>BPTQ01000004.1:235841624-236074108 GCA_019973895.1 Chrysanthemum seticuspe
TCCATTGCCAACTCACACTCATCTCACCCTCCTCTCTAAGAAAAGCATATTTCTTATTCCCTTGGCATATTCTCTTCTATCTAACCATGCCAACTCATCTTAACCTAACCATGGTTTCTTTCTAACTAACTTGGCACTTGTATTCCTCACTTGGGGTTCTTGGCCTATAAATACCCCACCTTGGCACTTTTATTCCTCACCCCTTGCCATTCTTTCTTTCTCACTAAATTTTTTTCTCTCTACCCTTTAAGTCTACTATCTTGTGTTCTTAATATTTCTCTCTTATCATCTTTGAAAGAACACATTCTCTACAAGGGAAGAACCACAAGAACCTAAGCCACTCTTGTGATTGTATCGAATGTCTTCTTCTCTATACTCTTTCTACTGGAATCAAGTCTCTGTGATAGGTTAGGACTTGATTTGAACAATCAAACTTATTCATTCAATTTGGTTATAAGGGAAGTCTTGTGTCTTGGTGACCAAGCCTAGATCGGTGGAGTTCTAGTTGGGTTTGGATACTTACGGTGGGAAGTCTTAGTGGTCTTTGTAGTTAAGTCGAATCACGAGTCTTTGTGGGTGGTTTCCGAGGGCGGAATACTGTAGGGAGTAGCTATTCTTAGTTTGCATCGATCTTTGTGCATATCGGTGGATTGAAGTTGTATAAATATTATAGTCCACCATAAGGATTATACTAGTGGAATAGTATAGGTGTCCTGGATTCGCAATTGGACGTACGGATGGTATAAACCCCCCATCCCGAACCAGTATATATCATGGTGTTATTTAGTCGCTTTATATATTGTGACTGTGTTGCGGTTGTCTTATTTGTTTGTATAACCACTTGTTGATATTTGAGGCTTGAAGTCGATAAACTTCGAAGAAGCCGAAAAGACCGTATTCACCCCCTCTACGGTTCTACAATTGGTATCATAGTAGGATACTCAAGTTTATGAGCGTTAAAACCTTCCCAAGAAGTCGTTTTAAAGCAAAAACTTCTTTTTCAAAAATCTAAAAAACCTACCAAAATTTTTGGAAAAGTTGAGTATAGATCTATGGCTTAAGAGAACTATGTTGAGGGGTGTTTTATGCAAAGACCACCTTTGCTAGAGTCCGATGGCTTTTGTTTTTGAAAAGCCTGGTTTGAGACTTATGTTAAGTCCAAAGATATTGACTTGTTGGAGATAATCCAAAATGGTAACTTTGTGTTCATGGTGGAAGATATAGAAACAAAGTTAATGGTGGAAAAGCCATTTTTGGATTTGAAAGATTATGAGAAGAAGAAGCTTGGCAAGAATGATGAAGTCAAGATGACAATCTACAATGCCTTACCACGTAGAGAATTTGAAAGGGTTTTCACTTGTAAAACCGCAAAAGAGGTTTGGCGTACTCTTATCATTACTCATCAAGGTAACTCACAAGTCAAGGATTGCAAGATCGACTTACTCATTTAACAATATGAGAAGTTTTAGATCTCTGATGAAGAAACCAATGATAGTGGTTGTACACGGTTCAATGTTATTTTTACAAGCTTAACATCACTAGATCCAAGCTATAGTAAAAAGAACCATGTAAGAAAGTTTCTTCGAGCTCTTCCTGTGAAATGGCATCCAAAGGTGACGGTAATTGAAGAGGCCAAGAATTTGGCGGGTCTTCCTCTTGACGAGCTAATCGGTAACCTCAAGGTATACGAGATGATCTTAGAGAATGACAAGAGGTCGCTTCTAAGAACAAAAAGGAAAAGTTTAAATCGCTAGCTCTCAAAGCTAAGGTTACTAGGGATCAAACTAGTGATGATAGTGATAGTCAAGGAGGAAGAGGTGATGAAGACAATAAATATGATGAAGAGTTCAACCTAATGGCTAACAGCTTTAGGAGGTTCTTTAGACGAGGTGGTAACTTTAGGCACGGTAACCGGTTTGGTAACCTTCGTGATAGGGATAGTAGAAATAAGGTTGGTAGAGATCGTGGTTATGGTAATAAGGTTAGAGAAAGCTCAAGACGCGAACGTGGATTCTATAATTGTGGCGACAAGAATCACTTTATAAGTGATTGCATAAGCCTAAGGAAAACAAGGCATTTGTCGGAGGAGCATGGAGCGATAGTGAAGATGGAGATCAACTGGATAGAGAAGCTACATGTCTTATGACAATAGGAACACATGAGCTATCTCCAAAGTATCGTATTTTTAATAATGTTTTAGATATTCCTAAGTTGAAAAAGGAGAATGAAGAACTCATAAAATTTAATGAAAACTTTTGAAAAACTTTTTAATGAAAAACGCTCAATTGAACAAGAGCTTATCAAACTTAATGAGAAAGTTTATGAACTTGAACGAGAAGTAAAGACTCTCACTCATTGCAAAGAAGTGGTTGAACACTGTAAAAGATGTGAGACTCTCACACTTGAGGTTGACTCTTTGATTGACGAAGTGTCCAAACTTCAAAAGAAGTCATTAACCTTTTCAAAATTTAAGAAAAGTAGCAATGTTTTGGACGATATGTTAAGTCGTCAAAACGTGTCCCACGATAAGGAAGATCTTGGATTTTATAAAAATGAGAAAAACACTTGTGAGAATCTAAACAAACCAATAGTGTTTGTAAAAGCAAGTCAAAATGAAAGTCTCGGATTTTCCAAGCCTGACGCGCTGGGTGATGCGCCAGCACGCCACCAGCGCGCCAGGAGTCTGAGGAAAGACGAGCTTTCGTCAAATGTTTTTGTCAAATCATTTGTTCCTCAAACTCACTTTGCAAATACTCGATGTAACCAAGCACCCATTACAAGAGTGGAAACCATAAAACAAGAATATCGTTGGGCTTCATGAAATGGACTTGGATACACACAACCTCGATTCGACCATAGACCTCTTTTACCTACACCTAATATGAGACCTTAAAACTCACACGACCGGAGACTCTCTTATGAAAATAACCAATCATACTCAAAAAGAAACTTTTATAATAATTAAAGGTCGTCATACAACCAATGTAATTAATATCAAAGGAGAGACAACTCCTACCTAAACCAAAGATTTTTTAGACCACAAACACATCAAAACTCTAGACCAAGATATCAAAACCAAAGTGATTTTCAAAACAACCCTTAGTCTACATTTTCTAGATATGGTTTTGAAAATTTATGTATCGTGCTTTGATAACATCAAATAGTCTTGATTATTAAGTGTCAATTTCCCCCGATAATGCTTGTAATTTATATCATTTATATGGATTTACGCTTGTTTTCTATTGTTTTCCACTTTCAGGTAAATTACGAGCATTGGAGCTAAAGAGACGCGGAATTGGAGAAATATCAAAGATTTATCATAGTATGCTGACTTTGAAGAAGTTACGGCGTAACTCATCTCTCACATTACGTCGTAACTAAAGCGTGACTCAGAAAACCAACTCATCAGAAGGTTATAGCGTAACTCTTCCCAAAAGCTACGACGTAACTATATTAGGTCAAATGAGGATCCACGCCGCTGATAACTACGCCGTAACTATTTCATCAACTACGGCGTAACCAAGTAACATTGAAGATACGACGTAACCACTCATAAGGTTACGCCGTAACCAGCAGATCTAGTGCAAATAACGAAGGAATTGAAGATTTTGGCGTAACTCTTATTTTAGTTACGCCGTAACCCAGATCTGGCCTATAAATACCCTACGGTTTCCAGCATTTCAAAGCATCCCATTCCACACACCACAACCAAAGAACGTGGGAAGAAGCCAAAGGCAGGTCTAGAGGAGCATACAGAGCTGTCTCCAAGGGAGAAATCACTCCCCTACGATAAGCATTAGCATTTTATCTTTTCTTTACTTTCGATTCATGTATTTCGTAACTTTAAATATTGAATTGATTTGTATGGTTAATATGAGCGGCTAAGCACCTCTTGGTGTTGGCCTAGTTATGATTCCTTAATTGTTTTGTTTGCGTTTACATTACTTCCGTATAATTATTTCTAAGTGTATGCATGCATAGTTTATTGGTAGCTACCCTTGTTTTGGTAGTTTTGAATGGCGGTAGAGGCTAGTTGCTTAGGAGATATGACCAACTGACCCTAAGTGAGTAGACTGAGACGGGAAGGGTAAGATATGACCAACTGACGACCCTTTCTACTTGTGCGATTTGACCAACTGATCACCTACCATTTGGATGAACTTAAGAATTAGGGGGTGAGTGTTTAAGTTGCTAACGCCCGGGCACTCACTATTATAAATCTAGCATGTAGCGGTACTTAATGACTTGGCTTAGGGGACCAGGAACAACAGGACTTATGAGGGGACACCCGACTTCTCCTGTGGTGGCATCTTTGCTGATAGGTTAGGGCGAATTGACCAAATGTTGTCCTCTCGACTTTGACCCCACCTGAAGTAATTGGAAGTAAGTAGACGTAGACATTACTAGCTAGGAGGAATAACTAGGTTAGCACCACTCTCCTCTATTGATTTATCCTTTGCCTTTTATTTGCTTTTATCTGCTTTAGTAGTTAATTAATTCCTTATCGAAATCATTATTAAAATCTGTGACACCTAGACTTAGTAATAATCCAACACACATAGCTCTTGGGATGACCTCGATTTTACCAAATACTACACTACACGCGACCGGGTACACTGCCCCGTTAGTGCATTAGGGTAGACCATAGGTATAACGAGACTTTATAAATATTAAAACCTGGTCAGTAAAACCTGCATCAAGTTTTTGGCGCCGCTGCCGGGGAGTTATATTAGGATTGCTATTAAGTCTTTCATTTTGTTTTAAATTTCTCACGATCATTATTCAAGTTTTCAGGTACCATGGAAGTTGTTAACATTGATGACCTCACTCTTGAGGAATATTTGGCGTTGACAAGAGCTGAACAAGTGCCAGGTCTCGTAAGACCGGCGATTGGAGCGGATGTCCATTTAGAAATTAAAGACCAATTTATGAGGGAGCTTCGTGCTAACCCTTTTTCAGGAAACAGGGACGAGGACGCATATGAGCACGTTGAAAATGTGTTATACATCGCAAGCCTTTTCAACATTCCGGGCGTGTCTCATGATGTTGTTATGCTAAGGGTATTCCCCATGACTCTTACTGGAGCTGCCAGAAGATGGATCGAAAGATTGCCCGTCAGGGCAATTAATACTTGGGCTCTACTTAAGAAACACTTTATTCAGAGGTATTGTCCTCCGTCGAAGATTTCTAACTAGCTTTTGGAGATCTAGAATTTCAAACAAGAATACAATGAAACGTTGTATCAAGCCTGGGATAGATACAACGATCTCATTTACAAATGTCCTACACATGATCTGAACAACTAGCAAAAGGTCAACATCTTCTACAAAGGAATCAACGTAGCTACGAGACAGATAGCTGGACTATCAATGACCTATACCGAACATGATGCCTACCCTTGCTGTTGAAGCCATTCAAAATGCTGATCATTCTCAAAAATGGCACGACAGAGGAAGAAAAAGAATCCAAGGCGGATGTTTCGATGGAATTGCGGAAATAACCAACAAGCTTGAGAATCTAGGTCGAGATATGCTAAAAATCAAAGAAATTGTTCATGCCATCCAAGTCGGCTGCGAAAACTGTGGTGGGGGACATCTGACGAAGAATTTTCCTAAAATTGACAAAGAAGATACGATCGAGGAAGCTAAATATGGAGAGAATCGACCTTTCTACGAGGGTAATCGTAATGGGTATCATGGAGGACCCCTACCGTATTATGAGCGTAACGAAAAAAGAGCTAACTTGGAGGAAATTATTAACAAGTACCTTGTAGATTCAACCAAGAGGCAAAAGAAGCAAGAAGAATGGCTGAAAAATTTCCAAGATAATACAAACAAAAGCCTTTCTTCCCATGACATATCACTAAAAAACTTGGAGAATATGATTGGAAAACTTGGCGACGAGGTACAAAAGAGAAATGAGGCACAAAAGAACAAATCTACAATATGTAAAGCTGTATTTTCTGAAAATGACAAGTCCTCCGATGAGTCTAATAATGAAGGCGAAAGTGAGTTACGCCGTAATCACATCTCAGGGTTACGGCGTAACCAGAATACAAGCAACGACGAGGTTACCAAGGTTGACAACTCTAAAAGGAAGAGTCATTGGTGTAAGGCTATTGCAATTGACGATGGAGAATGCTACAGCTTATGGGCCTCTTGTGACCCTCGGAAAACCTGCGATGGAGGAGTTGATAAAGAGAGGGTAAATGATGACAGATACATGTGGACTACACTTAACGACGAAGAAAGGTTAGCCAAGTTTTTGATTAACGAAGTGGAAGGACCACCTATCAAGCATTACTGCAGACCCTTATTGATCATGGAAGATGAGATTACACAAGCTTGGCCAACTTGCAACCCCTTTCGTGAGTATTGCAACGGAGGGAGTAATGTGAAGAGCGAAGTTTGGATATGCCCACATGAATCAGGGAGGCATGACGTTGATTTTGGAGATCTGTCATTCAAGGATTGGTACTCAGTAAGGTTCGGTGACGCAATAATTAATTTGGTCTTGTTTAGAAATCTGGAACTCAAATATGAAAAACATATTCTTCAAGGAAAAACCATTAAGCCCCTCGACGATATTCCTTTTGAAAATGACAATGACGAAGGGACTCAAAATCATTGGTGTGAACAAATTAAAACCGCTGACGGAAATGTTTGGGCTTCCTGCAACCCTTTTGATTATGAATGTAACGGGGGAAGCAGCATTAAGAGAGCTGGGTAAGACGAGTTCCTATGGACCTCAAATAATGATTCAGAAAGAGCGGGATGGCCTTGGTCAGATGATCTCGGATTTGACGATTGGGTCAGAATCAAATACCGAAAAATTGACGCGGTAACTAAGGAGAAAATCTGGAATGGATGTATAAGTAAAGATCAACCTAACGACAAAATTCCAAATGGAAAATCAGAGGATGACACCAAGGACTCATCAATGAAGGAAAAAGAAGAATGCAAGCAAATACTCGTAGAAAATTCACCTAACGATGACCAACCTAAAGAATCTGATTCCGACGAAGATGATTTCGCCACCAATTATAGCCGAAAAATATGAGTTCACTCGATACCATTTAGGACCAGAGGAAAAAATTTGCAAAATTCGGAAGATTGAAACTAAAGAATACCTCCGCACTGCCACAAATGTCGGTTGGGTCAGGTGTAACTTGATGAAAGACATGGAGGGAGTCGGGCAAGTCCAAAGGCCCCCATGAAGCCCTGCGGCTTTGAGTATTACTTAAAGACTCATAAATAAAGAAAAGTGCTCTTTCGGGAGACAACCCGAATTATCTCTTTCTTTTGTTTTGTTTCCATTTCTGTAGGGTTTTGTGTTTTCTGACCATTTTTTGCAGGAAACGAGGAAGTAATTGCTGCTGCAGTTTGCTGATCTGACCATAGTTACGGCGTAACTCATCTATGTGATTACGCTGTAACCAACCTTTTTGCAGCAGAATTTTAGACGCATTACCAATTATGGTGTAATACCATCTCAGTGGTTACGCCGTAACCACTTGCTTTGCGGCTTATGTCAGGTTTTTCCAGTTACAGCGTAACTCCCTCAAAGAGTTACGACGTAACCTTCCTCTGCTTTAATTCTTTCATTTTAAAACACAATAACCTTGTATTAGTATTTTAAATGAACTTTGTGGGTGTGTTCCCTGTAAACCCTCACGAGACTTCACTCGTCCACTTGGGACACCAAGAGGTTTAAAAGGCTTGTTGCATATGCTAAATGCAACCGTGATTCCTACGAAAATGAGTTAGGTTTGTTTTTCATTTTTCATTTTTTCTTTTTAGAATTATGCTTGTCGGTAGTGTAATTTCAGGGATTGAAGTTTGTTCATGATGCTTATACGAAGGCACGTCTCTTTTTCGTGTGCCTTCTTTCTTTATGGAGCAAATTTCAGGGAAGTTCTCGCTCTAATTCTACTTTTCTCTTCACCTTTATTTAATGCTTAGTACAAAAGGGACTTTTTACAATTCAAGTGGGGGGACCGGAGTAGAATTATCTCTTGAACATTATTTTGCCCTCATTTTTCTAGTTTATTTTGAAAAATTATGCTATTTTTAAAAATTTTGACATGTTTTTCTTAACCTAACTAGATTAGACCTTAGCCGAGCACATACAACCCTTGACATTATATGGTGAGGTTAGCCTTGTCCGTTTCTAATATTTTACCCCAAATCCACCAAATTATGAGTGTGCCGGTAGCTTGTAAACTTTAGAACTTGGCCTTTGCATCATTTCGAGACCATAGACGAGATATGTTGAGTTAGCTCGATGTATTTGGACTTTTCAGTTTTAGAAGGCAATATTATAGGATTATCACCCAAATAGCCTACCATTGTGTGCCTATCGATTAGTCACCTCGACTTCTCGACCCCCATGTGAAACCCTTTTGTTGCACTCACATTTAGTGCAAGATACCCCTAGATACACCCATCTGAGCCATTCCTTTCATTTTGTTAACCCAATATATTGTTTCGATACACCTATACACCTTAGCCTACCTTGTAGTCTTTATTTGTGATTGGGAAGTCATCATTTGCCTAAGTTCAAGGTTCAAGTGGAAAGGTTTAGAAATCACGCTTTCATCGACGACATATTCCTGAAGATCATTGAAGACCCCTCAAATTCCCATTGTTCATCTCAAGTGGGGGGATATTATGTTTAGTTATTATTGTTATGTTGAAAAAAAAAAGTTGTTATGATATTGTAAAGTGCGATGTTATAAGCACTATAAGCTTTATAGATTTAGTATCGAGGAGGCCACCTCGGTCACATTCGAAGATTGAAGTTGGTAGTTATGCCAACAGTTGAAGAAAAGGTAGTGTGCCATTCACGACATCCTTTAATGACACATCTACCTAGTATTTCATGATCCGGTTTCTTGACTTCAAAGCTTGAAATTTGGGCGGACGGTAAGTGGTGATGACTTGGTTATAGATTTAGACTACCTGCTTGTTTTTTATTTTACACCATTTATATGTCCCACGTCTTATCCTACCCTTTAGTCATGAAGCCTGTCTAGGTGATGCAACGAGCAGTCTTTGGTGTCTTGGCCATGGATTTGGTCATGTATCATTGATTTTTTCCACTTTGCCGTGACATGTTATTAATGACGAGTCACCCCTTAACCTTTGTCGTGTCAACCCATATTGCCTTCGAGAATTGTTTAGCCCTTAACTCTAGTGGTGGAGATTTGTGTAACCGCCAAGCTTATGATAGAATACATGCTATGACTATGCGTGAGTGATCACCCCAAAATTGACACTTAGAATAGTTGAGAGATTTGAGTGTTTTGTTCCCATTTAGTGAGGTGTTCGGCTTTGTTTTATTCTAGCATAAGGGATTTGTAAACTCATATTTTCCAGGTTATGGGAGATATCTTTTTAGAAATCTTTCTAATAAGGTCTACTTGAGGGCAAGTAGAGTTCAAGTGGGGGTATATTTGATAACATCAAATAGTCCTGATTATTAAGTGTCAATTTCCCCCGATAATGCTTGTAATTTATATCATTTATATGGATTTACGCTTGTTTTCCACTTTCAGGTAAATTACGAGCATTGGAGCTAAAGAGACGTGGAATTGGAGAAATATCAAATATTTATCATAGTATGCTGACTTTGAAGAAGTTACGGCGTAACTCATCTCTCACATTACGCCTTAACTAAAGCGTGACTCAGAAAACCAACTCATCAGAAGGTTACGGCGTAACTCTTCCCAAAAGCTACGACGTAACAATATTAGGTCAAATGAGGATCTACGCCGCTGATAACTACGCCGTAACTATTTCCTCAACTACGGCGTAACCAAGTAACATTGAAGATACAGCGTAACCACTCATAAGGTTACGCCGTAACCAGCAGATCTAGTGCAAATAACGAATGAATTAAAGATTTCGGCGTAACTCTTATTTTAGTTACGCCGTAACCTAGATCTGGCCTATAAATACCCCACGATTTCCAGCATTTCAAAGCATCCCATTCCACACACCACAACCAAAGAACGTGGGAAGAAGCCAAAGGCAGGTCTAGAGGAGCATACGGAGCTGTCTCCAAAGGAGAAATCACTCCCCTACGATAAGCATTAGCATTTTATCTTTTCTTTACTTTCAATTCATGTATTTCGTAACTTTGAATATTGGATTGATTTGTATGGTTAATATGAGCGGCTAAGCACCTCTTGGTGCTGGCCTAGTTATGATTCCTTAATTGTTTTGTTTGCATTTACATTACTTCCGTATAATTATTTCTAAGTGTATGCATGCATAGTTTATTGGTAGCTACCCTTGTTTTGGTAGTTTTAAATGGTGGTAGAGGCTAGTTGCTTAGGAGATATGACCAACTGACCCTAAGTGAGTAGACTGAGACGGGAAGGGTAAGATATGACCAACTGACGACCATTTTTACTTGTGCGATTTGACCAACTGATCACCTACCGTTTGGACGAACTTAAGAATTAGGGGGTGAGTGTTTAAGTTGCTAATGCCCCGGCACTCACTATTATAAATCTAGCATGTAGCGGTACTTAATGACTTGGCTTAGGGGACCAGGAACAACATGACTTATGAGGGGACACCTGACTTCTCCTGTGGTGGCATCTTTGCTGATAGGTTAGGGCGAATTGACCAAATG
This sequence comes from Chrysanthemum seticuspe, assembly GCA_019973895.1. NCBI lineage: Eukaryota > Viridiplantae > Streptophyta > Magnoliopsida > Asterales > Asteraceae > Chrysanthemum > Chrysanthemum seticuspe. Next base: position 235,852,266 of record BPTQ01000004.1, read on the forward strand.
TTGTCCTCTCGACTTTGACCCCACCTGAAGTAATTGGAAGTAAGTAGACGTAGACATTACTAGCTAGGAGGAATAACTAGGTTAGCGCCACTCTCCTCTATTGATTTATCCTTTGCCTTTTATTTGCTTTTATCTGCTTTAGTAGTTAATTAATTCCTTATCGAAATCATTATTAAAATCTGTGACACCTAGACTTAGTAATAATCCAACACACATAGCTCTTGGGACGACGTTGGTTTTACCAAATACTACACTACACGCGACCGGATACACTACCCGTTAGTGCATTAGGGTAGACCATAGGTATAACGAGACTTTATAAATATTAAAACCTGGTTAGTAAAACCTGCATCATGCTTCAAGACCCAAGAATGTTTAACTTGGGCGCTTTACATGCTAACCAAAATGGATCCAAAAAGCAATGGGTACCAAAAGCTTGAGTTGGTCTTTGGTTCTAGGTATGCCTCAAATGTGACCTACAACCGGATGAATGGATAGTGTATAGCGGTTGCACTAAACAAATGATCGGGAATAGGAGATTGTTTACTTTCTATAAGGCGTATAATGGCAATCAAGTCATATTTTGAAGCAATCTTAGTGGCAAAATCATCGGTCGAGGTAATGTCCTTCATAACTCCATAGAAATTACCAACGATGAGTATGTTAGTGGGTTAAATTTTAATTTGATTAGTGTTAGTCAATTAAGTGATGATTGTGAAGTTAAGTTTACTAAAGTAGATTGTACTATTAGTAAAAATGGGAAGGTTTTAGCTAGAGGTCATAGGAGAAATAACTTATACACTTGCAAGTTAGGAGATAACTCCAAACAACACATATTTCTTGCATCCATGGTGGATAACTCAACGTTTTGGCATAGGAGGTTAGGTCACGCTAATATGAGGTTAGTCTAAAACCTAGCTTCCAATGAGCCAGTAAGGAATTTACAAAAGTTGAGTTTTAAAACATTATTGTGATACTTGTGGTCTAGGGAGTCAAGGACATGCAAACAATAGGAATAGGAATGAAGTGTCAACTAATAGGGTTTTAGAGTTTTTACACTTAGACTTGTTTGGTCCATCTCCAATCCAAAGATATGGAGGAAACTTCCACACTTTGATGATTGTTGATGACTACTCAAATTATTCTTTGGTGATATTTTAGAGTCTAAGGATTGAGTCTTAGGAAAATTTGAAATATTGAGTAAAAAGCTTGAAAACCTACTTGATTGTTCTATTTTTTTAATAAAAATAAATCATAATAGTGAATTTGATAAATTACAATTTGGAAGCTTTTGTGAACAACATGGAATATCTTATAACTTATCAGGCCCGTTCACTTCTCAATCGCTTGAGATTGTTGAAAGAACACGTCTTAAGTTAAGAAAGATGAGTCATGCAATGCTTGACGAGCAATTCATTCCTCAAAAGTTTTGGTACCATGCCCTAGATACCGCGTGTTATATCTTCAATAGAGCCTACATTAGGAAAATCATTCATAAAACACCTTATGAGATACTTAGAAATAGGAAGCCTTCCCTAGAGTACTTTAGAGTATTTGGTTGTAAAGTATTCATACTTAACACCAAAGAATATCTCACCAAGTTCGACCCAGAGTTGTATGAAGGTGTGTTCTTCGGATATTCTCAAACTAGTAAAGCATACATAGTGCTTAATAAGGAAACAATGAGGATTGAGGAATCTCCCAATGTGACCTTTGATGAGAGCTTGCCCGAGCCTAAATCATCTCTTTCGGTAGAAGATGATATGATCAACGAACAAGTAGTTCAAGATCAAGAGAGGGCGTCATCATTACAAGTTAATGTTTTGGAAGAAGGCAATCCTAAGAAAGTGAGAAAAGTGAGGGGTCATCCTATAGAAAAAGTCATTGGTGCTTTGAATAAGAGAACACTTAGGTCACAAACTAAACACGATTAGATTTTGGCATGACATTTTTCAAAAATCTAGATTGCTTGTGGGTTAGTTTTAGGTGTTCATGGTTGACATGCACCTTAGGAGAACAATCTCTTAGGGTAAGTTATATGTCTAGACAGTCATTTGCAAGGTCTTTTTAAGTGCTCTTAGAGCTTTTGTGCTTATGTGACTAGGACTTATATGAAGGCATGGAAGGAATTACAAATGATTGTTTTCTGAGAGGAAAGATATCTATCAATGCATTATTCAAACGATGTTTTATATTATCATAGATTCTACATGTCTATACTATGTGCAATGAACAAGAAAGTTTGACACAAAATATCCTACTACACTTGTTAGGATTGAAAGTCGTTTGTGTCAAATTACCAAGACTATATAAAATTTCTGATCACAACTAACACTTGTGTTGAAGACTTTATATCTACCTCTACTTGTTCTATTATGTGAAAATTGCATGATATGTTTTCTAGGTTAGAAAAGAAAAGCATTTATGCAAACATACAAACTATTTACATGGTTGAAGAGAATTCCCGTTGATTGAATTCGGTACGGTATTGCATAACAAACTAAGATACCCAAAGAATAGACTTGATAAACTAAGTATTTCATCCGAAATCTTAGAAACTTATTTTTTTTTATGCAAGTGATGAATAAGGATTATAAAAGTCGACATACTACACAACGAACTATAAACCGGAGATATCTAGGTATTGATTTTCTATACATGTTTGATGGTTTATAGGATCCTGTTTGTGTATCTAATAATAAAATATACACTCGATCTCTATACACAAACAACTACATTCTTGGGATGACTTGCATGAAATGCTTGCACTTGATTCATGCATGATGAGATGTAGGAACTATATTGTGTAAGATAGAAGCATTTAAAATCCAAATTGATGATCAAGGATCTATACACAATCAACTATAATTGGAAGTATCATGCATGGCTTGACAAATCATGGTGCATGCATGCATAATTATAGGAACTAAATATGTGTAACTCGATCATTCAAATCCAACCAAATCAAAATCTAACGAAAGCTAAAATCATTATTATCCATAAGGCATAATTACCTTTCCCATATATTCTTCTTTTTCATAGCATCTCACTTAGTACAATCAATAAGGTATCAATGTACTAATCTCTATTATCCATCGGTTATTAGGCTATCTATTAACCTCACCTAACTCCTAATACACCATTATTTAAAGCTTGAGAATCTTAGAAAAGTATAGACACTAAAATCTTAAGTTAACTAAACATGGATAATGAACCAAACTCACCAAACAATATGCTTGATACTCACATTTTCTTGAGTAGCAACTCAAATTCTATGTTTGTCAATAATGATGAACAAGAAGTTGAGAATAATGTTGTGGTTACTCAAACTCCAAGTGAAGATGTTGGGCTTGGATATGGGTGGTTTATGCCTAATAACCTACGATTTCCTAAGGCTAATCTCGAAGAGATCATGCAAGATGAAATTTGGAACAACATCTATAATGGCCAAGTCTCAAGGTCTCCATTTAGATGTCTTGAAGAAGAAAAGGTTTGGGAAAAAATAAAGAAGCCCTTAAGCCCAAAACTTCGTGAGAGCAAACACTCAATTTTTTGTGAAAACACGATTGACATGCTCAATGCCATTAAGGATAATAGGGAAGAGAACTGAGAAATGTTCAAATCCTTCATGAGGGAGTTAAAATGCTACAAGCTTTGGCTTCCAACATATCCTGCTTAATACATAATGATAGGAGCTATGAGGTAAGTGATGACAATCTAGGTGAAAACAAGAACTAAATGCTTCTTGTGTTGGTTGTATATGCTAAATGATAGCGTTGATTATGTGGATTGTTGTTCTACTGCGCATGTTGCCAAATTATGGTTGTACTTCTTGCTTGTGTTTCCTTTAGTAATAAAAATGCATTTTCTCTCTTAGTCTCATGCTCAACAAATGGTAATTATAGTCATAATGGACTAAAGATTTTTACGTGAACTAACCCATGTAGAAAGTATCCAAATGGTTACCTAACCCATTTTGGACTTCCACATGTGAGGATTGTTTGTTTGTTGCTATTGTATGTTGATGTGTATTTTTCATCTTGCTTTAAATTTATAAACTAAGAAATACAAGGATTAACACATACTAACGGGCAGAGAACCTGATCGAGTGTAGTAAAGCCTAGGTAAATCCGAGTGTCGTTCCTAAGAGTTGTTGTCTTAAAAGAACTAAGGTATTTTATATTTTTAAAAGGTTTGATTTAAAAAGGTATAGTAATAATTAAAATCCTGGTTTTAACAGAATCAAAATATAGGACAAAAGAATAGGAAGATAAAGCTTAACCAAAACTTTAGATGTATTCAATTCTAATTTTTTTTAGCTCCATATAGTGGGTAAATATCACTAAGAATCCTATGGTCAATTCGTCTTAGCCTATATTCCCTATAATCCTCTCCGGAACCAAAGATTCAATTCTTTGTAGTAAGCGGAGGTTGTAGTAGACTAGGTTGAGTCATTAAGCGCCAAATCTAATAGACCTAATTATTTAGAAATCCGGCCTCTCGGATCTTTGATTTCCCCTAACTTCTTAAGTACCTCCACTTGATAGGTGATCCTATGGTCAATTAGCACACAAAGGATGGTTGTACTATGGCCAATTCCTTCCATTCTTCGCAATCTAGTCGGCTAGGATCCTATGGTCAATTCCCTTATCCCACTAGATACTAACAAGCTTTGAATACTACCGAAACTAGCGATCTATGAATAGGCAAAGAAGATGTCTATATAAAGAAAGAAAAGAGAATAAATAATGCAACTAAAACTTGAATTAACAAAATGGATTCATCGTATGATTACTAGAAAAACATAAGAATCCAAACTCGAATACTCATTGTTTCCAATCGTTGGAATACATGCTACGTATACATAAAGTTACATGGCAACCATAAATCATAACACAACACTGTGCATGCTTGCAGATACGCCTTTGGATCTTCTTACTTTGTTAGTGGTGGTGTTGGTGTGGGTCTGGCTTATGTGGTGGAGGAGGGTGGTGCATGACTGGAGGTGGGTGGTGGACGACTGGTGGTGGTGTGTGGTGAATACTTGAGGTATAATACATGGTGGTTGTTGTGGGTGCAAGAAGAAAGCGATGGATGTTCTTAATTATGATCACCTTCTTCTTGTAGTTTTCCTACTAGTTTTTGTTCTTTTCTCTTCGAACACATAAATAAATACTTAGAAGAACAACTTTGGTGGATATAAATATGAAAAAAGAATGTTGTCGCAAAAGTGTTAAATAAACCTTCTGATAAATACTTGAGGTATTCTTAGTTGTGGTAGATGGTATTTAGTTTATTTTCAATTTAAATAAATAAATAAATAAATAAAAATAATGTTACGGTCGGCATTGCGGTCACAATTAGCAGTTTATGATCGGTGTGTAGTATTGGAGAAAGAAACCTGAGATGACACTGATGTGACAGGGGTGACCACAGAAAATCGTGATTACCATTAGCATTGGTCTTAAAATGGTACAAGAAATATGTTGTGGTCCATGCATATAATTTTGAATTCGTTGATCTATGGTTTTAAATGGCTCGCAAAGGCGTGAAGCTTTGTCATGCCGCTTTATGTCACGTTTTTTTGTAAACTCGATATATATGAAATATGATATAAATATATAAGTATTTTCATATTTTGTGTCGCCGTATGTCACGCCTTATAAACGCAAAAACTTCGTCCTGACCGCAAATATGTAAAGTTTGATCATGTTGTCACGTCACGCCTCGCACTATTTATAACCTTGATAGTAATGGTTCCCTTTTGGTTGCTTTCCTCACGTCAAACTCCCTTATATTGAAAATCAACGAGTTTTCTTTATGGTCCCCTCCACAAAGTCGTTAAAATAGTACATATGGCATTGTGGTCCTATCATCTATTTTCAATTTAACCGAGTTCTCTTCCTACACAAAGTTGTTAATTGGTACAAGTTATGTGGTCCATCATCATTTATGGTCTCCTTTTGGTGTTCTTTTCCTCACGTCACAAACTAGTTAGTTTTTCAAAGCCAACGAGTTTCTCCCCTCTTCAAAATTAGTTGAATACACTAGTGGTGTTGTGGTCCATACTACCTAGTTTGCACCTTATACAAACTAGTTAGAGCAATGGGTACGCATGGCTAGTAAGGTCGTGCCATTCTACCAGCCTAAACCAAGCAACGGCGCACGGTACCGGATGTGACGCCAAACTGTCTTGGCTGATATATAACAGTCATCGCCATTGATATTTTTTTTGTTTCTTTTGTGTTGTATTTATGTATTTAGTGAGGTATATGTGGACCCAACGGCACCACATTTTTTTATGCCTACGGTAACGGCACAAAATGTGGTGCCAAAAGATTTCTGGTGCCACTGAAGATTTTGCTGATGTAGCAGCACTTTTTACCAACGGCACCACGGTACCCTAGTGCTCTTAAAAACAACTGGTTTAAAAAATAACTAGTTTGCTCCTACACCAAAAATAACGAGTTACCTTCACTACAAAAAATATTTAACTTGTCCACATTTTTAAAGCCAAATGTTCACGGTTAAAAATGTGTAAAAATATAAAGTCGACACTTTGCTATACGTGGTAATAATGGGTGTGACAAATTTTCCTACACACATAATTGTGAAAATAATATCTAAATGTCTATAGTTAAAAGTGTGAAAACATTTTTTGAATATCCACACTTACGAGTCTGACAAAATTGAAAAAAAATATAAACATTGTTAAATATTCACACCTAAAAGTCTGGATAAAGTGTCCAAATTTCTAGACTCATAAGTGTTGTCTTTTAATAAAAAAATTTACTTCACTTATAAGGGTAGCTATGTTGTAATTATAAACACTTTATGTGTGAATTATTTTTTTAAATATTTGTGATATTTATAAATGTGGCAAAAATGTGATCCTCATGTAAAAAAAAATCCACGGTTGACTATATCGTGGAGAATTCAACTATTTGCTGCAGTACTTCTATGAGTTTAAGGAGTTAGGATCCAACTTATGTTAACGAGTTAGGTTGTGTTTTGAATTAATGAGTTAAGAACTACACAAGTTTAACAAGTTATGGAGTTTAATGTTTAACAAGTTGGGGAGCTATGGAATCAACAAGTTAGGGCTTGGTTTCTTTAACGGGGTTGCTATGGTTTGCATTAACAAGTTGGATGGCTTACAAGTTTAACGGGATTTGATTTATCTTATCTAAATTACATCTACTAAATTTAGAGTATCAATGTAGGTAACTTACCTCATATTGTTTTATTGCAAGCAAATTACTTTTAAAAAAAATTGGCAAGTACGTAATATGGTAACATTAGATTTCTAACCATGGTAAAAAAAAATTGCACCGTTAGTCCTCAATACATAACTTCAGTTAAAAAAATTGCACCTTTGATCCTCAATACATAACTCAGTTAGTCCCACCACCACCACCACCTATCAGCACCACCACCCACTGCTACCACCACCACCACCAATCACCACCTCCAATCACCACCACTCACCACCACCACCCACCACCACCACCACTGCCACCAATCATGTAACACCCCCAAATCTCGGTACAGCGGAAGACTTAAACAAGTTTCGGGGCATTACATTGATTGGTACATCACACAAGTATAGCAAACAAGATAGTCATATTATAACTCAAAACCAATCCCAAATTTAATTATCCAATACAATCATCCCAAAATAGTTAAAAGTAAGGCCCAACAAGATTTATAAAATAGGTCCGCATAATATTATCAGAGTTTAAATATGATCGTTCTACCATGCCTCATTGCCAAGCTTCCACAGAACAAGCATTCCAAACATCACTTAGATACTTGAGAAAAACATGCTAAAAGGTCAGCTAACGCTGGTGAGTTTATAGATACACCATCTCACACCAATCACAAACCAATATCGCAATCAACAACACCATCAAAATCATATCCGACGTCATAGTAGGGCCCTAAGCGACTCTAGCCAGCACGGTCGTAGCAAGGCCTAGAACACAAGCTACCCTGGACTAGGTCGAGGTAGAAGTCTATTCTTAGCTAGGCAAGCGTTATAGCAATCAAGATTTGCTATCTTAGACTAAGGCAACAACTACCACATATCTATCTAAATAGTCAACGCATAAGCAAATCAAAATAGTTTAAAAGGTCCAAAAGAGTAGCATGATTTCTCACCCCAAATTAGTTAAAAACATAGATAAAAGTGGGGCTATGAAACTCACCTCAAGCAAGCAACGCGCAAACAAACACTAGCAATGAAGATAACAGCTAACACGGCTTAGCAACTACTGACTCGGCACAACCTATTAATATAAACCGATTCTTAATATATATTTTTCCAAAATCAACGTTATCTAACCCAATATATTCCTTTTCTTTATCTCCAAATATATCGTGTTTCACCGTTTAGTCCTAGCGTTTGGTATCGTCGTGTGTGTGTATCGACTCGACATGATATCATGAATGCATTTGAATAACCACAATGTGACTTAATGCAACACCATGAGATGTCTAAGCGATAAGCTCCATAGTCCAATAAGTTTCGGAATAAATAGTTAGACCTTATCGAATTCGTCAACTCTATAAACTCAATCATTTATTCGTGTCGCTTATTTTCCTATAAACCGGTCGCATCCTAACGAGCCGTAAGGATAATTCACCCATTAATAACGTTATCCTACATACCCTACGGGCTCTTATTAGATTCGTCAACCTAATAAGTCTGTTATCCACGTGGAACGACGCTATTAATGTTAGGTTATCCGTAACTCATGCACAAGACGTAAATAGAATTAAATGCTTGAAAATGATATTAAATGCTCATAAATAGCACACATTTCGATAAACGTGCACTCGAAACATTAAATACTCATTAATTAAGAAATCTTTCCGTTTTTAGTCGTTAATTCCCATTTAAAATAGTGAATAACAAGACAAGTCTGGTTATCGAGGGTTTTAGTATAAAAACCATTTATTATTTATGTCTCATAGTTTTATTAACATTTTTATATATATACATTACGTCAATTTCAATATTAGTTTCAAATCGAGAGAGAAAGTGAGGTTTGTGTGTGTTTTTAGTGAGAGAAATAAAAGAGTAAAATGAGAGGTGGGGAGGGTATTTATAGGTGGGATTGGGGATTAAAATAAAAATGAAATGGGAGGAGGGGGTAGCCGGCTAGGGGAAAAAGGAGGGGCCAAACATGCAATTTTTCATAAACTATCCCGTTTACCCTTTCCCGAGCTCATATATTGTTCTACGAGTGTCCCACGACATTCCTTCGACTTTCTATTGCTTTTATTTACGTTCTTTCATGATTTTTGACTATTTATTTGTCAAGTTTCGAGTTACGGTTTAAAACTTACGTTATTTCTTGTTATAGGATTTTATTGTGCCAAATCACATAGTGCCTAACGAAAAGAGCTAAAACTTATATGACGACTCATACGATAATAAAATAAATCATAAAAACCAATAATTGATATCAAAACAAGTCATGGTCAATCAAAATAGTTCTAAAGGCAAATACGCGGTTACCTAAAGTGGGCTCCCTAATTGCCAGTTGTCACATCCTCCCAGCCTCAGAAGAAACCCGTCCCGGGTTTCACTCTGAGTTGCTTGATGTTACGAAGAGTTTAGGATACTTCCTACGGAATACGTCCTCACGTTCCCCAGTGAACTCTTGTCCATGTCGAGAGTTCCAACGAACTTTGATAATCGGAATGCGGCTATGCTTCAGCCGTTTAATCTCACGATCCATGATCTCAACCCGGTTCCTCAACGAAATTCAATTTCTCATCAATACGGATATCTCTCATGGGTACAACTAAGTTTTCCTCCGAAAGACATTTCTTAAGGTTACTAACATGGAAGACATTGTGTACACTGCTTAATTCCAAAGATAGCTCACGACGGTAAGCTACTGGTCCGATTCTTTCCAGGATTGGAAAAGGACCAATGTATCGGGGATTGAGTTTTACACTCTTGCCAAAACGTATCACTCCTTTCCAAGGAGAAACCTTTAACATAACACGATCTCCAACCTGAAACTCTAAGGGTTTACGTCTGCTATCGGCGAAACTCTTTTGTCTATCACGAGCGGTTTGCAAACGATTACGGATCTGAACTGTCTTCTCAGTGGTTTCTAGAACGAGTTCGGGACCGGTAAGTTGACTCTCGCCAACTTCCGCCCAACAAACTGGAGAGCGACATTTTCGGCCATACAACGCCTCAAATGGTGCGGCCTTAATGCTAGAATGATAACTATTGTTGTAGGAGAATTCGGCCAAAGGTAGGTGTCTCTCCCAGCCTTTGCCAAAATCGATAACACATGCTCGAAGCATATCCTCTAGGGTCTGAATGGTTCTTTCACTCTGACCGTCGATTTGAGGATGATAAGCAGTGCTCATATCCAGGTTTACTCCTAATGCTGACTGTAAGGACTTCCAGAAGTGGGATGTAAAACGGCTATCTCGATCGGAAATGATAGATAACGGTACTCCATGACGCGATACTATCTCCTTAATATACAGCTGAGCGAGCTTGTCGAGACTATCGACCTCGCTAATGGTAAAGAAGTGAGCAGACTTAGTCAAACAATCTACGATTACCCAGATAGCGTCATTGCCGCTAACTGTTCTCGGTAATTTGGTGATAAAGTCCATAGTGACTCGCTCCCATTTCCATACAGGGAGTTCAGGTTGAACTAAAAGTCCTGAGGGTTTCTGGTGTTCGGCCTTTACCTTAAAACAAGTCAAGCACTTACTTACATACAGAGCTATGTCGGCTTTCATGTTCGGCCACCAGTAGAGTTTCTTCAAGTCATGATACATCTTATCGGCTCCGGGATGAATAGAGTATTTTGATTTATGCGACTCGTGCATAATCAACTCACGGATTCCGCCATGAAATGGTATCCAGCTTCTGTCTCCGAAGCATAGGGTTCCGTCCGAACGCTTCAAGAAGCCGTTTTCACTTTCTACCATTCCATGCAGATTCTCAAATAGACGGTTCTCTTCCTTCAACGCCGCAACTTGGGCGGCTAAGATTTGAGACCGTAGAGGCGAACTAATGGTCATTCCTAGGGATCGAACGAGTAAAGATGGAATGTTCTCCTTACGGCTGAGGGCATCTGCCACTACATTGGATTTACCAGGATGATAACGAATCTCACAGTCATAATCACTGAGTAACTCCAACCATCAACGCTGTCTCATATTCAGCTCCTTCTGGTCTAAGATATGCTTCAGGCTTTTATGGTCAGTAAACACTACACACTTGGTTCCATACAAATAATGTCTCCAGATTCTAAGGGCAAACACTACAGCACCTAACTCCAGATCATGGTTGGTGTAGTTTTTCTCATGTTTCTTAGGTTTTCGGGAGGCATAAGCTATCACCTTCTCTCGTTGCATCAAAACAGCACCTAAGCCTTTATGCGAAGCGTCGCAGTACACGAAAAAATCTTCGCTTCCTTCAGGCAAAGCTAGGATGGGCGCACTACACAACTTCTCCTTCAGAAGTTGGAATGCTTCTTCTTTCTTTTCTCCCCATTCATACTTAACGTCCTTCTGCGTCAGTTTGGTCAACGACTTAGCTATTTTAGAGAATCCCTCAATGAATTTCCGGTAATAGCCTGCTAAACCTAGAAACTGGCGGACTTCAGATGGGTTCCTAGGAGCGGCCCATTCCTTAATGGCCTCAATCTTGACTGGATCAACATGAACTTCTCGACTATCTATCACGTGACCTAAGAATTGCACAGTCGGAATCCAAAATTCACACTTAGAGAATTTGGCATACAGCTTCTCTTTTCTCAACAACTCTAAAATGAGCCTCAAATGCTCTTCGTGCTCCTCTCTATTCTTGGAGTATATCAAGATGTCGTCTATGAATACTATCACAAATTTATCCAGGTATAGCTTACACACTCGGTTCATGAGGTCCATGAATACCACTAGTGCATTGGTCAAACCAAACAACATTACTTTGAATTCATAGTGTCCATAACGAGTCCTAAATGCTTTCTTAGGGATATCCTCCTCTCGAACTCTAAGCTGGTGATATCCATACCGTAAGTCGAGCTTGGAAAAGACACTAGCTCCTTGGAGTTGGTCAAATAGATCGTCTATTCTAGGTAGCGGGTATCGGTTCTTTACCGTCAACTTATTCAACTCTCTATAGTCAATGCACATCTGAAACGATCCATCCTTCTTCTTCACAAACAACACCAGTGCTCCCCACGGTGACGAACTTGGTAGAATGAATCCCTTCTCTGACAACTCTGACAACTGCTTAGACAGTTCCTCTGATTCTCTTGGAGCAAGTCGATAGGGTGCCCGGGCTACGGGTGCAGCACCAGGTATCAACTCAATTTAGAATACCACTTGTCGGACAGGTGGGATCCCTGGCATATCATCGGGAAACACATCCGGAAACTCTCTAACGACGGGGTACATCCTTGAGGTGTCCTTCGCTCTTCTTCTCGCCTTTCTTTTCAGAAATTCGAGCCAAGAAAAGACAAACTCCTCTATTGATGTACTTCTGGGCCTTAATACAAGAGATGATGCTCAACCGGGAGGGACCTCCACAGTCGCTCCGATCTCCTTGTATGCTCAGAAATTTTCCGCCACACGGTACATGCACTATCTTCTCATCGCAGATGATGTGTGCATCGTTCTTCGACAACCAACTCATTCCGATGATGATGTCAAAACTTCCTAAGGTAACTGGCAAAAGGTCTATGCTAAACGGGTGGTCTAAGAAACTTAGTGTGCAACTTTGGACTACAATATCTATCATTTCCCTATTTCCATTAGCTAATTCCACATCATAACTTAACCCTAAAGGTGTTGGGGAAATTCCTAGTAATGGCATAAAGGTGGTGGATACGAAACTCATATCGGCACCAGTATCAAACAGTATGGAAGCATAGCGATTATTGAGAAGGAACGTACCCGTAACTACGTTCGGGTCCTCACCGGCTTCCTTCCTAATAGCATACACTCGCATTGTTCCCATGTCTCTCTGCTGATTTTTAGCACCCTGATTTCCCTGGTTCCCTTCAACCTCTCGCTTCACAAGGTTTTGGCCATTACTTCCCACACCTCGGTTAACAAATCCTCCTCCATTACCGGGGTTTCCTCTCACCCACTGCTCTCGGCACTCATTTTTGTAGTGCCCTTTCTTTCCACATCCAAAACAGGTGACAGTGGCCTTCTAGTCCACTCCTTGTGCAGTTTGAGCCACAGTAAGGGGACGGGACCTACAGTCTCTGGCCATGTGTCCTACCTTAGAGCAATTCCTACACACTAATGGGTACTGCCCACGGTGGTGTCGGTTGCAACGAACACACAAGGGTTTGCTACCTTCATAACCCTTCTTCTCTCCATTTCCTATGGCGTACATCTTGGTAGTCTCTTGCCGTTTGTTTCCATTTCCCTTAACAGTCTCATTCCTCTTCCTCTTATCACTCTTACCCTTGTCTCCTCCTTCTAACACAAAAGAGTCCATCAAACGCTGAGCCACGGTAATTGCCTCATGCAAGTTATCCGGCTTCGTAGCGATGACAACATTCCTAGTAGCTAGAGGCAATCCATCAGTATACCTCTCAATCTTAAGGGCTTCAGTGCGAACCATTTCTAGGCAAAGCAGGGACAACTCTTGAAAACGACGATTGTAAGTCGTCATGTCGGCACCCTTAACCTTATGGTTCCAGAACTCAATATCTAAATTCTTAACTTCATTCCTAGGACAGTAAGTCTTGATCAGGAGAGCCTTAAACTAGGTCCAAGTCATGCTATAGGCTATATCACTTCCTACTGATCTGCGATAGTTGTTCCACCAAGTCAACGCTTCGTCCTTCAAGGTGAACGTTGCATACTTAACCTTACAATCCTCATCACAGTTACTAACGGTAAACACAGACTCAGTTTTCTCCATCCACCTTGTTAGGTAAACCACTCCATCGGTTCCTCCGAACTCGATGGAACCACAGAATCGAAACTCTTTGTAGGTACAACCTCGAGCTCGATTAAGCGATGGGGTTCCACCAGAGGTGTTAGAGTGATTTGACGCAGCTAGCAGTTCAGCTACACGTTGTGTCACACGCTGGTCGATGTGGGCTTGATTCAAAGGCGGAGGGTTCAGTGGAACAGGACCATTCTCAGCTTGGTCATTAACATTCGGGTTCCCAACAGCGGGGTTATCAGTGTTCTGGTTCTCAACAGGTGGAGTGGTTGGGGTTGGACGACGACCTCGACGGACAGGATTAACCACAACAACAGGACCTGCTCGGTTGGTCCTAGGCGAGTTTCGTCTTGGTGCCACTAATCTGAAGGTTAAAACAACAGCTTCATAAGTTCACAATTTACGCTCTATAAGACTGGGTTTGGTTCCAAGGATATCTAATACCGCACGAGTTCACAATCAAGCTAATAAGGATAATACTACATCATAACGAAATAACGATCGAATCAAAACCAAAGGATGCACTTTCTAATAACCATAACTCATAGGTTTCAAAGTGGAATACATGAAAGGATATGGAGTAATCAAAAACGATCCTAACAACGATACTAACAAGATAACTAAGATAGATCTACATCTCGAACTAGATACTACTCAGTTTCAAGATGGTACAATGCTATGAATCTAACACAATCTAGCCACGATCACGAATACCTCTAACGGATCTCCTAACATCGTCAACCTCCCTCCATAGAGATGAAAGCTCAACACGCTGAGCATCGCGATCACTCTTCAAATCCACGACCTCCCTCTCCAACTCGCCTACCTTGCGTCATAGCGCTAGGTGTACATCTCGGACTGTTGCGAACCCTCTCAGCAAGTCCCCTGCCTGCTCCTGGAGCTCTGACATACCCTCTCTCAGAATCGTAGTCCTCCTAACTACAAAACTCATATCTGCTCTCAAATCCTCTATACTAGCCCTCGATACTCTAACCAACCGATCTGTCAACCTACTAAGCCTAACACCCTGAGATGTAATCCTCTCCCAAATCAGACTCGTCTCCCCATACTCCTCGGGTTCTGAAGCAATCTCCGATGGTATCTCTTAACCTAGTAGGCTACCTATCTCAGATGAGTGAGGAGGTGAGCCAAAATCAAAAGGCTGCCCAGGAGAATCAGGCTCAGTCAAAGGTAAGGGAGAGCCTGGTCCTGGAGAATGCGCCGAAAGCGCAGGACTCTGCAATGGTGGAGTACCCCCATTTGGGATATCCTCATCATCCTCCTCCTGAGGATCTAAATCCTCATATACATACTCCTCCTCAATCTCATGCTCTTCATCATCCTCATCTACAGAGGGGGAGTCCATGAGTCGGCGTCTCTGTGTAGGTGAATCCTGAGATGGTACAGTAGGGGATCTAGGTCTTCTAAGACATGGTGATGCTGGTGGTGATGACAAAAGAGAGTGGGTTGCTTGGTGAATAGGTGATGATGGTGGTCGTACAGACATACGAGCAGTACTACGAGCAAGTCTAGGAGTATGGGCTCCTGCTAAGACCTGATGCAATGTGAGCTGCCTAGATGAGCTAGGGCAATCAGATGATGATGAAGTGGAACTAGAGTGTTGGGAAATCACATAGAGATCACCCTGCGCAACAGTCATCAGAGTCAATGTTGGGGAAGTAGCAGCAGCAAGGACGTCCTCAGACACATCATAAGCTAGTGAAGGCATGGTCTGTGACAAAGGCATAGGCTAGGTATAAGTGTTCGAAAACGACTAGTTCTAATAAGCGCATCAACTCAACCAAAACATATATCACATAATGAAAGCTTTAAAATAGAGGTACCGCATTACTCAAAATATGCTTTTAAATAAAATGCATAAGTTCCATTCTATTACATAATCCACGCATCGTATAATCCCAAATCAAATCAATCATACAATCAAGCTCATAATCTCCCAAAATCAATTCACAGTTCATCATATCTCATTAATCAAATCGCAGTTCATACCATACTCAAATAAAGAAGCTTCGGCTTAGCAGGCTGGCATGCGTCGGTCGAGGATCATTTTTTCTTAAAAGTGGTTATAGTTTAGGTTTTATGAAAAACCTAGTTCTCTATAACCTTGGATTTGATATTAATCTGTAACACCCCCAAATCTCGGTACAACGGAAGACTTAAACAAGTTTCCAGGCGTTACATGGATCGGTACATCACACAAGTATAGCAAACAAGATAGTCATATTATAACTCAAAACCAATCCCAAATTTAATTATCCAATACAATCATCCCAAAATAGTTAAAAGTAAGGCCCAACAAGATTTATAAAATAGGTCCGCATAATATTATCAGAGTTTAAATATGATCCTTCTACCATGCCTCATTGCCAAGCTTCCACAGAACAAGCATTCCAAACATCACTTAGATACTTGAGAAAAACATGCTAAAAGGTCAGCTAACGCTGGTGAGTTTATAGGTTTAAATTCAAATTCAGTAGTGGACCTGTAGGTGTTTATTTGCTATGTGAGACTTAAGATAGATACACCATATCACACCAATCACAAACCAATATCGCAATCAACAACACCATCAAAATCATATCCGACGTCATAGTAGGGTCCTAAGCGACTCTAGCTAGCACAGTCGTAGCAAGGCCTAGAACACAAGCTACCCTGGACTAGGTCGAGGTAGAAGTCTATTCTTAGCTAGGCAAGCGTTATAGCAATCAAAATTTGATATCCTAGACTAAGGCAATAGCTACCACATATCTATCTAAACAGTCAACGCATAAGCAAATCAAAATAGTTTAAAAGGTCCAAAAGAGTAGCATGATTTCTCACCCCAAATTAGTTAAAAGCAGAGATAAAAGTGGGGCTATGAAACTCACCTTGATCCGCGCAAAACCGTCAAGTTCTCTCACGCAAGCGTAAGAAAACTTAAAACTGCTTCAGCACGAAATCAATGAAGATCTGAGGAGTATAAGGTCTCCCCGGGTCGTTATGTCCCAGCGAGCTATGCAATGGATTATCAGACGTTTAGTGATCGAGGAATTTGAACGGGAAAAGGATTCTGAATATGATATTAACTACGGAAAAAGCCAACAAATAAAGACGGCTTAAATGCAAATTAAAGAAGATTAAAAAGATAAAACCTATTAAATAAACGCTATCACTATATTTAAAGTGATGAACGTTTAAAACTAAAAACTTACGTTTAAATACAAATAACGTAAACGTACAAAATAAAAAGTGAAATCTAAGAAATAAAAGTCCTAAAAATATGAAAAATACATTTTTACAATCCTAATGATATAAGAAAATATTTGGAAAAAGAAAATTATTTTTATAACTAATTAATTAATTACTATTAATTAAAAACTATTTTTAACTACTAAATAATACTCTAAAATAAAAGAAAATGTGAAATAAGACTAGAAAAAATAAAATTAAAACTTAGAAAAATCTAAAATATGATAAAACTAATTTTAAGACTGAAAAGATATTTTTTAGACTTTTTATATATTTATTATTAATTTAAAACTATTTAAAACTAATTAAAATGCTAGAAAATACAAATTTAACTAAGAAAAATCTAGAAAAATACTTTTTTGTCTTTTTATATTTGTCTAAACTTAATAAAATTGAAAAATTATTTTTTTGAACCTTTTTCTAATTTTTTATATTAAATGCTATTTAAAAATGCTTAAAAACTAAATAAAATGCAGAAAAATACCAAACAAGCTAGGAAAAATCTGAAAAATTCAGGAAATGCTTAAAATAATATTAGGAAGCTAAGAAAAATGAGAAAACAAGTGCTTGTGTGGAGGAATATGCAACTGAAGTGTAAGTGCTTAATGGAATAAGCACTTGAATAAGCAAATGTAATCCAAAAGGCACCACACCAAAACAGAGGCAATATTATGCTAAAAGAACTTAAATGAAACAAGAATCAACAAGCTAAACACTCTGATAAGCTCATTACAACAGATTTATGTATTGAGATTTTGAGCTAAAATCAGTTCTGAGTACCAACTTGGGACACAAGCACAAGCTTGAATATAAGCTAAAAATGAAAACTATGAATTGGAACCTGGACTAGACCTGGTTGAGATCAAATGTTCCAAAATTCAGACTATGGGAAGCTCTTATGAGCTCTGTGCACTTGCACCAAATCTGAGACAAAACTCAGCATTCACTGACCTCAATGGTGCAGGGCATATTGGGCCTGTTTTGAGCTTATGCACAAGCTTAACCAGAGGGCTTAAGCTAAAAGTGAATATGAGGTCTTAAAGACAACCAAGTAAACTACTTATAGACAAAAATTCAGACCTTGAAAAGTTTTAATAAGATCTGTTCAACTGCTGCAAGTTCTGCTCAATCCATGTTTTTGACATTTTTGACTTTTTGAAAACCAGATACCAGTTGACTTTTATGAAGTTTGGATCTAATTTTAAGACTGAGATAGGTGTTAAATGATATTATAAGCCTAATGCAAGTGATATTGATGATTTCCAAACACAAATTAATGAGTTGCAATACCTAAAACCCCAACAGTTAACAGTGAAATGGATTCAAAAGCAATTTTGACTTATAGTGCTTGCAGACCCAAGATGTTGATTCAATTGAGCTTAAATATACTTATTAAACATAATCCAACAGATTTTAACTACTGAGTAGACCTTTGAGACAGAAAGATCAGCAAATCCAAACAACCCTTATTAACCTGATTTGCCAATTAACTTGAACCAAACACTTAGCTACTATGTATTAATGATCAAACTAACTTCTACTAACCTAATTACTACTAATTGCACAGATAAAACTCATCATAAACCACAAGAGTAGATTATGCTATGAAATTTGAAAAACACTTACAAATGGTCCATTAGCCACTATGGCTTGCAACTGTGAACCAAGTACCACTAGCCTAACCACACCCCTATCCTAGCTTAATATCAACCCAACTCCACATCTGAATCACCCATTCACCATTTCCATGACCAATTTTGACCCTGTTTGACTTTTGTTGACCAAATGTCAAAATGAATGAGAACTTGAATGAGAGCTTGTACAAAGCTATGCTAAGCTTATTTGGGCTCAATAGAACTGAGAAATAAGTATGATGAAGCTTTTGAAGGAGCTTTTGACTTTGAAAATTTCAACAGTGGACCAATGAGATCAAATGTAAACATAAACTAAAATTGGTGCTTGAATTAAATCTCAATACACTTTAACACTTAAGTTTAATACATTTTAACCAAAAAATACAAGTCTAATACTGAAATAACAACTTGACATAAAAAACGACATAAGAAAGAAATTAAAAACTAGAAGACTCCTTGTTTGCTTCCTTTTGCCTTCTTTTTATAATCCAATGTCATTTCCTCTCTCCTCTGAATCTATCCCACCAATCCAAGCCATTGGATGGCCTTGAAATGATCTCAACCATTCAAACATGATTTTGGCGCCATTTTCTTTTCTGCCCATTAGGGGTTGAGTGAAGGGGTAGGGGGGCATTTAATGATGTTTGGAAGTTAGTTGGAGGTGAGGGAACAGGGGAGAGTGATTGGAGAGGAGGGGGGATGGGTTTAGCTAAGTTTCAGGGAAGCAGGTTGAGAGTGATGACTTTGGCGGGCTTGAGGAAATTGACCAGGATTGACCAGGCAAGTATTAATAATAGGGGGTTCATAATTCAAAATGACAGGGGTCCAAGGTAGGGCAGGGGTCCAAAATTGGTATTTAAAAGGTTTTAAACTATAGGGACCAATGTTGTAAAATCTGAAACTTGAGGGGTCTTAACTGCCAATTCTGAAAAGATGTTCCAAGGACTTAAAGTGACAATCTTCAAAAGTACAAGGACCAATGTTGCCATTTTCACATTTTCCAGGGACCAATTCTGCCAATTTTTAAACTTGAGGGACCATTTTTGCAATTTTCTCAAACTTTTGATATTTTTCACCAAAGGACTAAATTTGACAACTTTTGATTTTAAAAGGACCTTTGGTGACTTTACTTTTGAAATTATGTGCTCAGGGACTGTTTTTGACAACTTTTGAAACTTGGGGGACTAAAACTGCAATTTTTGAAAATTTGATATGTTTTTCATCTGATTTTGATATTTTTGCATTTAAAACACATAAAACACTGATTTGTGATATTTTGATCATTTTGATGTGTTTCTGAGTGTTTTCAGATGATTTTGCAGTTTATATTGTACAAAAATGATGAGTATTTACACACTCATCAATCCCCCACACTGAGATATTGCTAGTCCCTAGCAATGATTTGAGAAAACATAATGGATTTTAATCTCTTTACCAAAAGCCATTACTTCTGGAGTAGCCAAATGTTTCAGTTCAAGTAAGAACCTTGGTACACTGATAACCAAATGATTTTGAGCAAATCATAAGCTGTAAACGGATTTGATTAGTCTTTACCAGAAGCCGTACCCTTCTGGACTAGCCAACTCTTAGATAAATTATCAGAATTATCTTTGGTGAGCTGAATACCAATTATGGTTTTTCCACTGCCTTTACCACAAGCCATAACCTTGCGGGCTAGCCAACTCTTCACTTTTTAGGATATGGTGAGCTGAATACCATACAATTTTGGGCAAATTGCAAGCCATATAAACGGATTTGAGGTATCTTTACCAAGAGCCGTTTGCTCCTGGATTAGCCAATCCTTTAGTCTTACAGACATGGCGGACTGATAACCAAATGAGAAAGTGTAAAACACTTACTCCAAAAAAAAATTTTGGCCAAAAACGGGGGAATTGGTATAATTATATGATAAAATTCGTGAGAATTCCCCCCCACACTTAGAAATGAATATTGCCCTCAATATTCAAAGTACCGGCGGTTATGCCGAAACAAAGAACGTAAAAGGGAAATACTACGGCCATTATTTAGCAAGGATTTTTTTTTTTTTTTTTTTTTTTTTTTTTTGAAACATGTGGGCAACCCCCCCACACTAGGGTGGTAGAAAGAGGTGAGAAGACAGAAATATGGGTGAAAACCCATATTGCATGCTACTGTTTTTGATTCCCGAGTCGCTAGCTTGACTCGACCCCGCATTCATTTGTTCATGGGGAAAGTAACGTGGAAAACCAATCTCGATCGGACTTTCGTTCACAATGTTAATGAACATATGAACATCAGAAAGTTCCACACCGACGAGATATAACCGCGGTATCTGTTAATGGTAGAAACTAGAAGGGATGATACCGGGGTCAAAGATGGTGTCCTCATTCCCGAAAGAGGAAAGGGAAAGAGCAACCACACCATCTGTAAAGAATGGAACAAAGATATGCATGACAATGCAAATCCATTCCTCATCAGAGAGAAGCAAATCACCAGTTTTGACATTTTTAAGCTTAAACGTGAAGCTTAGATGGTGATTGTCAAGAAGATGTCCGGGAGGGAGGGTGGGAAACGGTTCTTCAATCAACAAACTTTCCAGAAAAAGGATGTCTCCCTCCGGATCACAGTAAGTGCTATCAATTCCCGTTGGAATTGACTCATCACTAAGAAATGCATCGACTTCATTCCAAAAGTTGTCATCTTCCTCATCAGGAGTGAGAGAAGGGATGGAAGAGTCGGGAATAAGACTAGAGGATGATGGATCATTTTTGAGCAATTCATCAATGGGAAGAATGTCTCCCATTGGATCACAAACATCATCATCCAACTCAGATGAAACTGAAGAGAGTTTGGTTTCATCCACAGACGTAACAATCTCGATGCGACAAACTGATGCCGGAGGTGGGACAAGTGGTGTGCTCTTAGAGCTAGCAGTTTCCACCACTTCCGATGAAGTCTCCGATTCTAGATCATCATCATCATCATCATCAAGAACACTCTTGACTTCCCTGGTACAGCTTTCAAACCATTTGCTAGAACCAGGGGTGATTTTCAAAGCTTTGAGCTCAGCACATTTTTGGTGAACACTCTTAACCGTGAAATTTGAGAGTGTTGCATTGATTCTTTCAGATTTTTGATCAATTGTGGCAACACTCTTTTTGTATAGAGGTTTGGAGTCTTGGTTAATATTTAACGTGAGCTCTTCGTTGTCAACCCGTATGGTCAACTCTTCAGCAAACACATCAATCAGAGCACGACTCGTTTTTAAGAAAGCTCTCCCTAAGATGAGGGGAACTCTAGGATCTGCATCGAAGTCTACTACAACAAAGTCAGCATGAAAGTGAAATTTTCCCACTTTCATTACGACATCCTCGGCTATCCCAAGTGGACGAGTTACGGTACGATCCGCTAGCTCGAGTGTCAAACGAGTGGATGAAAGTTCAGGAAGAGACAGTTTCTTCCATACTGAGAGTGGCATGAGGTTAATGCTAGCGCCAAGATCGGCCAAGGCGGAGCATTGAAACATCCCCAAGAAATCACACGGGATTAAAAACCGGCCAGGGTCTTCAAGCTTTTCGGGAAGCTTATTAAGAATGGCTGCTGAGCATTGCTCATTTAGAGGGGTTTTCGCCATCTCTGATAGCTTGTCTTTGTTGGTGAGTAAGCCTTTAAGCGTAGATGCAAATTTAGGCATTAGAACGAGAGCATCAACGAAGCTTATATCAAAGTGAAGCTCATTGAAGATTTGGAAAAACTTTTCCATCTGCTCTTTGTTTCTGTCTTTGAGCTTCTCATCATTCATTCTTGATGGGTAGGGAAGCTGACTAGACTTTTGAGCCGGGATGGAAGTGTTTTTTGGCTCAAGATTTTTCTTCGGAACATCGGGTTCCGGACTTAAAGCTTGGACTACCGAAGGTGGGACGTGTGCGGTACTTCGTGGGCTTGAATAATGCACCTTGTCCGTTGTCTCCTTGGTAACTTGACTAAATGCCACAGGAGGAGGGGGCATAGGAGTCTTAGGTCCATTGTGCGTCTTACCACTACGAGTGGTGACGGCTTTCAACTCGGCATTGGGATTAGGAATAGTATTGCCTGGGAGTCCTCCAGAAGATGGCGAAGCTTTGTTCATATTCATGTTCATGAAACTGCTCATCATATTCTTTAACTCATTTGTCTGCCGAGACATTGTGGTATCAATTTCCCTTTTAAGCTCAACTCTCATGTTATTGATCTGAGTTTGCATTGATCGCATGTTTGCCTCAGTCATTTTCATGAAGTCATTTGGCATGGGAGCTTGAGGAGGTGGTTGATAACTTTGATGATTTGGAGCTTGATATGGTTGAGGTTGGTTGAAATTGTTCCGGTTTTGATTGAAATTTTGAGAGTTATTGAAATTTTGTCCTTGATTCGGAACAAAGCGATTCTGATTGCCATGGTTTTGCACGGGGAGGAAAACCAGGTGGTGTCATACCGCTAGGTGCACGGTAGTGAGGATCAGCCTGTGGTCGGTATTGATTGTGGTTTACCGAAGCTACGGGAGCTTGGTAAAAGGAAGCATCGATTGCTTGACAATCATAATACGCATGTGGACCACTACAAGTTTCACACACCTTGTTTACGGCTTTGATTGGTTCCGGCTTATGAATTTCGCTTTTGATTTCCTTTACCTCTTTTATCATACAATGGATGATGTCCGTTAGAGCGGCTAACGGAGCGGCTAACTCGGAAGAGTTACCGGATGAAGAAGCAGGAGTGTTCGGAACATTGACTTTGTTTCGAGAAATAGGAACTTTTGATTTTTGCTCACAAATCTCAATCACATCTTTAGGTTTACGATTCAAGATATTGCCGCCTGCGGCTGCATTCAAGGAATCTTGATCGTTTCCGTTCAACCCATTGTAAAAGATATTTACTTGTTGAAGCTCCGTGAATTCATGATGGGGGCATTTCCTGAGGAGATCTTTGAATCTCTCCCATGCCTCTCCAAAGTTTTCATCGAAATTTTGACGAAATCCAGAAATTTCATTTTTAAGATTAGTCGTCTTTGATGGAGGAAAGAAGTAATTCACAAACTTTTGAACAAGATCCTCCCAAGTTTCGATAGATCGAGGGGGTTCTTTTTCCAGCCAAATCCGGGCTGTCCCCTCAAGAGAGAATGGAAAAAGCATCAACTTGATGACTTTTTGTGGCACATCCTTGAAATTGATAGTTGAGGTTAACTTGTTAAACCAACGGATGTGTGCATACGGGTCTTCTCGATCAGACCCGCGGAATTGATTTGTAGACACAAGTGTGATCAAATGTGTCTTCAATTCGAAGTGATCAGAGTTGATAACCGGTAAAACGATGGCATCTCCATAACCCTCGGTGGGTGCTTGGAGCATTTCCGCCATGGTACGTTCGTCTGCCATGTTGTTGCTTGAAATAGTACGAATCTCGGGTTCGACTATTTGGGCAGCACGTCTACGAGAACGTCTTCTTGGAATTTCTGCTAGATCACGCAAAGGACTCAATGATCTAGAAGAACGAGTGCGCATGCACTAGAGATAACTCTAAAGGATCTCAGAGTTAAGAAGAGAAATGGAATTATGAAGATATTTCAGATGAGAATGAGAATTATGAAGACGTTTATAAAAACTGGGGTGAGGAGAATATTTATGGGTTTTCTGGTTCTGAAACGTCGATATCACAACAAAATCAATTAACACAAAATCGAGGCAAAACAACAGTGAACTTAACCAATAATCCAAGATGAATGGCTTCTTTGAAAAAGGTACACCAATCACAAGGACACAAAGGCAAGTTTTAAATCTTTAGTTCGGGAACTTATTATGGTCGCACCCCCAGTTAGGTAGTGCACTGCCTTGGTTTGCGGTGGTAATCTTTTAAGTTGTTATTATTAAAGAAAACGACGATTCTTTTTGTATTTTTATTATTTGATACATATATAGAAACAAAAGGAAAAATATTTTTGTGTTTTATACGTTTTTGGATGTTTTTGGGTTTTTGGATTTTTTTAATAAAAATATGGATATATATATAGATAGATGGATGATATGAACAAATGAGTGAGTATTCAAACAACTAATCTGCTAGACGAAAGATAATCAGCACAGCTCCCCGGCAGCGGCGCCAAAAATTTGATCCGCGCAAAACCGTCAAGTTCTCTCACGCAAGCGTAAGAAAACTTAAAACTGCTTCAGCACGAAATCAATGAAGATCTGAGGAGTATAAGGTCTCCCCGGGTCGTTATGTCCCAGCGAGCTATGCAATGGATTATCAGACGTTTAGTGATCGAGGAATTTGAACGGGAAAAGGATTCTGAATATGATATTAACTACGGAAAAAGCCAACAAATAAAGACGGCTTAAATGCAAATTAAAGAAGATTAAAAAGATAAAACCTATTAAATAAACGCTATCACTATATTTAAAGTGATGAACGTTTAAAACTAAAAACTTACGTTTAAATACAAATAACGTAAACGTACAAAATAAAAGGTGAAATCTAAGAAATAAAAGTCCTAAAAATATGAAAAATACATTTTTACAATCCTAATGATATAAGAAAATATTTGGAAAAAGAAAATTATTTTTATAACTAATTAATTAATTACTATTAATTAAAAACTATTTTTAACTACTAAATAATACTCTAAAATAAAAGAAAATGTGAAATAAGACTAGAAAAAATAAAATTAAAACTTAGAAAAATCTAAAATATGATAAAACTAATTTTAAGACTGAAAAGATATTTTTTAGACTTTTTATATATTTATTATTAATTTAAAACTATTTAAAACTAATTAAAATAATAGAAAATACAAATTTAACTAAGAAAAATCTAGAAAAATACTTTTTTGTCTTTTTATATTTGTCTAAACTTAATAAAATTGAAAAATTATTTTTTTTGAACCTTTTTCTAATTTTTTATATTAAATGCTATTTAAAAATGCTTAAAAACTAAATAAAATGCAGAAAAATACCAAACAAGCTAGGAAAAATCTGAAAAATTCAGGAAATGCTTAAAATAATATTAGGAAGCTAAGAAAAATGAGAAAACAAGTGCTTGTGTGGAGGAATATGCAACTGAAGTGTAAGTGCTTAATGGAATAAGCACTTGAATAAGCAAATGTAATCCAAAAGGCACCACACCAAAACAGAGGCAATATTATGCTAAAAGAACTTAAATGAAACAAGAATCAACAAGCTAAACACTCTGATAAGCTCATTACAACAGATTTATGTATTGAGATTTTGAGCTAAAATCAGTTCTGAGTACCAACTTGGGACACAAGCACAAGCTTGAATATAAGCTAAAAATGAAAACTATGAATTGGAACCTGGACTAGACCTGGTTG
Source organism: Chrysanthemum seticuspe (assembly GCA_019973895.1). Classification (NCBI taxonomy): domain Eukaryota; kingdom Viridiplantae; phylum Streptophyta; class Magnoliopsida; order Asterales; family Asteraceae; genus Chrysanthemum; species Chrysanthemum seticuspe. The sequence goes on from BPTQ01000004.1 coordinate 235,878,442, forward strand.
AGATCAAATGTTCCAAAATTCAGACTATGGGAAGCTCTTATGAGCTCTGTGCACTTGCACCAAATCTGAGACAAAACTCAGCATTCACTGACCTCAATGGTGCAGGGCATATTGGGCCTGTTTTGAGCTTATGCACAAGCTTAACCAGAGGGCTTAAGCTAAAAGTGAATATGAGGTCTTAAAGACAACCAAGTAAACTACTTATAGACAAAAATTCAGACCTTGAAAAGTTTTAATAAGATCTGTTCAACTGCTGCAAGTTCTGCTCAATCCATGTTTTTGACATTTTTGACTTTTTGAAAACCAGATACCAGTTGACTTTTATGAAGTTTGGATCTAATTTTAAGACTGAGATAGGTGTTAAATGATATTATAAGCCTAATGCAAGTGATATTGATGATTTCCAAACACAAATTAATGAGTTGCAATACCTAAAACCCCAACAGTTAACAGTGAAATGGATTCAAAAGCAATTTTGACTTATAGTGCTTGCAGACCCAAGATGTTGATTCAATTGAGCTTAAATATACTTATTAAACATAATCCAACAGATTTTAACTACTGAGTAGACCTTTGAGACAGAAAGATCAGCAAATCCAAACAACCCTTATTAACCTGATTTGCCAATTAACTTGAACCAAACACTTAGCTACTATGTATTAATGATCAAACTAACTTCTACTAACCTAATTACTACTAATTGCACAGATAAAACTCATCATAAACCACAAGAGTAGATTATGCTATGAAATTTGAAAAACACTTACAAATGGTCCATTAGCCACTATGGCTTGCAACTGTGAACCAAGTACCACTAGCCTAACCACACCCCTATCCTAGCTTAATATCAACCCAACTCCACATCTGAATCACCCATTCACCATTTCCATGACCAATTTTGACCCTGTTTGACTTTTGTTGACCAAATGTCAAAATGAATGAGAACTTGAATGAGAGCTTGTACAAAGCTATGCTAAGCTTATTTAGGCTCAATAGAACTGAGAAATAAGTATGATGAAGCTTTTGAAGGAGCTTTTGACTTTGAAAATTTCAACAGTGGACCAATGAGATCAAATGTAAACATAAACTAAAATTGGTGCTTGAATTAAATCTCAATACACTTTAACACTTAAGTTTAATACATTTTAACCAAAAAATACAAGTCTAATACTGAAATAACAACTTGACATAAAAAACGACATAAGAAAGAAATTAAAAACTATAAGACTCCTTGTTTGCTTCCTTTTGCCTTCTTTTTATAATCCAATGTCATTTCCTCTCTCCTCTGAATCTATCCCACCAATCCAAGCCATTGGATGGCCTTGAAATGATCTCAACCATTCAAACATGATTTTGGCGCCATTTTCTTTTCTGCCCATTGGGGGTTGAGTGAAGGGGTAGGGGGGGCATTTAATGATGTTTGGAAGTTAGTTGGAGGTGAGGGAACAGGGGAGAGTGATTGGAGAGGAGGGGGGATGGGTTTAGCTAAGTTTCAGGGAAGCAGGTTGAGAGTGATGACTTTGGCGGGCTTGAGGAAATTGACCAGGATTGACCAGGCAAGTATTAATAATAGGGGGTTCATAATTCAAAATGACAGGGGTCCAAGGTAGGGCAGGGGTCCAAAATTGGTATTTAAAAGGTTTTAAACTATAGGGACCAATGTTGTAAAATCTGAAACTTGAGGGGTCTTAACTGCCAATTCTGAAAAGATGTTCCAAGGACTTAAAGTGACAATCTTCAAAAGTACAAGGACCAATGTTGCCATTTTCACATTTTCCAGGGACCAATTCTGCCAATTTTTAAACTTGAGGGACCATTTTTGCAATTTTCTCAAACTTTTGATATTTTTCACCAAAGGACTAAATTTGACAACTTTTGATTTTAAAAGGACCTTTGGTGACTTTACTTTTGAAATTATGTGCTCAGGGACTGTTTTTGACAACTTTTGAAACTTGGGGGACTAAAACTGCAATTTTTGCAAATTTGATATGTTTTTCATCTGATTTTGATATTTTTGCATTTAAAACACATAAAACACTGATTTGTGATATTTTGATCATTTTGATGTGTTTCTGAGTGTTTTCAGATGATTTTGCAGTTTATATTGTACAAAAATGATGAGTATTTACACACTCATCACACCTCAAGCAAGCAACGCACAAACAAACACTAGCAACGAAGATAACAGCTAACACGGCTCAGCAACTACTGACTCGGCACAACATATTAATATAAACCGATTCTTAATATATATTTTTCCAAAATCAACGTTATCTACCCCAATGTATTCCTTTTCTTTATCTCCAAAAATATCTTGTTTCACCGTTTAGTCCTAGCGTTTGGTATAGTCGTGTGTGTGTATCGACTCAACATGATATCATGAATGCACTCGAATAACCACAATGTGACTCAATGCAACACCATGAGATGTCTAAGCGATAAGCTCCATAGTCCAATAAGTTTCGGAATAAATAGTTAGACCTTATCGAATTCGTCAACTCGATAAACTCAATCATTTATTCGTGTCGCTTATTATCCCATAAACCGGTCGCATCCTAACGAGTCGTAAGGATAATTCACCCATTAATAACGTTGTCCTACGTACCCTACGGGCTCTTATTAGATTCGTCAACCTAATAAGTCTGTTATCCACGTGGATCGACGCTATTAATGTTAGGTCATCCGTAACTCATGCACAAGACGTAAATAGAATTAAATGCTTGAAAATGATATTAAATACTCATAAATGGCACATTTCGATAAACGTGCACTCGAAACATTGAATACTCATTAATTAAGAAACCTTTCCGTTTTTAGTCGTTAATTCCCATTTAAAATAGTGAATAACAAGACAAGTCTTGTTATCGAGGGTTTTGGTATAAAAACCATTTATTATTTATGTCTCATAATTTTATTAACATTTTTATATATATACATTACGTCAATTTCAATATTAGTTTCAAATTGATATTCGTTTCGAGTCCACAAGCACGAGTCATGACTTCTCGGCTTTTAATCAATCTATAGTCCAATATATACTAAAGTCCATGTTACGGCGTTGTTGGGGTCAACTATGACTAAAAAGTTAAAGTAACACCGACGTTGCTCAAAGTTTACAATCTATAATATAGTCCAAGTAAATAATCACAATAGCGCAAATCAATCTCCAATCAACCCATATCAATCTCGCCATCCAAACAAACTACCAAACATACCCGTAACCAATGTTATGACCCTAATGGTCATGACACGGTCCCAGTTAAGACCACGTTAACCAAACAAGCTCTAGAAGCTTTTCGGCTCCACGCATCTCATCCAAACACCAAAAACAACTACCAACAAGATACCACAACAACCCGACTCGGACCATTGGTCCTTGCGGGTCACGTACGCAAACCAAAAGACACGTACGAGTCCCTAGTGGCTCGTACGCCTCTCTAATCCCATCCAAACACTCCCAAATGGCTAATCTAAACCCATCAACTAATCTAAACCAATATCATGAAACTATGAATAAAATGCAAAAACACAATAAAATAACACAACACACGATACCAAATCACTAGTTGCATGTTTTATTAGTTGCAAATTAGTTTTAGACCTATGTTTCATCCAAAACCCACCATGGTCGAGCCATGTACAAGCCAAATAAGGCTCATACGAGGCTTCTCATGGCTCAAACATACCACAACCATGTTCCTTTTACCTTTTCTAAACCCGATCTACAAAGTTACTTGAAAACCCTAGAATCACGAATAGTTTTTGCAAGATTTGGAGGTGTTAATGAAGGCTTCTATAGGCGTGCCATATATGGATGGAAAGAGGAAAGAAAGGTATATCAAATGGTGGTGGTGGTGGGTGGTCATGCGCCGGTGGGTGGCCGGAACGGCGCCGGCAGTGGGCGGCGATGGTGGTGGTTTAGGTTTTAGGGTTAGGGTTTGTTTTAGGAGAGAGAGAGAGAGTAGAGAGAGAAAGTGAGGTTTGTGTGTGTTTTTAGTGAGAGAAATAAAAGAGTAAAATGATGGTGGGGAAGGTATTTATAGGTGGAATGGGGGATTAAAATATAAATGAAATGGGAGGAGGGGGTGGCCGGCTAGGGGAAAAAGGAGGGGCCAAACCCGCAATTTTTCATAAACTATCCCGTTTACCCTTTCCCGAGCTCATATATTGTCCTACGAGTGTCCCACGACGTTCCTTCGACTTTCTATTGCTTTTATATACGTTTTTCCACGAGTTTTGACTATTTATTTGTCAAGTTTCGAGTTACGGTTTAAAAGTTACGTTATTTCTCGTTATAGGATTTTATTGTGCCGAATCACATAGTGCCTAACGAAAAGAGCTAAAACTCATATGACGACTCATACGATAATAAAATAAATCATAAAAACCAATAATCGATATCAAAACAAGTCATGGTCAATCAAATATAGTTCTAAAGGAAAATACTCGGTTTAACTTAGTGTAATGCGGGTACCTAAAATGGGTCAGTTGTCACAAATCACCACCACCACTCACCGCCACCACTCACTTCCACCACCACCACGCATCACCACCACCACTAATCACCACTACCACACACCACCACCCACCACCACTCACCACAGCCACATACCACTATGCACCATTCCCACCACTTACCACCACCACTCACCGCCGCTACCCACTTTCACCACCACCCACCTACCACCACCACCACCCCCCACCACCACCACCACCCACCACCACCACCACCACTACCACAACCACTTACCACCAGTTACCATCACCAACATTAATCACCACAACCACTCACCAATCAACATCGCCACCAATCACCACCGCCACTCACCACCACCCACCACCACCGCCGCCACCACCAATCACCACCACCACTCACCGCCGCCACCCACCACCACCACCACAACCACTTACCACCACTCACCACCAGTTACCATCACCAACACTAATCACCACAACTACTCACCATCGCCACCCACTGCCACCACCCACCCCAACCACCAATCACTACCACCACCACCACTTGAGGGTGACGGTGGTGAGTGGTGATGGTGGGTGGTGGTGGTAGCAGTGGGTGTCGTTGGTGAGTGGTTGTAGTGATTGGTGGTGGTGGTCAGTGTTAGTGGTGGCAGTGGATGGCGGTGGTGAGTGGTGGTGGTAAGTGGCGGTGTTGGTGGTGGAAGTGGTTGGCGGCGATGAGTGGTGGTGGTGATTGATGGTGGTAAGTGGTGGCGGTGGTAGGTGGTGGTGTGTGTCGGTAGTAAGTGGTTGTGGTGATTGGTGGTGGTGATGGTAACTGGTGGTCGGTGGTGGTGGTGGTGGTAGTGGCAGTTGGTGACGGCAGTGAGTGATGGTGGTGATTGGTGGTGTTTAGTGGTGGTGGAGAGTGGCGGTGGTGATTAATGGTGGTGGTGGGTGGGTGGGTGGTGGTGGTGGAAATGGGTGGCAGTGATGAGTAGTGAATGGTGGTGGTGGTGGGTGGTGTTAAGTGGTGATGGTGGTAAGTGGTGGTGGTAGTGGCAGTGGGTGGCGGTGGTGAGTGGTGATGGTGATCGGTAGTGGTGGTGGTAAGTAGTGGTGGTGGGACTAATTGAGGTTTTGTATTGAGGACCAACGGTGCAATTTTTTTAACTGAAGTTATGTATTGAGGATTAACCGTGCACTTTTTTACCATGGTTAGAAATTTAAAGTTAATAAATTGCATACTTATCAATTACTACGTATTTTGAAAGCGATTTGCTTACAATAAAACATGGTTACCTACATTAATACTCTAGATTTAGTATGTTAAACTTCCCTATATTTTAGGGCTAATTACTTAAAAAGGCATTAAACTTGACACTTTTTACCGTTGTATGTAGCCATGTTTTTTTTCCTTATGTGACACTAAACATTAGAATTTCGTACATTGTGTGTACCCAGTGCCGGCCGTTAGTACATAACTTGGCATCGTTAGTCCTTTCTACTAACGGCCGTTAGTAGATAACTTAAAATTCCGTTTTCTCGCGTCAACTTGGCATCGTTAGTCCTATATACTAACAGCCGTTAGTAAATAACTTAAAATTTCATTTTCTTACGTTTTGGTACGTTTTCGATATATATTCTTTTATGTTTTCGTCTGTTTTTTTACGTTTTGCCTGTTTTTTTACGTTTTCGCCCATTTTCTTATGTTATCGTATGTCTTTTTACGTTTTCGTCTGTTTTTTTACGTTTTCGAATTTTTTTACGTTTTCTTCTATTTTTTTACGTTTTCGACCGTTTTTATACGTTTTTCTCCGTTATCGTCTGTTTTTGTAATTTTTCGTCTATTTTTTACATTTTCGTCTTTTTTTACATTATCTTCTGTTTTTTTACGTTTCCGTCCTTTTTCTTACGTTTTCGTAAAAAGTGGTAGATGTTAGGAATTAGAATTTCCCGGTATTAAAGAGTCGGTCACCTCAAGTATATGTAATCGTTAGAAAGCTCGTAGTCGTAGTTCCTTTAAGTTAAGTAGTATTTAGTTAAGTAACACCGTGGAGGACGGACGGGTCTTTACCCACTGTATGCCTGATCCACAGCCCGATGTGTGGCGATTTATGTAAGACTATAAATACTCTCTACCTTCCAAGGTAGAGAGTTGGAGCTCATAATAATATCTTTCACTTTCTATCACTAAGTTCCCTAAACCTCTAACTTTCTCTCTCTAGAATTCCATCTATATGCTACTTTGTGTTATGGTTTGATGTGTATGTGAAAAGTTATATCCTACAATTGGTATCAAGAGCCATGGTTAGATCATATCTTGCACATCTTTGGATTTCTAGTGGTTTTTAGGTGGTTTTTGAGTTTGAAAAAGTTTAGTGGTTTTTGCATCATTTTGTTGATCTCTTGTGGTAAAGTTTGAATTTTGTTAGTACTTTCATGTTTAGAATCATCACAAGTGTTTAGGTTTTCATTTGGTTAGCTTGAATCATCTTGGTTGGGTTGTTTTTGGATTGAAAAGTGATGTTTATAATGTTTTTCTTGCTAGCGACTTAGCTCACGGTTTATTTTTCTTCATAGCAACTTGCTTCACAAAATTGTAGCGAGTTACAGTTTTAAACCTAGCGAGTTAGATCTAGCGAGTTAAAGTACAAGTAGTGGACTCTCCACTACGAGTAGCGACTTGGTGGTAGCGACTTGGTCTGTAGCGAGTTGCTCTTTAGCGACTTGTATCTCTAGCGACTTGTGTAGCGAATTGCTGCCAAAATTTGGCTAGCGACTTGGTCTGTAGCGAGTTACTACTTAGCGACTTGCTTTTTGTCTAGCGACTTGGGACTCTAGCGACTTAGGGGTGTAGCGAATTAAGGGTTAGCGATTTAGTGGTTTATCTTCTAGCGACTTAAGTGATTGTTTACGGTTTTCTCTTGATTTAGTAAAATCCTGTGAAAGAATCTATTTCCCGGTTTAATCATAGAGTTATAAAATCCCGTATAATCTGTTAACATGTCTACCAACGTCCCTACTGTCATCTCCACTGTTGCCGAGGATGTACAAGCAGCTGGCTCAGATACTCGTCCCCCCATGCTTGACAGAACTGACTACGATTCTTGGGCTCAACGAATCAGATTGTATTGCCTTGGAAAGGAAAATGGTGTCAACATTCTCAAATCCATTGATGAAGGACCATATCGAGTTGAGACAACTAGAGACATACTTGATACTAATGAAGATGGTACTCCTGTTTACGGAATGGACAGACCTAAGATGTATGATGAGCTTGATGATAAGGAGAAAAAGAGATTCGATGCAGACATCAGGGCTTCAAACATTGTTCTTCAAGGTCTTCCTAAAGACATCTACAAGCTGATCAATCATAACACAGATGCTAAGGCAGTTTGGGACAATGTAAAGATGCTTCTCTCAGGTTCAGAATTAACTATGGAAGACAGAGAATCCCAACTCTATGACGAATTTGAGCACTTCAAGATGAAACCAGATGAGAATGTCTATGAGTACTATGTGAGATTTCATAAGTTAGTTAATGACATGAGGAACATCAGAATGACTATGCCTAACATTCAGTTGAACTCAAAATTTGTGAACAACATGAATCCCGAATGGCACAAGTTTGTTACCGCTGTGAAGCTCACTAAAGGATTGAAGAATACAAACTATGAGCAACTCTATGCCTTCCTCCTTCAGAATGAGAGACATGCTATGTTTGAAAAATTGATTCTCAATCAGTTCAAAACCAACCAGGGAGAGACCAGCTCGTCTAATGACTCTACAGCTTTCTACTCAAACATCGGAATCACAACCAAAGCATCACAAGTCATACCTTTGGGTAATGGTAATCACAAACTCATTCCTGATCCTATGTACAAACAAGCTGATGTTGATGCTCACGTGGGTAGCTTCATTAATCAACTTGCTCTTCTCATTAGTCAAAACATGAATACTCTCCCACAAACCAACAACAACCTCAGAACTGCATCTAACCCACACAATCAAGCCACTGTTAAAGATGGAAGGATCGTGGTGCAACCAGTTCAGGAAAGACAGTATGATCAAGGACGAGGTGGAGCTGGGAGAGGTTATGTTGGCAACCAGAATCGAGGAAGGAATGGTAACCAAGGTCAAGCTAAGCCCATCAAATGTTACAACTGTGGTGGTGAGGGACATATTGCAAGGAACTGCACATCTCCAAAGCGTCCACAGAATGCTGATTACTTCAGAGATAAAATGCTGCTGGCACAAGCTCAGGACAATGGTGCTGCTTTGAATGAAGAGGAATTGCTGTTCCTTGCTGAGGGCAATGCCAAGACCTATGATGCTGATGTGGATGAGCAGCCTATTCAGGAGATAGGTCACAATCATCAGAATGCCTTTCAAGTAGCTGATTGTGATGCATACGACTCTGATGTGGATGATGGACCTACGGCACACACAATTTTTATGGCTAGCATTTCTCCAATGGTTTCTCCCAAGGTCTCTTCTTCACCACTAGCTGGGCCATCCCATGACAAGCTAATCTCAGAGGTATTAAAACTATACGATGATGCTGATGTGCAACAGATGCATGACAAAGTACAATCAACTGAAACTATTGAATCAAATGTTGAAAATATGGGTAATAACAATATTGTCCCATACGATCAATACGTGAAACAAAGTGAAAGTAAAGTTGTACCAAGTGATGCATCTTCTGCAGTCAACAATGACTATGTCTTTGATGAATACACTGCATGTGCTCCTGATGATTCCGTAATTTCTGAACTAAATGCCTATAAGGAACGTGTTGCTATTTATGAACAACGTGCAAAATTTGAGTTGACCACTCGTGAGCAGGAAATGGATGACCAAGTAAGTACAGTAATTAGAAAAAGTAAGTTTAGAGAAGAAGTATTGAAACAAGAATTACATTCCTTGCAAGAAAAACTTTCTAAAACAGCTAAGCAAAAACAAGAACTTCAAGAAAATGTGAAAATGCTTAAGCAAGAATTTAATGCAAAGGAATCAAAACTCTTGAGAGATTTTTCTAATCTGAAAACTTTGAAAAACAAACTTGAAAACAAGTTGTACATACAAGGAAACACCATTCAGACTGCTCACATGGTCACGAAACATCGAGTCTTAAGCGATAAGGATAGCATTCCCCTTGTTGAGGAACCAAATCCAGAGGTAATTAAAAAGGCTAGAAATGCTCATAAGGTGCTTTATGATGGTAATGAAGTCCTTAAGCCTAGGCAGAAACCTAGTTGCGTTGAGTGCACTGAGGAAGATAAGATAATTAAATGAAATCACTAGGGAAAAGATGAATAAGAAACAAAATGATCCCAAATGCAAAGAGAAAAACATAATCATCTCTCCTCATGATTACAAGAAGGAAAACTGGATTTCCTTGAACAAGTTTAAGCCTCAGACTTTGTTGACTCCCGAACAAGTCTTCTGGAAAAAGGATTTAGATAAGCAGAAAGCGGAAAATATTATTGAAACAAACCCTCCCCTTTGGAAAATGCCTAGAGCGACTGTGTATCCTCCTAATACACCAATGCATCTTGTTCCTAGAACAATTGCCACTAAAAGCAAGACATTAATTAGCCAATACGTTATATTTCAACTATTTGTTGATTTTGAGAAAACTTGCAAGAAAAGGATCACACCCACTGGTATAACTGAAGGAGAAAGAGGTTTTGAACAAATGAAAGAATGTTATTTAACTTAGGTCATGCCCTTCTTTAAACTTCTAAAAGATCACTTTGAGAGTCTTAAAAAGGGGGTAGAAACTGATATTAAGGGTATGGAAAAGGAATTTGATGCAATGGTTGTTGAAGTTAGTGACTATGAGCGTGCACTGAAATATAATGAGATTGAGAGAAAGAACCTGCATACATTAAATGAGAATCTTATTACTGAATGTGTTGCTCAAGATGTCTTTTTCACTGCTTCAAATTGCTCTATTAATGCTTCCAAATTTCATGAACTATCTGTGGCCCTGAAAGTCTCCCATGATCGTGTCATTGAGCTTGAAAAAACTAATTCTAAACTAAATGAGAAAATTGAACTGGATGATCACGACAATTTGGTTAAACATTTTTCTAAACTAGAAGTTGAGTATTTTAATCTACAACTAAAATATCAACATCTCAAAGAAAATGTCAAAACTTCAAATATCAAGACATCTTCAGATGCTCCAGAGTTTGATGCAGTGGAAACCCACAGGAAGAACATTCAGTAAAATAGGCTTTTATTGGACACCTGTTGGTCTTAAGACTAATCAGATAATGCCCACTAGAAAATGGATGCCTACTGGTAGAACTATTCCCTTAAGAAGTGATCACACTATGAACAGGGCTAATACTGACACTAGTACTGCATCTATTCACAACGATTCCATAGCCTCACTTTCTGATATGAATGCTTCTATTTCTGATGTGGGTGTTCCAAACATTGTTACTAACCAAATGGAACCCATTCTTGCATGGGGATCCCAATTATCCATTTATCCATTCTTGTCTGTGTTCAACTGTAGATCGTTCAAATCGTTCTGTGGTACCTGGACTCAGGCTGTTCCAAGCATATGACTGGAGACCGGTCGCGGCTCATGAACTTTGTGAGCAAATTCATCGGGACTGTTAGATTTGGTAATGATCATTTCGGTGCTATTATGGGTTATGGAGATTATGTTGTTGGTGATAGTGTCATCTCTAGAGTGTATTATGTGGAAGGTTTAGGTCATAATCTGTTCTCTGTTGGTCAATTCTGTGATTCTGATCTAGAAGTAGCCTTCAGAAAACATACCTGCTTTGTTAGAGATCTTAATGGTAAGGAACTGTTGAAAGGAACTCGTGGCTCAAACCTTTACACCATCTCTATCGATGACATGATGAGGGCCTCTCCAATCTGCTTGTTATCTAAGGCTTCAAAAACAAAGTCATGGTTATGGCATCGTCGTCTCAATCACTTGAACTTCGGCACCATCAACGATCTTTCCAGAAAGGACTTAGTTGTAGGTTTACCTAGACTAAAGTATGAAAAGGATCATCTTTGTTCAGCATGTCAATTGGGAAAAAGCAAGAAGTATGCCCATAAACCCAAACCTACTAACTCTGTCACAGAAGTTCTTCATATGATTCATATGGATTTATGTGGACCAATGAGGGTGCAGAATATCTTTGGGAAGAAATATGTGTTAGTTGTGGTTGATGATTACTCTAGATTCACCTGGGTCAAGTTCTTAAGGACAAAGGATGAAACTCCTGATATCATCATCAAACTCATTAAACAGCTGCAGGTTCGACTAAACAAAACTGTCAGAATTATCAGAACAGACAATGGAACTGAGTTTGTCAACAAACAACTTAGTGAATTCTATGAAAGCATTGGAATCAGCCATCAAAGAAGTGTTCCACGAACCCCTCAACAGAACGGTGTAGTTGAAAGACGAAATCGTACTCTTGTTGAAGCCGCTAGAACAATGTTGATCTACTCAAAGGTTCCAATGTTTCTCTGGGCTGAAGCAATTGCCACTGCATGCTACACACAAAATCGTTCCCTGATTCACACTGTTCATGGAAAAACTCCATATGAACTTGTCCACAACAGAAAACCTAACCTATCTTTCCTTCGTGTGTTTGGTGCATTGTGCTATCCAACTAATGAGGGTCAAGACTTAGGCAAACTTAGGGCCAAAGCTGACATTGGAGTATTTGTAGGATATGCATCAAACAAAAAGGGATACCGAATCTACAACAAAAGAACCCGAAATATCATGGAAACAATTCACGTTACGTTTGATGAGCTGACCGGTCAAATGGCTCCTGGACACTCCAGCTCAGGACCCGCACTTCAAAACAGTCCCATTGGATCATCTCTTGTTCCAAACTCCTCTCAAGAAACTCCATATGTACCTCCATCTGAAGATGATGTAAAGAAATTGTTTGATCCTATGTTTGATGAACTGTATGATTCAATTACTAATGAGGAGCTGATCCCTACAACGGAGGATGCTCATATTCCAGTGAATGAAGTCAATCCCTCAGTCTCAATATCTTTAAGTCAAGAAGCACCTGCTGCTGATCCTTCAGTCTCATCAACAAATCATCATTCTTCAAATGTGCATCATGGAAATGTTTCTGGCATCAATGATGAAGTTAATCCCTTTGCTACTCCTGAAGATGCTCCTTTTGAAAACATATTTGCTACTCCTGAATCATCATCAGAACCACCTTCTTCAGGAGACATCGACTCTGCTACCTCAGTTCCTCAACAACTGCCACATGAACACCTCAGAAAATGGACTCACGATCATCCATTAGACAACATCATTGGGAATCCCTCTCGTCCTGTATCAACCCGAAAACAACTTGCAACCGATGCCTTATGGTGTTCCTTCAACTCCATACTATCTAAGATCGAACCAAAAGATGTTAAAACCGCCATGAATGAAGACAGCCGGTTCAATGCCATGCAAGATGAAATTCATGAGTTTGATCGTCTTGATGTATGGGAGTTAGTACCTGCTCCAGACTGTGCTATGATTATAGCTCTAAAATGGATCTTCAAAGTTAAACTTGATGAGCATGGTGATGTGCTGAAGAACAAGGCTCGATTAGTTGCTAAAGGATATCGTCAAGAGGAGGGTATAGACTTTGAAGAATCTTTTGCTCCAGTTGCTCGAATCGAGGCAATCAGGATCTTTCTGGCTAATGCTGCTAGTAAGAACATGGTAGTCTATCAGATGGATGTAAAGACGGCATTTCTGAACGGAGATCTTAAAGAAGTCGTCTACGTCAGCCAACCTGAAGGATTTGTGAATCAAGAGCATCCTACTCACGTTTATCGTTTGAAGAAGGCTCTTTACGGTTTAAAGCAAGCTCCAAGGGCATGGTATGATACACTGTCAAAGTTTCTTCTATCAACCGGATTCATCAAAGGAGCAGTTGATCCTACATTGTTCACCAGGAAGTCAGGCAAACATTTGATTCATGTTCAAATTTATGTTGATGATATTATTTTTGCCTCGACTGACCCAATGGAATGTGATCGTTTTTCAAATGAAATGAGTTCAAAGTTTCAAATGTCAATGATGGGACAAATGTCATTTTTCTTGGGATTACAAATTTCTCAAAGTCCCGGAGGCATTTTCATAAATCAATCTAAATATGCAACAGAGATTTTAAAGAAATTTGGATTTGATTCAAGTGACCCTGTTGACACCCCCATGATTGACCGAACCAAACTAGATGAGGACCTCTCAGGGATCATGATTGACCAAACGAAATATCGGAGTATGATTGGATCCCTGATGTATCTCACTGCTAGTAGACCAGACATCTTGTTCGCTGTTTGCATGTGTGCTAGATACCAGGCTAAGCCTACTAAAAAGCACCTTGAAGCAGTTAAACGGGTCTTTCGGTATCTCCAAGGAACCATCAATATGGGACTATGGTACCCGAAGGACACCGGTATGTCTCTAACGGCCTATGCAGATGCTGATCATGCAGGTTGTCAAGATACTCGTCGAAGTACGTCAGGAGGTGCTCAGTTTTTGGGTGATAAGCTTGTGAGCTGGTCTTCAAAGAAGCAAATGAGTACTTCTATTTCCTCTACAGAGGCTGAATACATAGCCATGTCATCTTGTTGTGCTCAAATCTTATGGATGAGATCTCAATTATCTGACTATGGCTTTGAATTCAACAAAATCCATCTGTACTGTGATAATAAAAGTGCTATTGCTCTCTCATGCAACAACGTTCAACACTCAAGAGCAAAGCATATCGACATTCGACATCATTTCATCAGGGAACAAGTGGAAAAAGGTGTGGTGGAACTATATTTTGTGAGGTCTGAATATCAATTAGCAGACATCTTCACCAAAGCTCTTCCAAGAGAACGTTTTGAGTTTATTCTTCCACGACTTGGCTTGAAAAGCCTTCAACCAGAAACTCTCAAACGTCTTCAGGAGGAAGACGAGGAGTAAAGGTCTATCTTCATCTATCTCTTGTATATATCTATTCAAAAATCAAATAGAAAAATATAAAACTCTCAAAATCCATAAAAATTTAAAAAATTCGAAAAATCTTCAAAAAATATTGTCATTTTGTCATGTTTCTCTCGATTCGATAATATCTACGGTCTTGATGTTGTCATTCAAAGAATGACACGGGACTTTAGATGTTGTTCGAATTTTTATATTAAAAAAATATATATATATATATATATATTTTTTTGGGAGAAAGAGAAACTATGGTTTATTGTCATTTTCTGGCAATAACCCGGTTTTAAAGAAAGAACAGAACCATGTTTCACCATGTTTTCAAATTCCATGCTCTGATTCTATAAACAGTTATCTGCTGAAAACTAAATGCTTTGAAAAATAACTCAGTCTCTATTTTTGATAATCATCAGGACTTATTTGTCAAAATCTCTATCTCTCAATCAACAACCTATGTCATTGATTGAGGGAGAGAATGATTTCAATTAAATTAAAAAAGTTATTTGGCATTAAATTGTTTTCAAAAGATATACATGCATGTTTTATCAATGGAGTTTAAAGTCTTAAAATCCGATCCATATCAGTTAAAACGCTTTCATAATCAAGTCACAATTCCCCTTAAAAGCTTTCAAAATCAATTTAAATCAATAAGAGATCACAAATCTCAAATGATTTGATAATTGTGATCGGGGGAGAATGTGTGATCTAAATTGAATTTAAACTGATAATTAGGTAAATGGTTTTATAAGGATGTACATGCTATCCTGCCCACATGTGACAAACGATTTCAAATTTTCCATGCACATGTTGAGGGGGAGCATCTATCTTAAACCTATGATTTGAAATGTGATAAACTTATCTCAATGTGCAAGGTCCCTCTAGTATGTGCAAAACTCTTTTCAAACCTCGAGGCACATATTGAGGGGGAGCGAATTTATGGAAACCTCATCCTTCCCGGAAATGCTATTTCTACTTGATTTGATGTGGGAAGTGATGTTGATATCTTTTAGAAAATGGTAATCAAAGAAGTTAATTCTTTCTCTTGCCTCCGTGTGCAAAACATTCTTCAAATACTTGATGCACATGTTGAGGGGGAGTTCTCGTTCTAAAAATATCAAAAACAATTCAGGTACAAAATGCTTTGATAATATATCACAAGTATCTGAATTGATTTTCAAATGGTTTTCAATTGGATCCAATGGCAGATGAACAATACCAAATAGACCGACCAACTTTACGTTATGTACGGTGATATAAGGATGATAAGGTTAGGTATTGGTTCCCATGATCCGCCAGAACCGGAGGGATCTACCCAGGGACAATCCACTAGTTAGTGTAGAAGTCCTTAGGTATGATGTTAAAAGGAGAAAAATGAGATATGGGAAGAGTGCGGACTAAGACTGAGCTAGCACTGGAATAAACCCAACAAGGTTCTAGTTATGAAGTCTCGGTAAGCACTGAAGGGGTTGAAGAATTAAAAAGAATTGAATGAGAATAGGGTGAAAACAAATAGCCCTCCATTTATTCAACCTTAGGGCAGAAACCGGGTTCAATTCATATGCTACTGATGGTAACATCGGTATTGAAGACAAGACGTCATGGACCCAGTGACGCACTGCACTTCAACTTTCCAAACCACTCAAGTTTCTCTTAAAAGGACTTGTTTCATTCTCACGGGGAACCGACATTATCTATCGACTTTCTCTTAGAGATTGTTGATATTGAAGAAGGAGACCCTCTCCCTAGTCTCCGGCACAGGATCCAAATATGCACAAATTGAGTCTAGAGCCACGAGATCATCAATAAATCTCATTAGGACACTTTCAATGAAGACTCTCTGTTTCACACAATGTGGAAAGAGAGATTATATCTTGAGTCCTACGCATTATCCTTGTGGTATTGCCAGAACATCTGAGTGATGTGTTTACACATTCACAATGAAGATGGAAAGCCTTCTGGAGCCAACATCAAACAAGCTCCTGGTAGGTGGCATGTGAGATCTATTATATGGATCAACCATGTGACAACTGAATAGAAACAATGGGGCGATTCAATTTCTTGAATCAATCCTGGTTCAGGTTAGGGATTGACGGATACCTTTGAAAAACCGGTCTTTGTGCTTAAAAACTCTTTCCGTTAGCACATCGACCGTGTACGGATATTTCAAATCAAAAGGTGTTTTATGATTGATAATTGATTTTCATTAAAACCTTCGCTGTATTGCAAAAACAATTTCTATTAAGCAATACACGATTGTTTTTCAAATATCTTTTCATCAATCAGTGGACTTAAAATTTGCTGGTTCACTCACTCCGCGTTGTCTTCTTTGAGACGTTCCGGTTTGAGAACAGCTAGAACAGCTGCGAAACCCTGTCAAGGAAATTCTTCGGAATTATACCTGATCACAGGCAGTACTTGTACTGATCAACGGGGAACCGTGGGCCGTGTACCTCAATTCAACGAAAGTGATCAAAGACGCTTTCGCGCGATTTATTGCTAACTGTTGTATGCAGGTACACCCGACGTTTGCAGCTGATCAGAATGAAGCGGTCAATCCATAGCCGCATGCTCACACTACACATTCATCTCAAAAGAAATCATGATAAGTGCATCAATGACTCTGATATTTTCACTCCATGCTTCTGCTACGCTGCTGCCACTATCATGATTCAACAAATGCTTCCGCTACTCTGATGAGAAGATATCATGATCCAGAATGTGAGCATGTCGGTCCCAAAGTCACAACACCACAATGGATGTCTCAGAGATTGTTGATAGCTGATGATCTCAAAAGATGGCTCAAAATTATTATCACGTGGATCAGTAAAAGACCTCCACTTGAAGTAACCAAACATGCAATGTGAAGAATCAATGACTACGAGCTTAGGAGCAAAGGACTACATCATGAATGCAAGATCAATTGTTAATGTATTATCTGGTTGTATTCAATGTATTTTTGGTACGTAATTGAGGTGACCTCTTTTAGGGGGAGATTGTTAGGAATTAGAATTTCCCGGTATTAAAGAGTCGGTCACCTCAAGTATATGTAATCGTTAGAAAGCTCGTAGTCGTAGTTCCTTTAAGTTAAGTAGTATTTAGTTAAGTAACACCGTGGAGGACGGACGGGTCTTTACCCACTGTATGCCTGATCCACAGCCCGATGTGTGGCGATTTATGTAAGACTATAAATACTCTCTACCTTCCAAGGTAGAGAGTTGGAGCTCATAATAATATCTTTCACTTTCTCTCACTAAGTTCCCTAAACCTCTAACTTTCTCTCTCTAGAATTCCATCTATATGCTACTTTGTGTTATGGTTTGATGTGTATGTGAAAAGTTATATCCTACAGTAGAAAACGTAAAATAAACATGCGATAACGTATAAAGAAGGGCAAAAGTAAAAAAAGTGACGAAAACGTAAAAAAACAGACGATAACGTAAAAATAGTTGAAAACATAAACAAATAGACGAAAACGTAAAAAAACTTACGGAAAAAAAAACGATAGTGTAAAAAAAAGGGCGAAAATGTAAAAAACTGGACAAAAACGTAAAAAGAAGACGATAACCTAAAAAAGGGCGAAACGTAAAAAAAACATAACGTAAAAAAGCAGACGAAAATGTAAAAAACGAACAAAAACGTAAAAAACAGACGAAAACGTAAAAAACGGTTGAAAACATAAAAAACAAACGAAAACGTAAAAAAATGACAAAAACGTAAAAAAACATACGATAACGTAAAAAACGGTCGAAAACGTAAAAAAACATACGAAACGTAAAAAACAGATGAAAACGTAAAAAAACTGGTGAAAACGTACCAAACGTAAGAAAATGAAATTCTAAGTTATTTACTAACGGCCGTTAGTATATAGAACTAACGATGTCAAGTTGACGATAGAAAACGGAATGCTAAGTTATTTACTAATGGCCGTTAGTAGAAAGAACTAACGATGCCAAGTTATTTACTAACGGTCGTCACTGGGTACACACAATGTACGAAATTCGAATGTTTAGCGTCACATTAGAAAGCAGAAAAAAAAACATATAGCTACATGGCAAAAGTTCAATATAGATCTCAAATTTACCATAGATCCAATGAACCAATAATAGCCATTCATTTTTTTATTATAATAAACTTTCACCTTTTTTTTAAAAATTAAATATCTCGCAAACCGTTAATCGTTACGCGATAAAAATTATACCATCGCGACGAGAATTAAATTATCTTTCTATAGATATGCACTACTATATATTTTTAACAACTTTTTTTTTCAAAATTTCGGTCAATAAAAATCATATATGATTTGTGAAAATCATATATGATTCGATTTTTACGAATCATATATGATTTTATCATACATGATTTTTGAAAATCATATATGATTCGTAAAAATCATATATGATTTTTTCGGACGGAATTTTTGAAAAAAAATGTTTGTCGAAAATATATAAAAGTGCATATTTATAAAAAGATAATTTAATTCTCGTCGCGATGGTGTATTTTTTATAGTTTAAAAATTAACCGTTTGTAAGATATGTTGTTTTAAAAAAAATGTGAAAAATAATTTTTTATTAATTTAGATAAAAAATGAAAGGCTATGATTGGTTCATTTGTTTTATGACAAATATGACTCACAGCTACATAGGTAAAACATGTCAAATTTTATTTCTTTTTAAGTAATTAGCCTATATTTTATTCCAAAAAGATGCGACGGTAGATAAGCCACATCAATCCCATCACCCACCCAATCCCATGTCGATATTCCGACCTCACCAGAGTCAATAACATTAAACAACAACACAACATCTTCAACTCAACTCAAGTACAACACCATGGCAAACCAGAACCAAAACAAGAACAAGAAAAGTGGTGCTTTTTTATTCTTCATGGCAACTTTAGTCATGTGGGCTGTCTCTGTTCTTTTCGAAATAATATTCAACAAACGCACACAACTTCTTCCACTTGTTTTTGGCTTCTTGTTTTACCAAAGTTCTAACTTGGTTTGTCGCAAGTTTGTATCCAGAGACCCTCTTTTGGTCAACACTTGTGTTTCTTTACTTCATTCTACATTAACTTCTGCTTCAGGTATTATTTGCGCTTTTTTTTTTTTTTTTTTTTGTTGATTTTGATGGTATGTTGGTATTTGTTTGCTTTAAGAGGGTTGTGATTATATGATGTAGAAAGATTATGCATTGTCTTTGGTAGACTTTTGGAAGTCAAATGAAGTGTTCTTTAGGTTCAAATTTGTTTGGAATTATTGCTGTGATCTAGAGATTTTTGGGTGTTTTGGTTAAAGTATCATGTAAAAAATAATGGGTATTTTTGTAGAATAGAGTTTGTGAAAAATTGAATGAGAATTCTGAATTTTACAAGTGTTGGGTTTGACTCAAATAACCCATTCAGGAGATGCAAGGGGTCTTTGGGGGTGTTTGGGATTGCTTATTAAGTGCTTATATTCTTATTATCTTGGATAAAACTGCTTATTTGCTTAATTTACTTTGAATTGTGCACCTGCTGATTTAAGCACTTTATAATAAGGAATTAGCAGTTTGAATGAGGTCAACATGGGCTGAATTCTAACAGAAATATTTGTGCACTACACATGTATAATTCTTTAGTTAGTAAACATGGGCTGAAATAAATTTTTTGACAGTGGTATTCATTTTGGTGAAGCAGCTGTCATCTACCGGTATAGATGAAGTATTTGAGCATTCGCGGCTTGTTTACGCAACATGGCCATGGGCCTATTCTGCATTGTGCGTTTCAAGTGGCTATTTTGCGTACGATCAATTGGATATGTTGATCTATGGATTATATAGTGGATGGATACCTTCTATCCTATTGCATCATTTTATACTCCTTGGATGCTTTACTCTAGCCCTATACCGAAATGTTACAATCAACTACCTTATTCTAACTCTTATATGTGAGGTATGTGTATTCGAATTTTGAGTTTTGAGGTCACGCATGAATACCATTATGGTAATGGTTCTAAACATTATTTGATTGTGCTCAACAGTTGCATTCCATCTTTCTTCATGTGAGAAAAATCAGAAGGATGGCTGGATTACGTGATGGAAATAGCAAGTTTGTGAAAATCGAATGGTTCCTGAATATATGCACCTTCTTATTGGCACGTCTCTTATCTCATGTGCTAATTACGGTCAAGTTAGTTAAAGATGCTTCTAAGTTTGAGAAAGGTATTGAACTCCCACTCGCTCTGTTTGGTATGGCGGGGATGAATCTACTCAATGTTTTTCTTGGTATGGATCTCTTAAAAGCTTTTAAGAGGGAGAGAACTCGAGATAAAACTCACGAATGGTAGAGTTAGTTGGAATTCAATACTGGAAAATGTTGGCAATATACATATTTGTGAGGAAATTATCCCTTTTACTACTTCGGGAAACAACTATGTAGATTTGCAGAATATTACTTTTAACTATTAAAGAGGTATTTGTTACCCACTCTAACCATTATATTTTGAGTCTGTAGCTTTTGGGAAGTCATTGTCAGTGCATTTGCTCACTCTCCTTACAATATATGTGATTGGGTCGGATCAGATTGGTAAGTGTGATCTAGATTGGTACTTTATATGTTAGAAGCTTAGAACATATGTGGTTTGTTAGGTTGACTCACTAACATTTTTCTGAACTAATTTTATGAATAGTTAGTGCATTGATATGATAACGAAAACTATATTAAGATAAGGCAATTTGGTGAAAGTAGATTCCATGCACCCACACCATTCGGCTGACCTTGTCAACTTTTTTTTAACATGACCTTGTGAACTGAACACAAGAACTTTTTCAAACTTTGTATTTTTCTCGGTGCTTTTTTGCAGCACATGTTAAATTTACAGCTTTTAATGGAAAGTGAGCTGTGAGGGATGTACTTCGTTACTCACATCTGAATAGCTTGATCTTGATAGAAAGAAAATCAGGCGCGCCCGCAATGGTTACTCAGAATTTTATTTATGAAAATTGTTTGACTAATTCAAGTCAACCAACAAGTTTGTCTTGGTCAAAGCTTCCATAACAATCTTGTTTTCATCACCTTCCATTGCAATCTTCACTATAAAAACACACCTTATATACACCTTTTCTCCAACACACTTAACCCACATCCAAAAATGAACACCAGAGCCAAAAGCAGAAAGATCCAAAACATCCGTAGAATCTGCTTTTCACAGGCTTCTATAACAGATTTAGAAGGTCAGTCAACTCAGTCTGGAGCTTAAGTCGGTTCAAACGATGAACTTTTAACTGAGGTCCTTGGTAGGCTCCCTGTCACTTCTGTCCTTCGATTCAAATCTGTATCTAAACACTGGCGATCACTTTTGAGTCAACGTCATTTTACTCTCCTTTATGACAAAGTTCTGAGGTCACCTGGCTTGTTTGTTCGCAATTTGTATATTCCTTTTGATGTTGAAAACAAAAGCCCTCCTCCTTTTCGCAGTCTTGATTTCTATCATGATTTCAATGGTCTCAGAATATTGCAGTCATGTAACGGATTACTACTTTGTTGTAGTGATCAAGCACACGCACGTGTTTGTAAATACCATGTGTTTAATCCCACAACCAAACAATTTTCCATCATTCCATTTGTCCCTGGAGGCGTGGATATCCGTAAAACTATTCGTTTTATGGGCCTGGCATCTCATAACGCAGGTTGTGGTCATTACAGAGTTGTTTGTATTCTTTATGCAAACCCTGACAGGGAGCTGTTTCAGATTCAAATCTACTCGTCGGATACACAGAAATGAAGGATTTCAAATGAATCTTTCTCAGCGTTGTATGTTACGTCTTTTCATTGTGGAGTTTATTGGAATGGAGCATGTGAAAACGTAGAGGGGGTGAATACGTTTCCGTTTCAAACTTAAAACTTTTGTATCAAATATAGTATAAACCATTGCATTTGCTAATCTCGATGCGAGGATGCATTTAACGCATTACGACATGTAAGGCCAACCCCTTAATATCACATAAGATTCCGCAAAATTAATGGTTCATTATAAATCAAGTTTCACCATTATTAGTCCGGCTTTTCTTGATCAAGCGTGTCATAATATGTAAAGTGTTAAATATAGTTTATGACTATATGAAAGACCAAGTATGTATCACAAACATAGACATCAACCACATAGAAAATAAACAATGTAATGCAAGAATAAAAGTAAAGCGATAAGTAAAAGGATAGACAAACCAACACGAAGATTTATAGTGGTTCGGCTACAAGGACACCTTCCTTGCCCTACTCCACTCCCCGAGTCACCTACTCGAGAGTTGCTTCACTACACGACACCAACTCCTTATGGCGGAGAAGCCTTCACAACGTCGCTTACACTTTTTCCGGTACTAAGCTAAACACCGAGTTCTTCCACGAGGTAGAACCAAACCTATCACAACGTCGCCTACCCTTTATCCGGTACTAGGCTAGATACCGAGTTCCATTACAAAGGAGGAACTACTACCCAACACCACACCAACAACTAACCCCAAAGGAGATCTACTCCTTATGACAATATCAACAAGGATGACAATATCCTTGTGACCCAATACTAATCTATCTTGTACATCGAATCACACCATATCGAATGTACACCTTAGGCACCTTTCACTAATGCCTTTGACTCGATCTCTAGGCACCCTTCACAAATGCCTTGTGACTTGACTTCTAGGCACCCGTTATGTTTTGTGGCCCAACATAACAAACCTTGTGTTTTATGGCACAAACACATAAACCATCTAGTCTAGTCATAGATGTACGACACATCAATGATACCCGTTATGTTTTGTGGCCCAACATAACAAACCTTGTGTTTTATGGCACAAACACATATACCATCTAGTCTAGTCATAGATACAAGAATATGATACTAGACAATATCCAAGACAATGTGTCTAATGGATATGAAGTCCTAAACTAAACATCAAGAACACAAAGCATGATGTAGTTAGTCTTCTATGAATGAAGATGACAAGTTTTTCAAGCTTGTTGTAGAAGATCTTCATGTGCTTGTATGCTTGTGATGGGTGATCACTTCAGTAGGTAAAGATGCAAGATCTCTAAGCTTGCTTTGGAGGATCGCTTCGGGAGTATGCTTACAACAAATGAAAGTTAGAAGCATTATGATCATATGAGATGAGGGTGGTTTACATGTTTTCTAATGATCTAAATATCCTAGAAATGGTGGAGAGAAACTATGTGTGAAGGTGTGAAGAAATGGTAAGAAGTGGCTTGCTATTTATAGGCAAAAGGGCCAAAACCATGTTCTGCCCCAAGGATCCCTCCTGGAGGGATCCGGCCCTTGTAATTCCAAGGGATCCGTGGGACATTTGAGGGATCCGTGCACGCTCCTCTTTACCCATAGTTTATGGGTTAAAACCATGGGCTATGGGTCATGGTTTTGAGTGTCCACCAAGGTACAATGTATCTAGATTTTGGGTATGGGTCTTGGGTAATGGGTCATGGGTTTTACCCAACACATTTACTTATATTTATGTATTTTATAAAGTGTTTAACTAAACATGTTTAATGGTTTGTTAGGGGTTTGATCATAACGCAACATAAAAAACATGTACGAACCTGTGTTGTAACATACAAGGACTTGAGTCGTCGAGAGGTGTTGAGAGTATGTTGAGACAAAATATAATTACAAGTAGCTTATACATTTTACGTTATGTATTAGAAGTTACATGTTTGTCATCAACAAAACAAATGAGAATGTATAGATTAAATATCGTAATATTTGCACTAACAATCTCCCCCTTTTTGATGATGACAAAATATATGTAAACGTAATAGATAGGTAAAATGTCAAAGTTACTTGTGTCCGTACTTCCTACACATTACCTTCTCCGTTTACACTCTTCTCCCCCTTTTGTCGAAACAAAAAGAGTGTGTCCTTTAAACTTAATTTCTTCCAAGAATGGCGAGTTTGCATCATCCCTAGTGAAGTTAAAATAAAAACACCTTATTGCTCCAATTGGCACACCACGCCAATACCTTCAACACGAAACACTAATGACGAAGCTTAGCAACTCATGACGTTGAGCTTGCACGTCTTCAAGAGGTGGTGATCTCGCCTTTAAGAGGAACCTAGAGAATCACACACAAAAAAATAGAAAGATCCTTTGAATTATAACCATTGTTGCCAACGGATTAATGGATCAAATTTTTTAGGCTTAACCTACATCAAGTTTAGTGTTAAGAAAAAAAAATGATGAGAAAGAAATATCCCTTTTGTTGAAACATAAAGGAATTTTGAAGAATGAATGTGTGCATGCTCCCCTTGACGGTTGCTCCCCCTTGTTAAGGGCGTCAAGTATTTTAGGAAGGCTAAGACAAAAGTATTGCAAAATTTGCAATGTTTTTTTGCTTTGACGAAAAACTCCCCTTTATTGAGAGCGTCAAGTTCTCCTAATTTGTTTTGAAAATCTACAAAACAAAAAGTTAGTGCAAAATTGTATTCGTCCTTGGACGAGTAAGTCATATTATGCACTTTGTAAATGCTCGACGGAAGCTCCCCTAGCTCGAGGGCGTCAAGAAGAACCTACAAGAAAAAAATAAGTAAACTTCGTCCGAAGACAAGTGCTCCATATACAAACCCATGTATATGAGTGAACCTACAAAGAAAAGAATTAGTGTAAAATTTCGTCTATAAATAGACGAGAATCTCATACACATCAAAGTGTATATATATGAACCTACAAAGAAAGGATTAGTGTCATAAAGAGAATAATCCTACTACTTGCATCATCATGGTTGGTTTAGAGGTTGTAAGGTTTGTTCAAGGTAAGACAAAAAATGTGCTTAGGGATGAGACGCATTTCATTACGAAATTCACTTGGCTTTTGACAACATAGATGTTTTGTGGAGGATGGTTGAGCGACCATTAATAGTAGTGGTAGTGAGACACTTGTAGGATGTGGTTGACACAATAAGCTTGTGGTTTGAGGTTGTGGTTGACACAAGTAGGATGTGGTAGAACATGAGACATACTTCATCACGTAGTTCATGAACTAGACCTTGGACACGGTGATAATGATAGAAATCATCATTATGACTTAGAGGATGATGCAAGATTAGGAATATAAAAAAAAATGTGCGAATGAGCACGACTAGACTTGATGATGAAATCGACCATTGTCATCCTACAATAATCCAAAAGAGTTAGTACAAAAGGAAAACATTTATACAAGTAGATAAATTGTTCACATAAAATCATGAAACGAAAGGAAAGAACACGTAAAGAATCATATAAATGCAACTCATTTATAAACATATAAGAAAATGATAATCCTAAGTGTTGAACAAGTGCTTGTGTGGAAAAAGGAAATTTTAAATGATTATCTAAAGAGATAATGTACCTATTGTTCCACGGTTCCACCGGTTCCCTCACTAGAGGGATCCGGCTAGCTTAAGTCTAGGGATCCGGCTAACAGATGAGGTGAAAAAGAGGTGATTGGGTTCTAGCAAGGTCTAGCACCTACATATCCTAAGTTACTCAGTCTATTAAGTGTCTTACATGAAGATGGACTTAAATGATCAAGAGAAAATGATTGATGGTAGCTAATGATTTCCTTTTATGGAGGGAAATGGGGCTTTATGAGCACCGGTGGATGATTAAAGATGACACTAAGAAAATTGAGAGTGTTAAGTGGTGTTAAATGATCCTAGAGATCAGATGATGACTTAAGAGAGATTTGGAAAATTCCTTAAAAATCATAAGAAATTAAAAACTAGTTTTTGGCCTATTTTGAGGTAAGGATGACTAAATCAAACTAGGTGTTTTGAGATGATAGGAACAATGTGTAAACATTGGAGCGGAAAGATGTTGAGTTTAGAAGTAATGATAAATCAAAAATACTTCGAATGTGATCCTAAGTCATCCATGAGTGAATGTGATATTGACTGAGCCTAAGGAAAGTTTAAGTGATCCTAATGTAGCATGTTTAACTAGTCCAATAAGGTCTAGAATGTTGGATTGATGCAAGAAGGCTAAAAAGGAACTTCTGTCCACCCGGATCCCACGGATCCTTCACTTGAGGGATCCGTCTAGTTACATCTAAGGGATTCGGCGTCTAAGACATATTTTCTTAACAGAATAGTTTCAGAATTTTGCTCTATGTTTTGAATTATGAAACAAAGTGTTTCTACAGCAAGCATACATGTATACACGTTAAGCAAAGCAATGAGAGCATGTAGAGATCACATATAGGCAATCAAATGAGATTGAGCTCACAAATAACACAAAGGTTTAGCAAACTTAACAAGCACTATTCAAGAAGACCAAAAGAGATTTACGGTCTAGATTAGTAAATCATTTACACTAACAATGACATGAAAGGTATGTGTCTAAAAAGAAAAGAGCACATGATGGTGTACAAGACAAAAGAGTTGTTAGGTGCTAGTTTAGGACAATCTAGTCATTACGGATGGTGATTAGCATACAATGAGCTTCGTCCATGAAGTCATGTAGCTCTTCTCGATCAAAGCAAGATAATCGCTTGATGAGGCAAGTGGTTGTGATTAACTAAAAGAAAAATTAATTTTACAACTTGTTTGATTAGTAATCCTAAGACAATGCAAAGTATTTCCATTGTAAACTTACTTTATGAAAACATAGGAGTATAAATTTCTCAAGTGAGAGAATGAATATGAGACTATTACTAGCGGTGCTCAATTACGGCTAAACACAACCATTTTTACAGGCGATTCCACATACCCAACTTCTATCAAGGAAGCAATTCAACCGTTAGGTTAAATTGAGTTTCTAGTGCAATAAGTTCTCCAGTATTCATTCTCAAGTTAGGAAAATTTATATTCCTACAATGTCCTATCGAAGAGTAACAATGATGATACTTTGCTTCGTTTTTATTAATATTATACTTGAAACAACTAAGGTGACGAAGGTGTCAAAAAAATTAAAAGTTGTCCATATGGTGAACAAAAAGATGGTTGGATGAGCTAGTTCAACATATATTGTTGGAAAGCTCGAGTTTGGACTTTCGGATATGA
This sequence comes from Chrysanthemum seticuspe, assembly GCA_019973895.1. Taxonomy (NCBI): domain Eukaryota; kingdom Viridiplantae; phylum Streptophyta; class Magnoliopsida; order Asterales; family Asteraceae; genus Chrysanthemum; species Chrysanthemum seticuspe. The sequence continues at coordinate 235,905,914 of BPTQ01000004.1, forward strand.
ACAATTATATTTGCGTTGCAAAATAATTTACTTGAATTTGAATATATGAAATAATAAAGTTGTCAATCCTACTATGAAGCTTGGAGAGCGATCATGAAAAGAAAAACGGGAGAGTACATCATCAACACAAGTGTAGGTTATGATCCGATGTACATTCTTGTTGTTTTTAGAAAACGATACAAGAAAATATGAAATCAAGAAATCATATAAGCACATAAAACATTTATGTTGCACACATGACAAACTCAATCAAAAAACCATTTAGTGTGTTATATGTTTTAAACATTTTTCAACTTATAAAACTAACATTTTTGACACAACTAGATGTTATCCCAAACACTCCTTCAAGTAGCACATTGATTAGTAGAAAATTACTAACTCGACAAGCAAGAGAATGAATAGCAAGGTAAGGAAACCACATATGTTATACAATCTAACAAGCACAAAAGCTATTTGAGATAAGCAAATAATCAAGTAATGCAAGGAAGACAATTTATCATTTAGCATAGCATACGAAAGTTCTTTTCATCGCTTTGTGTTAAACATGTATACCAAGCTTGATTAGTTTCTTTTATAAATATGATCAAAACCTTAATTTCAAAAGAGGACACATTGTTATTCAAAGACGAAAACATCCATCTCCAATTAGATCAAAAGTTTGTGCAAAAGTTATGACCGAAAAATGACTTTCTATTATAAATCAATGATTCTGTAAATTTTTGTTTTGAATCAGTTTATGAAATTATTTTTAAATGAAAGTAGACTCAAATACCTTTAAAACGATAGGTGGCACGACTTCTAGCGACTTACGGTTAATTAGTTATGAATTTTTGAAATTCAGACAAAAAATGTCTTCTGTACCACGGATCCCACAAATCCCTTGATTGAGGGATCCGTCTAGTGTAAACTGAGGGATCCGCGGATCTGACACATAATTACAAAAATGTATGTTTTGACCCGACGAAAAGGTTTAACCTTTCTAGACTTTTTAGTAAAGTTATATTACCCATTTTTACCTTTATTCAAGCTTGATTAACAAGATATCTAACAACAAAACTTCAAAGTAAAAAAAATCAACAAAACACTTTTCATATTATGCTTGACTTCACCAAAAATTTGATACAAGGACCTTACTCGTTTTGAAAACCATTTGTTTTAAAAACTAGAGCCAACCCGCTCTGATACCAATTGTGAAAACGTAGAGGGGGGGTGAATACGTTTCTGTTTCAAACTTAAAACTTTTGTATCAAATATAGTATAAACCATTGCATTTGTTAATCTCGACGCGAGGATGCATTTAACGCATTACGGCATGTAAGGCCAACCCCTTAATATCACATAAGATTCCGCAAGATTAATGATTCATTATAAATCAAGTTTCACCATTATTAGTCCGGTTGCTTTTTCTTGATCAAGCGTGTCATAATATGTAAAGTGTTAAATATAGTTTATGACTATATGAAAGACCAAGTATGTATCACAAACATAGACATCAACCACATAAAAAATAAACAATGTAATGCAAGAATAAAAGTAAAGCGATAAGTAAAAGGATAGACAAACCAACACGAGGATTTATAGTGGTTCGGCTACAAGGACACCTTCCTTGCCCTACTCCACTCCCCGAGTCACCTACTCGAGAGTTGCTTCACTACACGACACCAACTCCTTATGGCGGAGAAGCCTTCACAACGTCGCTTACACTTTTTTCGGTACTAAGCTAAACACCGAGTTCTTCCACGAGGTAGAACCAAACCTATCACAACAACGCCTACCCTTTATCCGGTACTAGGCTAGATACCGAGTTCCATTACAAATGAGCAACTACTACCCAACACTACACCAACAACTAACCCCAAAGGAGATCTACTCCTTATGACAATATCAACAAGGATGACAATATCCTTGTGACCCAATACTAATCTATCTTGTACATTGAATCACACCATATCGAATGTACACCTTAGGCACCTTTCACTAATGCCTTTGACTCGATCTCTAGGCACTCTTCACTAATGCCTTGTGACTTGACTTCTAGGTACCCGTTATGTTTTGTGGCCCAACATAACAAATCTTGTGTTTTATGGCACAAACACATAAACCATCTAGTCTAGTCATAGATGTACGACACATCCATGATACCCGTTATGTTTTGTGGCCCAACATAAAAAACCTTGTGTTTTATGGCACAAACACATAAACCATCTAGTCTTATCATAGATACAAGAATATTATACTAGACAATATCCAAGACAATGTGTCTAATGGATATGAAGTCCTAAACTAAACATAAAGAACACAAAGCATGATGTAGTTAGTCTTCTATGAATGAAGATGACAAGTTTCCCAAGCTTGTTGTAGAAGATCTTCATGTGCTTGTATGCTTGTGATGGGTGATCACTTCAGTAGGTAAAGATGCAAGATCTCTAAGCTTGCTTTGGAGGATCACTTCGGGAGTATGCTTACAACAAATGAAAGTTAGAAGCATTATGATCATATGAGATGAGGGTGGTTTACATTTTTCCTAGTGATCTAAATATCCTAGAAATGGTGGAGAGAAACTATGTGTGAAGGTGTGAAGAAATGGTAAGAAGTGGCTTGCTATTTATAGGCAAAAAGGCCAAAACCATGTTCTGCCCCAAGGATCCCTCCTGGAGGGATCCGGCCCTTGTAATTCCAAGGGATCCGTGGGACATTTGAGGGATCCGTGCACTCTCCTCTTTACCCATAGTTTATGGGTTAAAACCATGGGCTATGGGTCATGGTTTTGAGTGCCCACCAAGGTACAATGTATCTAGATATTGGGTATGGGTCTTGGGTAATGGGTCATGGGTTTTACCCAACACATTTACTTATATTTATGTATTTTATAAAGTGTTTAACTAAACATGTTTAATGGTTTGTTAGGGGTTTGATCATAACGCAACATAACAAACATGTACGAACCTGTGTTGTAACATACAAGGACTTGAGTCGTCGAGAGGTGTTGAGAGTATGTTGAGACAAAATATAATTACAAGTAACTTATACATTTTATGTTATGTATTACTGTAAAAATGGTATCAAAACAACAAGAACACAAGGTGTAATCACCCAACCAACCACCCCTTGGTGATATTTATCTTTTATTATAACAATAAACACTGATAGCTTGTCCCCAACACGGATGCAAGCAAACAATACAACTGAAACAATATGACAGTCTCTCTATAAGATGCTGTCTACAAAACTCACACACTAAACCTGAACCCAATACAGCCCAGAAACTGAAAAAAACTATTAATCAAGATCAAGAGGATCTTAATACAAACCAGACTATCAAATACAAACTAGAGAAACAATAAACCAGAAACCAATATCAAGATGATAATCGCCAGAGAGACTAGAGAGATGAAAACCAGAGAAGTATGCAAAAGTTATGAAACCCTAGAAAGATAAGATCCTTTTATAGCCTCAGAAGTTTCACTTTACACCCTGCAATACAAACTAACAAAACTAGCACAAACATTAAGTGTTAAGAAAACTGATATAAAATATTTACCAAAGTAACCCTTCAACTTTCATAAGATTGATATTTCAACACCCTTCCTCAATCTCATGAAAGAAATAAGTTTTACATTCCCAGTTTTTTTACCAGAAAACTATGTTGCACTGAACCAAGACCCTTAGTTAAAATATCAGCAGTTTGAATTTTTGAGTCAACATGCACAGTTTTTATCAAACTAGAAGCAACCTTTTCTCTAACAAGATGAACATCAATATCAAAATGTTTAGTTTTTTCATGCATAACAGGATTAGCTGCAATTTGAATAGCAGAATTATTATCACAACATAGATCAACTGGCAACAACCCAGTTTCTCCCAAATCCTCTAAAACCTTTAAAACCCACATAACTTCACAAGTGATTGAAGCCATACTTCTATACTCTGCTTCAGCAGAGGATCTAGACAAAGTATCTTGTTTCTTACTTTTCCAAGAAACCAGATTTCCATTTACAAAAACACAATAACCAGAAATAGATCTTCTGGTAATAGGACATTTTGCCCAATCAGAATCAGAATAAGCAACAACACCAAGCTTATTCTCAGATCTATTTACAGAAATTCCATTACCAGGAGCAAGTTTTAAGTACTTCAAAACTCTTAAACCAAGATTCATATGTGACTGCAGAGGAGCATGCATGTATTGACTCAAACATTGAACAGCATAAGAGATATCAGGTCTGGTCATAGTCAAGTAAATAAGCTTTCCTACCAATTTTTGATAACCAGTAATATTCTTTAACAGCTTATCAGAATCACTTTCTTTATGAGCCAGAACATAATTCTCAGGTAAAGGAGTCATAACAGGTCTACATGCCAGCAATCCATAATCACTTAACAATTCAAGACAATATTTCCTTTGATTCAAACAGAGACCAGTTTTAGTTTTTAAAACTTCAATTCCAAGAAAGAACTTTAATTCACCCAAGTCTTTAATTTTAAACTTAGTCTTTAAAAACTGTTTCACTTTTTCAACTTCTTCAATACTATTTCCAGTAATAATCAAATCATCAACATAGACTAAAAGAAATACAACAGTATTACCATTTCTTTTAATAAAAAATGAATGATCATTTTTAGACTGAACAAATTTAGCTTCAAACAAAGCTTCAGACAACTTATGATTCCATTGTCTAGGAGCTTGCTTAAGCCCATATAAAGATTTTTTCAACCTACAAACTTTATTGTGACCTTTAGTAGTATAACCAGGAGGAGGAAGCATATATACTTCCTCATTAAGATCACCATAAAGAAAAGCATTATTAACATCCATTTGATGTATACACCAACCATACTTAACAGCAACACTCAATAAGCATCTAACAGTACCCATTCTCACAACAGGACTAAAAGTTTCATCATAATCAATACCTTCTTTCTGACTATAACCCTGAGCAACAACTCTAGCCTTATATCTTTCAACCTCACCATTAGACTTATACTTGATCTTCCAAACCCATTTACTACCTATAGGTTTTCTATCTATAGGTAAATCAGTTTCTTCCCAAGTATCATTTTCATGTAAAGCATATATTTCCTCATTCATAGCATTAATCCACTTAGGATCTTTACTAGCTTCAGTATAGCACTTAGGTTCAATAGTCTTATTAAGATTAGTCACAAAACAACAATTCTCAGAACTCAAAACAGCATGATTAACATACTTATGCAAACCATATTTAACACTAGTATTTAACACATAATCATTCAATTTAGCAGGCAACTTAGAAGATCTAGAAGACCTTCTATAACTAACAGACCCTTCCTCAACTTGATTTTGCAAAACATTTTGAAAACTATTCTCATTTACTAAACTTGGAACAACATTTCCCTCAGAGTTTATATTATCATCTAAAGGAGTTGCAGAATTCACATCATCTCCAGATGATAACAAACTATCAGAATGATGTATCTGTTCATTATTTACATTCTGATCATTGTTTGCTACATCATCTGGTTGATGGATCCTACCATCTCTACCAACAGATGTTGCTTCCTTATCTACATTATCATCATTGGGAGAAGGGACAGGAGTTTTGGTTTTTGACACATACTCAGAATCAATAAAATCAAAAAAGTTTAAGTTTGACACTTCTAAGTCTTTTATGATATCAACATTCTGATTTATTTTATATGGAAAGATAGTTTCATAGAACTTGACATCTCTAGAATACAAAATACTTCTGTTTTCAAGACTTAGAAGCTTATAAGCTTTCTTTCCTGTAGCATATCCAATTAAAACACATTTTTCATATTTTTCAGAAAACTTATCAGACCCTTTAATAACAGCAGCAAAACACAAACATCCAAAACTCCTAAGATGAGACAAATTTGGTTCCCTATTATAGACCAGAGTAAAAGGTGACTTACCCTTTAAAACAGAGGAAGGAAGCCTGTTAATCAAATAAGTAGCAGTAAGAACACAATCAGGACAATAGACAAGAGGAATTCCCCCTTGAAACATAAGACTTCTAGCAACATTCAGCAGATGTCTATGTTTCCTCTCAGCTATATCATTTTGCTGAGGTGTATATGCACAAGTTGTTTGATGTACAATTCCCATAGTATTTAAAAAATCTGACATTCTATTATTCAAAAACTCAGTGCCATTACCAGACCTTATCATTTTAATCTTTTTATTAAACTGAGTAAGCACCAAATTATAAAAATTCACATACATGGAAAAGACTTCATCTTTAGTTTTAAGCATATACACCCAAACAGACCTACTATAGTCATCCACAATAGTTAAGAAATATCTAAAACCTTCTCTGCTAACCACTTTATAAGGACCCCAGACATCAAGATGAATGAGTTGTCCAAAAAACACAGATTTGTTTTCACTTAATGGAAAAGAATCCCTTGTTTGTGTTGCCTTATGGCAAACTTCACAAGGTCCTTCATGATCAACATTAGTTAATTTTAAAGATTGATTAAGCATTTTCAAAACCTGGTTAGCAGGATGTCCTAGCCTATTATGCCAAACTTCTTTAGAAACATGACAAGCAAAAAACTCACTTTGATTAACCACAGAAGACTTATCATAATCTCTATCAAACAGATATAAACCACCAAACTCACTACCAGTCCCCAGAACACTCTGCTTTTTCAAATCCTGAATATAACATTTAGTCTCATCAAACCCAACAGTCAACTTACTGTCCTTAATTAGTTTATGCACAGACAAGAGACTAACACTATACTCAGGAACAACCAACACATCAAATAACACAACATTATTATTAAGTCTTAGATTACCAACATGTGTAATTTTAGCAAGAGTACCATTAGGATGACCAACAGTTAAACTAAGATCAAATATATCAAGAAGGCCAAACATATTATCAGTATTATTAGTCATATGTTGATTAGCCCCTGAATCTATGATCCATCCCAAATGATAAGTCACACCCTTAACATTTATCTTAGCACAGAAAAATTGATAAAAATGTTGGTTAAAAAACACATTGCAGTTAAAAAAAGAACAAGAACCACTACCTGCCATACTAGTATGAGCAGCAGAACAGGTTTTATCATTCAAAAGATTCATCAACTTCATAACCTGCTCATTAGTGAAAGAAACAGTTCCTATATTCTTAACATCACCATTTAGAATAGGCATACATTTAACCTCAGAATTATTTGTTTTACCAACATTAAACCCAGTTGAAGGTTTCAAGTTAGGATTCTTTTTAAAACCAAGAGGATAACCAATCAGCTCAAAACACCTTTCAATAGTATGCCCTTTTAAACCACAATTTTTACATAACAAATTGTCATAATTCCCTCTATTACCATTATTATTTCCAGACCTGTTATTATTAAAATTGTTCCTGTTATTACTATTAGGCCTAGAAACAAAAGCAGATAATTGAGGTTTTTCAGTTTTAGCAGAAGTAGAAGGAATCCCCCTATGAGATTCTTCTCTAGAAACAATAACAAATGCATCTTTAACATCAGGCAAAATTTCCCTAGTTAGAATAGAGCTTCTAATAGGTTGGTAGATATCATCCAAACCCATCAGAAATTGCATAAGTTTTAACAGTTTAGCATGATCTACTAACTCTATTCTAGCATCACAAACACAATCAGGAAGCTTTGTTAAAGTATCAAACTCCCTCCACAAAGAGTTCAATTTATGAAAATATTCAGACACAGGCAAGCCTCCTTGTTTAAAGGAGTTAATCTTTTGCATCAAGTTAAAAACCACAGAGCCATCAATTCTATCATATGTATCCTTTAAATCTTTCCAGACAGATGCAGCAGAATCAGAAAAAACATGCCCAAGATACACATCTTGAGATAAAGAACTCAACAACCAATTCAACACAACAGCATTACATCTATCCCATTGTGCCTCTAACAATTGACTAGCAGCATAATCAGTTCTAACACAAGTACCATCAAGAAATACCATTTTATTTTTAATCTGCATAGCCAATTTAATAGCACTAGACCAAACTCTATAGTTCTCAACACCAGACAATTTCACAGTAACAATAGATGCACAATTAGAGTCATTAGGATGAAGATGCAAAGGATTACTCTGATCCAAACTACTAATCATAATAGCCATGATGCAAAACAACAAACTAAACAAACAGACCAAACAAGAAAAACAAACAAAAACCCTAAACTCTAGCTACAGCTAAGATCCCAATCACAACTTCCAACAAACCAAACCTATCCTCCTTCGACCTATAAAACCAAAAACAGCTATACTAAACACTACACACACCCAGATACTTCCTAAGTCAAGCTCATAGATTGTGACTGGTCAGAGCAGGTATTAATACCACTCTTGGTGGCAGATCAAGATGTTAACCAGTCCGTTTAAGCCCACTATACTTAACTCAGAAATATCTAAGAGAAGAAACAATATACTTACAGTGCTTATAAGAAACCAGCAGCGGAAAAAATACCAAGAATTAGCCCAAGAACCACACAATTCCCAGTACAGCAAAAAAACCCTCAAATTAGGAATTAGGGTTTTTTCCAATCGAACCAAGAAACCAACAATTGATCTCAAGAAATACCACAAATCACCAGCAATTGCTCCAATTAACCACGAGAATCAAAACCCCCAAAAATTAGGGTTTCAAGAGAAAACCCTAATTCTTGAAATTAAACCTCAAGAACTCCAATTAATCACAACCGTAACCAGAACCAAGAATCAAAGACTTGAATCGATTGATTCAAATCAAGATCCCCAAATCAAACCGTAATTAGAACCTAGGGCTCTGATACCATGTAAAATGGTATCAAAACAACAATAACACAAGGTGTAATCACCCAACTAACCACCCCTTGGTGATATTTATCTTTTATTATAACAATAAACACTGATAGCTTGTCCCCAACACGGATGCAAGCAAACAATACAACTGAAACAATATGACAGTCTCTCTATAAGATGTTGTCTACAAAACTCACACACTAAACCTGAACCCAATACAGCCCAGAAACTGAAACAAACTATTAATCAAGATCAAGAGGATCTTAATACAAACCAGACTATCAAATACAAACTAGAGAAACAATAAACCAGAAACCAATATCAAGATGATAATCGCCAGAGAGACTAGAGAGATGAAAACCAGAGAAGTATGCAAAAGTTATGAAACCCTAGAAAGATAAGATCCTTTTATAGCCTCAGAAGTTTCACTTTACACCCTGCACAATACAAACTAACAAAACTGGCACAAACATTAAGTGTTAAGAAAACTGATATAAAATATTTACCAAAGTAACCCTTCAACTTTCATAAGATTGATATTTCAACAATTACAAGTTACATGTTTGTCATCAACAAAACAAATGAGAATGTATAGATTAAATATCGTAATATTTGCACTAACAGAGCAGTTCATTGGGCTCCATCGCGTTTTAATCTAGTGTACTTTAAACTCGATGTAGAACATGTGCATAAGTTGCGATCGCCAGAGAGGTTGGAATCACTTTTTTATTTTGGTGAGTCACGAGAGCATTTGCATATGGTGGGGAGAGTCAATCATGAAAACTATTTGCACCTGAATGTCTATGAGATGTTGAGTGATCATTCAGGGTGGTTTATCAAGTACCAAGTGGAGCTTGACGAGCTTCCAGTTGCTTACCCGGAGATGATCAGTAGCAACCAACATCCCTCGAGCCGCCATTATTATGTATTTGACATGTTGGATGTGGTTAGAGGTGAAAAAGAAGAAGATACATTCATGGTGGTGTGGATTCCTAGTAAGATCATAAGGTACAATGTTGCTGACAAGAGTTTCAAGCAGATATTTGATCTGACCAACATTTCCTATGGAAGTTTCGGATTCTCACAAGCTCATCCTTATACTCAAACCTTAACTTCTTTCTAAACAAGATCCTGAGTTCAAGTATGTTGGAGTTTGATTCTTGTATTCATAAATTTTCTGTTTTTTGCCAAAAGAATAAGTGTGTTCAGCCAAATATGAATAAACATTATAAGCTACTAATTATTCACTAAAGAACAAAACATATGCTACATATATAGCTTCTTGCATATGGGAACGCTTGTCTTCATGAATCAGTTTCTTGTAGCTTCTTGCAAATAGGTTTTATGTCCAGTGGAATGATCGGCGACGAACAACAATCTTTAGCAAGATGAGACGATTTCAGGGTTGAATTTCACATTGCTATTTGGTTCATTGTGCAAGTAATTAGTGTAGATTTGCTCCAAAGTTAAAAGTTGTGTTATACCCTACATGCTCGAATATGCCCAATAATGACAACCACTGTTTCACACATATCTAATGTACCTACAATTTTGCAAGACATGATGGAAAAACATTGCACCTCATTTTCCCACTAATTTTTTAAACGCTAACATAGAGAAGCCCCACGCCTACATGCATCGTGTTTGGAGTTTGGACTTTTTGTACATGTCAAGGATCTAGAAAGTAAAATGATATATTTGAACATCAACTCCAGTATGAATACATAACTCTTACTTCTACGCCCAAAGCCATCTGGGGTATACAGTCATGATAGTATGTAAGCTGCGCTACATCTTTCTGAATACATTGTTAGCTTATATACAAAACTCGAGCAGAAGGTAGCAACAGAATCTAAAGTTGGCCATATTCTTTTGCAAGATCCCTATCTCATGTTGTAAACCAGAACTGTATCAGAAAATAATATGAGGTCAAACAATGCAGACATGGTTTACCAAAAGTAAGTCTACTAATATTATTTAACATACCAATCAAGAACATACCTTTAGGCAGTGACTGTTGCATCTCATAATCAGTCGCCACATGAAGAATCCTCCATCTGAAATAGTAAAGCATTGTCTGCTACACAATACAAACAAAATCAAATTAACCTTAAGAATCAAAAATATTTGCGTTTCGTTAATTAAATACTCCAATAAAACCCACCATGACGTGTAATTGATTCAGGAGATATAAACTCCTGATTCTCACTTTCAGCAGATATAATTTGCTTTTGAGTTTCGTGCGGTTTTCCTTTATGTGAATTCGAATTCTTGCATCTTTTGTGCACGTGACCATCAGTGTCTAAAGCATCCTCTAAGCTCTTCCGGACACCCTTCTTAGTATGCTTTCTAATAGGCTGAAATACAGAAAAGATTGTCAAAAATAAAAAAGAATGCACCAATAAAAATATTGGAGATAATTAGTCACTTGCCTGTCGGGCTCACGTTTCCTATATAGCATTGACGGAAGTAAGATTTTAGTTGGACCGTGTGATGTGGATATGTCACTGCTTTTTGTTTCAACCGAATTCTTGGCTCCAAAGTCAGCTAGAACATGTAGCCTCTGCAAGAAACATGATTCATGAATCTGATAGTAACTACTTGAGCAAATAATGCAACAACAGAAAATACAAAACTTACAGAGGTCATCTGAACATCATTTGCATCTTCAGCCCTCTTAATAGCATTGAAAATACTATGCAATTCAGAAACAACTGTTTGGACTCGATTCATATCACCATCTACATATAAAGGGTTGAGTAAGGTATTGAACTCCCACTCGCTCTTATCTCATGTACTAATTACTGTCAAGTTAGTCAAAGATGCTTCGAAGTTTGAGAAAGGTATTGAACTCCCACTCGCTCTATTTGGTATGGCCGGGATGAATTTACTCAATGTTTTTCTTGGTATGGATCTCTTAAAAGCTTTTCGGAGGGAGAGAGCTCGTGATAAAGCTCATGAATCGTAGAGTTTGTTTAGGATTCGATACTGGATAATGTTGGCAATATCCATATTTGTGAGGAAATAATCCCTTTTACTACTTAGGGAAACAATTACGTAGATTTTTCGGAATATTACTGTTAACCATTATAGAGCTATTTGTTACCCACACATTATCGTTATATTTTGAGGCTGTAGCTATGGGGAAGTCATTTTCAGTGCATTTGCTCACTCTCCTTATCATATGTGATATGTGTGATCGGGTCGGAAATGGTTGGTAATATCATCAAACTTGGTACAGTATATGTTAGAATGGGTCTTTTTTAACACATGTTAGAACATAAGTGGTTTGTAAGGTTGACTCACTAACATTTTTCTGAACTTTTCCATAAACTAATTAGTGCATTGATATGATAACGAAAACTTTATTAAGAAAACGATTTTTTTTTTTTTTTTGTGTGTGTGTGTGTGTGTGGTAACCATGGTTTATGACCTTTCCAAAATGGCCAAGAATCTCGCAAGGTTTTCCTGAGATTCCATGCACCCACACCATTGGGCTGACCTTGTAAACTGAAGGCAACAAGTTTCAAATGTTGCCCAACTTTATTTTTCTCGGTGCTTTTTTTGCAGCACATGTTAAATTTACAGGTTTTCATAGAAAGTCAGTTGTGAGGGATGTACTTGTTTACTCACGTCTGAATAGCTTGATCTTGATAGAAAGAAAATCAGGCGCGCCCGCTGTGGTTGCTCAGAATCTTGTTTATGAAGCATGTTTGACTAATTCAAGTCAATCAACAAGTTAGTCTTGGTCAAAACTTCCATAGCAATCTTGTTTTCATAAGCTTCCATTGCAATCTTTCACTTTAAAAACACACCTTATATACACCTTTTCTCCAACACACTTAATCCACATCCAAAAATGGTGAACACAAGAGCCAAAATCAGAAAAATCCAAAACATCCGTAAAATCTGCTTCTCACAGGCTTCCATCGCAGATTTAGATGCTCTGTCGACTCAGTCTGGAGCTTTGGTGGGTTCAAACGATGAACTCCTAACTGAGATCCTTCGCAGGCTCCCTGTCACTTCTGTCCTTCGATTCAAATCTGTATCGAAACACTGGCGATCACTTTTGAGTCAACGTCATTTTACTCTCCTTTATGACAAAGTTCTGAGGTCACCTGGTTTGTTTGTTCGCAATTTGTATATTCCTTTTGATGCTGAAAACAAAAGCCCTCCTCCTTTTCGCAGTCTTGATTTCTATCCTGATCTCAGTGGTCTTAGAATTTTGCAATCATGTAATGGATTACTACTTTGTTGTAGTGATCGCTTACACGAACGTGCTTGTAAATACTACGTGTTTAATCCCACAACCAAACAATTTGCTATCATTCCATCTGTCCCTGGTGGCATTGATGTTCGTAAAACTATCCGTTTTATGGGCCTGGCATATCATAACGCAGCTTGTGGTCATTACAAAGTTGTTTGTATTCGTCGCGCTTACCGGTACGGGGAGCTGCTTCAGATTCAAATCTACTCGTCGGATACACAGAAATGGAGAATTTCGAAGGAATCTTTCTCGGCCCCTTATTTTACGTCTTTTAACTGTGGAGTTTATTGGAATGGAGCGGTCCATTGGGCCCCGACGTGTCTTGACCTGTTTTACTTTAACCTCGATGAAGAAAAGTTGCAAAAGTTGCGATCGCCGGTGAGGGTGATGTCACTTTTCTACTTCGGGGAGTCAAGGGGCCATCTGCATATAGTGGGGCTTGCCAATCATGAAAGTCGTTTACACCTGAATGTGTATGAGATATCGAGTGATCATTCAGGGTGGTTTATCAAGTACCAAGTGGAGCTTGATGAGCTTCCAGTTGCTTACCCGGAGATGATCAGTAGCAACCAACATCCCTCGAGCCGCCATTATTATGAATTCGACGTGGTGGATGTGGTTAGAGGTGAAAAAGAAGAAGATACATTCATGGTGGTGTGGATTCCTGGTAAGTTCATAAGGTACAATGTTGCTGACAAGAGTTTCAAGCAGTTATTTGATCCGACCAGCATTTCCCATGGAAGGTACGGATTCTCACATGCTCATCGTTATACTCAAACCTTAACCTCTTTCTAAACAAGATCCTGAATTCAAGTATGTTGGAGTGTGATTCTTGCATTCGAAAATTGTGTGTTTTGCCAAAAGATAAGTGTGTTCAACCGAATTAGACGTGTACCCTCGCTTAGCTGCGATGTTGTATAATAATGTTAATTTATGTTTATATAGATGTGGCGTAAGTGAGAGTAAAGATCATTAGTGGCTTAAACTATAATTAACTATTTAAATATATATAGCATTGTAATTTATTTATATAGTATGACTATTTTAGTCTTACAATTTACTCTATCTTTTAAGTTTTAAGGAAATGTATTTTCTATATATATCTAGTATAGATATGAATAAACATAATAAATACTATTTATTCACTAAAGGACAAAACATATGCTACAAATGTAACCATATTATAATACCCGAGATCAGTGAATCAGTTTCTTGTAGCTTTTTGCAAATGGGTTTCATGTCCGGTGTAAACGAACAGTGACGAACAACAATCTTTAGCAAGATGAGACAGTTTCAGGATGTGTTCTTTATTACCCGAGATCAGATTGGAACAATAATCTTGATCAGGGTTTGATTTCTCGTTGCTATTTGGTTCATTGCGCGTAATTAATTCGTGTAAGATTGCTCCAAAGTTAAAAGTTGTATTAGACTCGAACATGCCCAATAGCTCTGAGCATATTCTTAAAACAGAATTTCATCGGTTTTAAATAATAACCACAATTTCAGACTCAAGCATCATAGTCTCGACAGTGGTTAATATATTCATGTACACTAATTTTTAAACGCTAGTATAGAGAACCCTCAGGCATACATGCATCGTGTTTGGAGTTTGGACTTTTTGCACATGTCAAGGATCTAGCAAGTAAAATGAGATATTTGAACATCAACTCGGTATAAATACATAACTCTGACTTCGACGCCCAAAGCCATCTGGGGTATACAGTCATGATGGTCTGTAAGCTGCACTACATCTTTCTGAATACATTGTTAGCTTATATGCAAAACTCGAGCAGAAGGTAAAACAGAATCTAAAGTTGGCCGTATTCATTTGCAAGATCCCTATCTCATGTTGTGAACCTGAACTGTATCAGAAAATAATATGACGTTAAACAAAGCAGACATGGTTTAACAAAAGTAATTCTCCTACTCGTATTATTTAACATACCTGTAGGCAGTGACTGTTGCCTCTCATAATCAGTCGCCACATGAAGAATCCTCCATCTGAAATAGTAAAGCATTATCTGCTACACAATACAAACAAAATCAAATTAACCTTAAGAATCAAAAATATTTGCGTTTGGTAAATTTAATACTCATTCTAAATAAAACCCACCATGACATGTAATTGATTCAGGAGATATAAAATCCTGATTCTCGTTTTCAGCAGATATAGTTTGCTTTTGAGTTTCTTGAGGTTTTCCTTTATGTGAATTCAAACTCTTGCATCTTTTGGGCACGTGACCATCAGTGTCTAAAACATCCTCTAAGCTCTTCCGGACACCCTTCTTAGTATGCTTTTTAACAGGCTGAATTACAGAAAAGATTGTCAAAAATATAAAAGAATGCACCAATAAAAATATTGGAGATAATCAGTCACTTGCCTGTATTTGCTCAGGCTCACGTTTCCTATATAGCGATGACGGAAGTAAGATTTTAGTTGGACCGTGTGCTGTGGATGTGTCACTGCTTTTTGTTTCAACCAAATTCTTGGCTCCGAAGTCAGCTAGAACATGTAGCCTCTGCAAGGTACATGATTCATGAATCTGATAGTAATGACTTCAGCAAATAATGCAACAACCGAAAATACAAAACTTACAGAGGTCATCTGAACATCATGTGCATCTTCAGCCCTCTTAATAGCATTGAAAATACTATGCAATTCAGAAACAACTGTTTGGACTCGATTCATATCACCATCTACATATAAGGGGTTGAGTAGTGCCTGCATGGTGAAAATAAGTGGGCTGCAAAAGAGCAAGGGGCGGTCAGAAAAGGACAAAACGGGTATCTTCAACCCGCTTAATAAATGATAAGGCAGATTGTTCGGTTGGCCACCATTATCAAACTAGACTTTATTCAAACTGCTAACTTACCTGGAAAATGAACTGATTGTATCTTCATTTTCAGAGTCGGCAGGAAAGCCAGTATCATGGGCAAGAATGTGGATTAAAAACATCACTGAAGAAACTGGATTATCTGTTGCATCTCGCTTTGATGATGAGGTTCGGGATGCTTTCTCCTCTATGTAACGGTTCCTTATAATTTCTGCCATATAATTGAGGGACTAAGAAAAGAAGAGTATTAGAATAGGAAATATGATAACGGTTAACATAATTTAGCCAAGTTGTTGGACATACTTCATCTCTTTGTGAATCTTCTAATGGATCAGAACCATCCAATGCGAAAGCGCATAGATATTTACAATGAAGAACATTATTCTTCAAAAGCTTGAATGTTTTCATGAGAAATGATCTTCGTACCAAAGGAGAATTGTCCTGACATAATAAATGCCACTTTAGCACTAGAGTAAATAGCATTTTTTATGATAAACGTGTTAAAATGCACACCTTGGCCATCAACACTGTTTTGTGGTACATGTCTGGTGGAATATGTGGATCCCATATTTGGGAAAGCTTGAGAACAGATGTAGCTGCGGATAATCTGAGATGATCCTTGTCAATTTCACTGTATTACAAAAGAGTATAGATTAGTAAGAATCTGTTATAAATTCCATGAATCATAGAATTTCATGTATGACATGCAAATACATCTCAAAAAAATAAGCTATCCCATAAGGATTCATACCTGGAAAGTGTGCCTTCAGATATATCACCCCTTTCAAGCATCTTTGATATTATATCAAGTACTTCATCAATTTCACGCGTGACACCTGTACGCTGATGTGGCAAAAAGCTTTTGACAAGTGTTTTAAGCCCATAAATCTGAAAGAGGACCAGCATTCCAATCATAAGTTTGCATGGGTACGCCTTTAAAAAATGGGCTTTACCAGAAGATCAAATGAAATAATTGCTATAACATAGTAAAATACCATTTATCCATATTTCTATATATTATACAGAATTTGAAGCAGCAAATGAAATATAAAAAACAGTGGGCACCTTCAATTTGCATGAACTAGAGCATTCAGAGCCGGATGAAACTACATCAACCTAAAAAAAAAAAAAAATGGTGTGAAATTTATAGTATACTTATAAATTCTCCAAAAAGGTGTAAATCGGTGGGAACACCATGATCCCATGCATCTTTTGATGCCAACCGGACCCTTCCCCAAGGACCCGGCCCCATGCGATGAGCACCTGTTCTCATTGACCTAATTAGTCGGGAGTTGGGATCTAACCCTAGGCCATTTTCTCCAATAGGCCCTCCTTGGACCGGTCAACTGAGCGTTTGCGATGGGGGAACGGTATCAATTGGACTTTAGTGCCAAGGAAGAGACTTGAACCCGGGTCTATTGACTCAAGCACAAGCACCCTTACCATTGGAATAAAGCTCCAATGACAGTATACTTATAAATTAAAAATAGCTAGAGAGGACAAGTTGAAGATTACCTCGTTTACCAGAAAGATATTATCAACAATATACCGAGTGATCTCTTCAGCATGGGACTCAAATGCAGAAACAGAATGCTGAGCTATGCAACCCAAAGACTGCAAAACGGTAGGGGTATTCTTCCCACTTTCAAGTGCATCCACAAGTGTCTAGAAACATAACCAACAGCGTCAAATTAGGTTTTTTATTCTTTGAAGACTATTTTTTAAGCAGTTAACTAGTGAAAAGACTAATATAACCAAACCTTGCACAGGTCTGTGTAAACAAACTGCTTAGAAGTAACTATTAATTCACTGATTGCAGAAATTGCAAGTTTCGCCTGAGTACGGGTTCCTTTCAGGCAAAAATTCTCCAAGAAAGGATAGATAACACTACACAGAAAAAATAAAAAAGAAGTTTAATACCAAGTTACAGAAACATACATAAAACGTGCATTGACTAAAAGTGGATTACCTGAGGTCAACAGATATATGAGGTCCAGCTTTGACTAACATTTGAAGCAGTTCATTACAGAAAGGGGTTATTTTTTGTAATAACAATGTGCAGAATTGTTCTTCAGAGCCTTTCAGAAGTAGTGGGAAAGCATTAACAATAATCTGTATATAAAAAGACATACTGTCTGATTAGCATAAATTACAAAGCAGTAGTAAATGAATAACTACCGAAGTTTAAGAAGCAGTACCATAAGAAGTGTCACACAAGCATTCTTTGAATTCGCCTGTCCAAAATTGTTATCCAAAAGATGATCAAATATACAGCTCACGTGATCAGAGCTAAATATATTAAATGAACATCTTGTCACCAGTAATTGTAGAAACTCGAAATCCGTATATGTGTCCTTAAACTTTTTGAGAAAATTATCCTTCAAAAAAAGAAAATTTCAGCAGAGATCTATAGAAACATAAAATAGAGTATGATTACACTTTTAGAGCAGATTGATGCCTATAATAAAAGTAGAGGTATTTTTCCAAATAGCCAAAGCTATTAATAAAAACAGCTAAAAATCCTACTGCTAATATTTGTAAAACAGAGTATTTTGTATAAAAGTCAAAGCAATATTTAGCAGAGATTATGGGAAAAAAAGCAAAGAACTCACTCTGATGATCTGTGACTTTTCAAGCTTTACTTCAGCCAAAATCTCCTTCAGTTTGTTAAAAAGATCATCATCTTTCACCAAATGTAGCCTATGAAAACACTCTTCTGCTTTTATAGATTTAGGGAAGCACGTTGACATTTTTGCAAACATTTTTTTAACTCTTTCTTCCCCTTTCTCAGAGAAAATCTGCTGCATCATCGATCATATAGAACACACAAGATATGCAATTAGCAAATCATGCTCCATCCAACAATACTTAAATAAGGACTTCCATATTAGAGATGAAAGGGTTCATGAATAGAGTTTCGATATGATCACAATAATAGAACATAAACAGATGATTAACATTCCAAACCTTTTCATCTGTACGAAGATCCAGGTAGCTCTGCATCTCGTTTTGCAACCTGTAACAAAACTAAGCTTGTAAAAATTTTGTCTCAGCCAGTTAAGTATACATTACAAACTCGGCCCAACCTGCAAAAAAATAACAAACCAATACCAAAACCAGCTATGTTTGGTTCTGTCCAGTTCAGAACTGGAACCAAACCGCTTTTTATATAATCTAAATATAAAGTCGCTCTAGTTCTGTTTTTTGTTTAATTAAAACAAAAACAAATATGTATTCAGTTCAGTCTGGTTTGTGTATCAACACGATTGAAATCGGTTCTTTTTTTGTTAGATTTTTTCAGTTTCTGGTTTTGGTACGGTTCCAACCTAACGCACACCCGTATTAAGATCAACATCTGGTTATATAATATAATTACCTTTTCTTTTGAGACACAACAGCAGTTAACGCCTTCTCATGAGCAGAGCTAAAAAACCCATTTTTGTGATCCGATACCGAATGTGAAAACAAGAAAAGCCAATGCCTAATCCTCTCCTCGACCGAAAGCGAAACAGGAAACAAATCTTTTTCGAGCACATCCTCGATGTTCTGAGGCCTGAGGGACAACATATTATAAAGAGTTACATCTGTACAAATGAAATGTTAAAAGTTATAAGGACAACAATGATGTGTCAATTATCATACCCGAAATCCGTGTCTTTATCATAGCAAAGCATCAGAATACCACAAGGTATTTGTTCAAAGTCAACACTCAATTGGATGATACCTTCAGAACATCTAATGCAATAATGATGATACACATCAAGTAACAGTTGCAAAGCTTTCTTCCTGACAGATACCTTCATATGAAAAACAAAACGATAATAAGTTGTTGGACAACTTGATCATTAATTGAAAAGTTATTTCGCATTAAATATAAGTATACTGTTTTCTTGGTCCCATCCTAGTCATTGTACTCTTTTTTGTACATCTGAGCCATAAAAACGATTGGCTCTGTGTCCCCCTTAAGTGAGTATGTAGCCAAAGAACTCTTACAGACAGGCGCAGAAATGATAATGTTTATAAATAGAAAAAATTCAAAAAACAGTGTATATAATTTTAAAATTAAAAATGTTAAAACAGTGTACAATTCATTTTTAACTTCCACATAAAAGTGTAAAGCATACAAATTACAAAGTGACCCAAGCTGGAGACGCAACCATCTTATATTCAGATGTACAAATATACAAGTAAAATGACTAAAAGAAAACTACTGATACATTTATTTTTTATGCAATAAATATATAACCTTGACTGAAATACTTCTGTGAAAAAAATGACACCTTTTTATCACGTAGTCTTTTAGCAGCTTGAGTTATCATTTCGGATGGCAAAGGTCTAATACTAGACTTTGCAAGATCACATATAACTGCTACCGCTTGTGTTCTCACTTTATCATCAAAGTCTAATAATCGGCCTTCAAGTTCACCTGCTCACTCATAACATTAACAGAATTAAAAAATAACATAAAATGTGAGAGATGATGATATGACATTAACTTACTCAGAACAGCAGTGGATTCTTCGCCTAACGGATTGGTTAAGTAGAAAGATCTAGCACATACTACGGCGTTTAGTCTAACAGAAGCAGATTTATCAGTGAATCTATTCAGAAATTCTATGAAGAGATGATGATACTCTTGAGCAACATGATGTCCTGGAATTGAGAAAAGTTTTCCAACAAACTTTACAGCTGTTATCCGAACATCAACCTGATCAGTCTGTAAGTTACAGAAAGTAAACTCAAATAAGAATTCCAAGGAAATTGTTGTTCTGAATTTTTAGCTCAATAAGTTGATTAACTCAGACTTAATAACTGTATATACTGTGTAACAAATTGAGAAAAGAGAAAGACGGACCAATAGTTCCTGAGTTAAGTTGGGTACAACAGCAATAAGCATTTGTGGAGCACATTGGAAGATTTCGTATATAATATCATGATATGATTCTTTGAGTTCACTGTTAACACTGTCTCGGTCCAAGATACAACGGTTGAGAAAACGACAAACTAATGGTTGGAGTGCCTGACTGCAATGGTCGATAACAGAAACAGCAAGCTGAAAAGACGCGGGAGATGCATCCTGAAAAAGAGTTGTGGATACTTAGAGAAAACATGAAAAAACAAAAATGAGTCTTGCCGCCATATATAATAAGTGAAAATTAAGAGCAAATAACTACTACTATTCTAGTAAGCACACACTACACTGGATTAAGATGTTCAACATCTATGCTCTGACTTACACTGGATTAAGATGTTCAACATCTATGCTCTGACTTACCGAGCCCACATGGAGTTCCACTTTAAAACCAATTGGCAATACGAGTAACCCATCAAGCTTATATGCAGCCAATTAGTTATTTTTCTTATAGTTGGGTTTGCACCCAACACATAGTTTATATAGATCTTCATTTAATGGGATCCTATATCTTACAATATATACACAGATATGAGGATTCTCTTTAAGTGTGCATGTGAACAAGAGGTACCTAAAATTGTTTCAAAGTAAATAACCGATACAAAAGCATCATGTTTACTAATTGTATCACTAGATCCGGTTAATGTCTTAAATGATAACAAGGGAATGGGATTTGGACCACTTGCAAATGAGCGGGATACCATTTAAGTTGACAAAAAAAAATTAAGTTGACAAACATGATGGTGAATAAAGAGCATTTAAGTAAGATGGTAGCAAGTTACCTTTCTGTCCTTTAAAAGACTACGCAAAACAACTTCTAGAAGTGCTTGAGAAACTTTCTCCTGAAAAATACCCGACATTATCGATGACATTGCGCCAAATACACTTGAAGAATGCTCTTTCCTGCAAAACAATCCATAGATCACTGTAAACAGTAAACAATGCATATAAATATTCTATGTTTTTTTTTAATTTTTTCCTTTGTGTGGAGGAGCAAATAAATAGTCCAAATGTGTAACACAGAAAAGAACAAGCATAAGTAACATACCTTATAACACTGAAAAATATATTGAACATCTTCAGAACTAAATCTTCACCTCTTATATCGAGCATTCGCACACAGAAATTATATTTTGCGATAGTCTCCAATAGCTCTACCCTCCTTGAATAATATGGGCTTTTGGTATCAGCAAGCTCCGCAAACATACCCAATAAAAGTTGGAAGATGTCCTAAGATATATATGTGCTTTAGACATCAGCCGTGTAAATAAAGCATTATATTATATTCAAGTAAAACTATTTACCCTGAAATCTTCATCACTGAAACCAGGTTCTGGAGCAAGGATCCGAAGTATTTCACATACACAGATGGCAACCAAAAGTCTCACATCTTTGTCCTTTTGCTTCAGCAAGCCATGCTTCAGTATAGAATCACTTAATGGCTTAATGGTGGGCTTTAGCGATTCTGATTGTTTTTTTAACTTTGGTAACGCACTTGCAGCTTGCTGCCAAAAGCCAAAATACGTATAAAAAATTATCATGCAAAAATTTAAATAAAATATCAAGCATTAACTAGAGATAATAATAAGGCTACACATCATCACATGTAGAATGTATAAGATATAAAAGAACGTCTAATAAGTCTATACCAACCACCAAACATCCCAATTTTTTTGATTTGCTGATCATAATGTAACTATCTACAAGTAATGTCAACATACAAGAGTATCTATATTAAGAACGTTAATATGTTGACTAATTCCAGCCAAATTTGTTAATGTGGTAGCAAATTCATTCAACGAAAGGAATATTTTTAACAGAATCCTCATTTTAATATGTTACTAGCAATTACCCTTCAAACAACAGCAAACTTAAGTCTTAGTCACACGTGTCCTCCAACCACCGCATATAAGCATTTTAGAACAAAGAAACGCTACCCTGCCTCCACATTAAACAAGTACGGTCCAACCACAAACCAGCCAATTGCCCTATTTTCATACAGATATCCATAAGTATGTCTAAACCAGCAACATTTGTGCATTTCTCTTTAACCAATCTAACACCATTTTTTGAGTTTTTGACCCATTAGCTTTACAGCCTAGGTGGTATACCCTTCTTGCATTTCACTTTCCCATGAGTCATCCTTATTCAAGCTAAAGCTGACAACCTAATTAATTGGACCATAATGAATCAATAAAGCCAACAAGCATCAGATAAGGCTGTCAAGTGTCAAGTAAGTCTAAAAACCAATTAACAACATAAGCCCTATCCACAAGAATCGAACAAACTAATTGAAAACAATATAAATATATGATCACAGGGTGTTTGGGATTGATCATTCAAAATTGTTTATCTGCTAATACCTTTGTGGCTTCGTCCCACTTTAACTGTCCACAAACAAACCGGTTTACTATTACTCTTATTTATTGAACGTGAATAATTATTTTGGGACAAAAAAAGAGAGTAATACAGACACTCTAAAATAAACAAATTGTTTTTTTTTTTTCCTTCCGAACACTCCAAACCACTTATCTGTGTTTTAAACGCAATACTGAAATAAGCCCGTTAGTTTAACTAGTAAGACAACACCTTTTGCACCAAATGCAACCTAAAGTCACATTTTTCGTGATCATATACACCATAATTTGTTAATTGTATGTAAAACAACCACACTGGGTATGTTTGATTTCTAAAAGTTTACGATAACGTAGTAGCAGTAGTAGTAGTAGCTGTATTTGTAATTATAAAAGCTAAAAGCTTCTCCAAGTAGCTTTTATCCCTAAAAAAATTAGAAAAACGAAGGGGGTTTATCCCTAAAAAGTGTTGAAAATCAAGAAAACCTGTTTAGTTGATATTTTTTTAGAAAAATAAAAAATGAAGGGATTTGGAAACGAAAGTGCAATAAAAAAGTTGAGAAGTGTAAATAGCTCGTCTCAAATTTATACTTTTTTAGAAAAATGCCCCATTTCTCACCAACTAAACGCTAAACGCTCTTAAACACTTGTTTCCAAACATACCCTAAAACCTGAAACCCTTTGATTTATTTTTATACCAACAAATTAATCTTAACGCAACTAAACCCTAAATACTAAAACACAATATCTACTTACAATAAACCCACATTTCATAGTAGATAAACTCATACACAACAACATAAAATAAAATTAAAAAAATGAAATATATTTACTTTGAGCAGCTTGACTAGGAAATCTTTGTTAGGGCATTTTTGTTTAGCAGCAAGTTGTTTTCCGACATCGCGAATAAGGTCCATTGCGGCCTTGCCGTCATCATCATCCGTCATTTTGGGGTTTTGCTTTTTCTTTTTCTTTTTCTTTTGAGAGGGAATTGTGTTTTCAACTTTTTCTTTTAAGCGGGTCTTTGCAAATGGAATTCTTCTTGTTTTGGGGTTGCTTATAAAAACGTAATGATATTTCTATAAATAATTTTGATAGTAGATTTTAATCAAACTTATTTATGAATTGCAGACACTGGCAAAATACGTGGGTCAGGTCGGATTTGGGTCACAAGTTTAGCTTGGTTTGGGTTTAGATGGGTTCGGGTTTACATGGTTTTTTTAAAAACATGGTTTAAATGAGTCTGAGTCAATATGGGTCGGGTTCGGTTTAGAAGGGTTTTGATCTGGTCAAGAAGAAATTGTTTTTCTAGTAAATGATAGAAAAATGTGAAAAAGAAAGTAAAACAAAAATTTCGACCCGCTAGAGTCACCTAGACCCGTTGGGTATATTATATAATTGTTTTTTTTTTTAAGGCTAGGATTTTATTAACTAAGGCTCCAAGTAGGAGCCCAAAAAACAAAAGATACATTGCGGGAAGAGAAAAATACAAAGGAAAAACAAACACAGATCGAAAGGTCTAGCATTCCATCGATTCCAATTAGCAGGCGTCGAAGAGGAGCGAGCTGATATCCAAGGCTTAGTAATCCTTTGAATAAATGGGAAAATATCCTCATCTTTTATGCTTGCAGTCGAATCTTATGAAGCATTAACCAACTTATTACGCCACTTCCAAATAGCCCATATAGTGCAATGAAAAACTCCCTTGATAATCTTATTTTTTTTAGAACACCGAAGATTGCAAAACTTACCAAGAACAACATCATTGATAGAGAAAGAAGAAAAGACAAATGGTTGAGGTAAATTCCACCAACTCCAAATTTTCCTCCAAACCGGGAGCAGCAAGGGGCATCTAACCAAACAGTGATCAATATCTTCATCATCCTTCTCCCAAAAGGGACATATAAGATATGACATGTCAACTCCCCTAGAAGACAGATTGACCTGAGTGGCCAATCTAATTAACGATGCCCTCCACGTACATATATTCACCTTACGAGGGATCCACGAATTCCAACTATGATGCTCCCCAAGTTCACAGTCAACAAGAGTATTATTCAGAATGTATCTACCAAGGTCCTTAACCTTGAAAATTTTGTGAGCATTCATATTCCAAGCCCATTTATCCATACCATCATCCGCAAGAGCAAGGTTACCAATCAACGTGACAAGAGAAGATAGGTCATCAATAGCCCTACCACGAGGTGGTAATCGCCAAGACCAATTACCCCCCCCCCCCCCCAAACATCATTCAACATCTTCCAACGATCACTAACCTTACAACTTTTATCCACTTCGAGAGCATATAACCTAGGAAAAAGATCCCTGAGAGAAGTACCAATACCACACCAGGAATCGTCCCAAAAAGAGACACTAGATCCACCATTCGAAAGCACAAACGAGCTCTTGAAAGTTGGGATTATCTTCTCAATATTCTTCGTGGCTTTAAGTATGTTACACCAAACTCCTCCACAACCTGATGAAGAATGCTCTTCCATTTAACCCAACTTATACCACGCTGTGAATCTCTAAAACCCCAGAAGAAGCAGCAACGGATAGCTTTGAGGAGGTTAATAACCTTTACAGGCGCTTTATATAAAGATAAAAAGTAAACCGGGAGACTTTCTAACGCGGATTTAACAAGTGTAAGCCTCCCACCAATTGATAGGGAGTTAGCCCTCTGAATCGATTAATAACAACAGCCCACCCGTCAGATAGATTCATCCTTTTGCCAACCGGGATCCCAAGGTATATAAAGGGGAGTGACTCATGGGAACAACCGAGGGAGGATGCCACAATAATAACATCATCGGTCGGGACACCAATTCCAATTAACCTGGTCTTCGTAATATTGATCATAAGGATAGAGATTAAGTTCTTTGCATTAAGTCTCGACCAATAACCAAAGAAGAGAGCGTCATTTTCATATTGAAGAAGGGATAAATTGGCACCATTGTTAGCGAGATGAATACCTTTATATAACCCTCTACTACACGCTTCAAGAATGGAGATTTGGAGCGCTTTAGCCACTAAAAGAAAAAAGAAATTGGGATAGGGGATCGCCTTGGCGAAGCCCTCTCTCCATCTTGAATTCCTTTTAGGGAGAGCCATTAATTAAAACCGAGATAGTAGCCAAAGAAAGACACGCTTGAATCCAATTCCTCCATTTCAACTCGAAACCCATTTGCAATAGAAGCCAACTAACATGTTAATATAAATAAACCGTAAAAACGTTTATTAATATTTAGCGATCTCTTTGTGTTTTGTTGATAACAAATATAATGTTATCATAAGTAAAATTATAAGGATACATGTTATTTTTGCAAAGCATCTACATATAGTCATTTAATACAAATTGTTGTAATAATTCATTTGTTGTAATAGTTTATTAGGATGTGTAAAAACCACAACCCATGACCCATACCCATGGAGTTAACCCATACGGCCATACCCATTGTCTAGATGCATTGCATCTATTAGATACATTGTATCTATTTAGATACCATGGTCCATAATCCATGATCCATGACCCATGACCCATGGCCCATAACCCAAAAACTCATGGGCAAACAGGAGCGTCTCACGGATCCCTGGAGTTACACTAGACGGATCCCTCAAGCAAGGGATCCGTGGGATCCGTGCAACAGTGGCAAGAATTTGCCTATAAATAGAGAGTCATTTCTTCATTTTTACTTACCCCTCCTCTTACAAACTCTCTCATATATTCTTACACTCTTCTAACAAAAGATCACTTGATCTAGAGAGTAGTTCTTCTTTCTTTTATTGTGATTCTCATATAGGTCCTTCTCTAAGGCGAGACCATGAGCATTCTACAAGTCATCCAAGCAAGGGGTCCTTGATTGATTTGTTCCACCACAAGATTTCTGTAGCGAAGATCTTGTATTTCATATTTCACATATTTTTTGTGTTATAGTAGTGTTGGTTTGGTCCTCCGTGTTACGAACTCGGTATTTAGCTTTGTACCAGAAAAAGTGTAAGCAACGTTGTGAAGGCTTCTCCGCCAAGTTGAAGGAGTTTGTTGACACAGTGCTTGAACTCTCGAGTAGGTGACTTCGGGGAGTGGAGTAGGGCAAGGAAGGTGTCCTTGTAGCCGAACCACTATAAATCAGTTGTGTCATTTCTATCCTTTACTTTACTTGCTTTCTTTACTTGCATTACTCTTAGATCTATACTTTCTCTTCATCCATACGATTTCACATAACATTGAATCTAAAGTTTTTGAAACTAACTTAAAATCGGCAAAACTATTCAACCCCCCCCCCCCCTTCTAGTTTTCCACATAACACTATCAAATGCTTTCTTAAAATCAACCGTGTAAAGTAAAGGCTTATGATTTTCAATAGAAGTCATGCGAATAATCTCGTTGGCAATTAGGCAGCCATCAAGAATTTGTCTACATGCTATAAAGGTCGTTTGGTTAGGGCCAATAATCGAGGATATCACCTTAGCAAGCCTCGAAGCTAGAATCTTAGAATATGACCTTATAGACTGTAACACCCCCAAATTTGTTTAGCGGAAGCATACGTGTTATTCGGGAGCGTTACGGAATTGGTGAATCATAACACAAGTAATAAAGAACGGAATACATACTCCGTTTGATTTCATAAAATAGTTTTAAAATGCTGTCTTACAACATAAGTTGAATAAATGGGTACATCCCATTAGATTTAGTGGTCCCAATGTAAAAACATCATTTTTGTGTAAAAACACTTCTTTAATACTACTACGACCATACATCCGCTTCTTGCCTTGCCTTCATGAACAAATCTTAAACACCTGAGAAAATATGCTAAAAGGTCAGCTAAAAGCTGGTGAGTTCATAAGTTTAAATTTAAAATAGTAAGCTTGGACCATAAGCAAAAGCATATAATCATTACAACGAATATAATGATATATGTATGAATGTCTATTACGTTAGCTCTAAGTTCATGCAACCGATACTACGACAGTTTCTGTATGCTAAAAGATGTCATACAATATAGGGGCCCATGGCAAGTGTTTTGTCCCTCAACACTTGATTCCGACATGGTATACGTTTCGCCTTGGCCTAAGCATGGCCAACCGAACGGAGGAGTCACCCTCAATAGATCTATTTATAACATTCGCGTTTCCCAATAGGGAATTGACGGTTCATGAAAAAGGGCATTCTCTAGGGACATAAGGGCTTAGGCTAAACCACGTAATAGTAATCATGTAATAGTTTTGATCCATAAAATGTTTTGCATATTTCTCACCCCAAAATGTATAAAAACAATTTATCAAGTAAAAGTGGGGCTATGAAACTCACCTTAGCAAATGTGCAAATCCAAATGTGGGATTAGTGATGGTTGTGGAGCGGCACCGACACACGACCTAGATAAGGAGGGCAATGTTTTAGTTCATCGTTTTTAAGTATTACATACTTAAAATGGTGAAATTAATATTATTCTTATATAATGGTTTTAAAATCAACCTTTAGTTTGCAAAAATAACTTAAGAGGTTTACTAGTAAGTATATGATTGTTTATATATACTCCTTTCATTTTGACATTAGTATGGTTCTAAAATCAAAAGTTCGATTTAAAACAAATAATTAAAATGTTCCATTAGTAAGTATATAAATGTATATACTTATTTAAGTTGACACAAAATGGTGTTGTCAAAATTATAGTTTGTTTCCTAATTGTATCTAAGAAAATGCTCAAGTGAAATTTAAAGTCATCAATTTTTAATGGACTAGAAAATAATATAGTGGTATCTTATTTATTTAACAAACTTGTTCCTTATATAAATATATTTTCGATAGAACGTTCACTTGACATACATTTGTTTACACATTGTCGTTAAATCCGTTACGTAAACCTTATTATATGACTCACATTTTTAGACACTTGATTCATTGTTTGTATGCCTCTACTCTTGTTTTACTCGTCGATATAAGTGTACATAACCAAGGTAGAGATGTTGATTATTCAGGAATAAATTTAGTCTTATATTTGATTTTCCGTATTACATTTCAAATTTTGCTTCTGTTTCATCAATTTGTCATTTGAGCATATATGTCATACGAGTGGGCTGTGGCCCAGTGACATGGGTACACGAATGGGGCTTGGCCCAATAGGAGTTCAAGTAACTTTGAGGTAAAATGGGCTGTGGCCCATCAGTTTTTGTTAGCAGCTTTTGCTACCAAACTAGTCAAAGAGTACACTTGCATTTGACTTGTGGGATGATTAACGCAGGAAGAGGAAAAAGAAAATGTAGTCAAGGTATAATTGAGAAGTAGAGAGTTTGAGTCAAACTGCCATCATCTCGGAGTTACAATCGGGTCACGACTAATGTGCTCGAACACATCTTGGCTACCCGTCTTGACTATAACATCACGAATGAGTATTTGGCCAACAAAAGAAGGACATAAAGCTAGTTTCTCAACAAGATGAACACCTAACTATACCAAGATATCAAAATTTTTGTGAAACTAAAGTTTCTAGTTACATGCTTGACTGATGGTGTCATGGGTCTCGAAATGGGTTCACTTTCGAGCCGAACAACTTAACAACAAGGATAACGACAAGTATATGACCAAGTGTCACAAGATAAACTTGTTACAAGGTGCTTGACTTACTAAGTCAAGTGCCACTTTCAAGATCAAATTTCCAGTTTTTAAGACCATGTTTACTAGTAGACTTTACAAATGAGAAATTTTCAAACTCTTTGGTTCCGGCTTCTCGACAGAAACAGTTTTCAAACAAGACATCCAAACCTTCACTATAGCATTGACAAACTTGATTATACATGGCATAAATTTTACAAGGTGAAGTTAAGACAAAGGCTCATAAGCCGAGTATGATGGTGATGGGGTCGAGACCAACTTAACGCGATAGAGCAAGGGAATGGCAAGACTATACCATGGTTGAGTACTACTCAACCCGGTTCCTACCTCGACAGTAAACCAAACCCACTTAATACCAATGACTTACTTAGATTCCGGAGTGACATAGTTGCTTATCAAAAACATAAGTATTATCACGTCGAGATTACTTAGTTACATAGTCAAATTACCAAGTTTCTATAAGACTTAACCCTCATTTTCTTGGCTCGTGCATCTCGACAGAAAACTATTTTCACAAGAGAGTGACCAAATCAAATTTTCAAAGTGACAAGTTTATACCCATATTGCAAAGTTGTACATTCTATACTTACAACCTTAAATAAAAACAAGACATCACAAATTAACACTTCATTATCAATGTTTACATTACAACGAAACCATGAGAAAGAGAAAGACCATGAACCTTGTCAAGAGTGTGATGTGAATATGTTGATGAAAGCCAAGTCGAGGGACCCCACACAAATCAAACCCGTATACCGATTCCGAGCAAACCCAACAACTTCTTGATAACCTTGAGAATATTACTCTTGTGGTGTGTTTGAGTTTTGATTTGTGGGTGTCTTTGGTCTCTCGAGTTTCTTAAGAAGAGGTTAAGAGAGGAGCCTTTGACCACCTCTTTTCACCTTGAAACTTTGTTTGAAGCCAAAAATGGCTTACTTCCAAGACCCACGAATCTTTGGACATAAGAGATAGAGTGGTGAAAGGATTTTACTTCTCTCTTGTGATTTACTTTGATCCTCCTTGGATCCCTTCGAAAGTAGTGGCGCATCTATGGAGATTTGAGAAGCAAAGTTTTACATGGATTTGGGTATGAGAGAGATGGGTATGTTGGATGAAGGTGTTGATTTATCTCCATTTAGGAGATTCGGCCTAGGAAGATAGGAGGAAGAAGAATATCTTGAAAATCTCTTCCCCTGGTTTTGTGTTGGGTTTTTGTCGTGAGTGAGAGGAGAGAGGACAAGAGTTATCCTCAAAAATTTTATTAAGTGTTTTACTTGTATAACTTTTGTCTATGTATTTATGTATTATTGTACTCATGGTGTTACTTGTGTAAATGTTTGTATTTACATTATACTTTGGCCTCAAATGCATTTGAGTTTCATACAAGTTATTGTTTAAGTGATAGTATGTTCATTATTTTTGTGTCCCGCGAAATTGTATTGTGACCAAAGTATCATTGTTTGTCAACTTTTTATCCGTGGTATTTTATTGTTACGTGTCTGAAATATTTCATCTTTGTAATATTCCAAGTCGCGGACATTTGTTAATTGTTTTAGCGGGTCCTTATCATAGTGTCGGTACGCGTGCTGTGTCGGTCAATGGAGAAAACGAGATACCCTCTCGTCTTATAATTTAAATCATAAGACAAAATGAAATATTCATAAAATGATATGAATGCAAAAGTGATGCAGTTATCTACCGTATGCGAGTTAACTACTCAAATGATCAGGCAAAGCTTGTGTATGCTTAATGACTCATGCTTAGTAATAATAAATTACTAATTATCAGTTAAATTTTGGTGAAAATTTACCGTGTGTCACATCCTCCCCGTCTTGGAAGAGAAAACCGTCCTCGGTTTTCAGTTAGGATTACTTGGTGAAGTAGAGAAAAGGTGTGGGTATTTGCGCTTGAATTGGTCTTCGCGTTCCCACGTGTATTCTGGACCTCTTTGAGAGTTCCAAAGGACTTTGACAATCGGGATGCGGCTTTGCTTAAGCCGTTTGATTTCTCTATCCATGATTTCAATGGGTTCCTCGACAAAATTCAATCTTTCGTCGACTTGGATTTCTTCCAAAGGAATAGCAAGAGTTTCGTCGGAAAGACATTTCTTTAAGTTGCACACATGAAACACGTTGTGCACAGAGCTGAGTTCTTGTGGTAATTCAAGGCGGTATGCTACCGGTCCGATCCTAGCAAGAATTTTGAAAGGTCCAATATAACGAGGATTTAACTTTCCACGTTTTCCGAAACGGATTACGCCCTTCCATGGCGCAACTTTGAGCATAACTTTATCTCCCACTTGGAACTCAAGTGGTTTCCTCCTTTTATCCGCGTAGCTCTTTTGGCGGTCACGAGCTGCTTGTAGTCGGCTTTTGATTTGTACAATCTTCTCGGTAGTTTCTTGGATTAACTCCGGACCAGTAAGTTGACTTTCTCCAACTTCGGCCCAGCACACAGGTGATCTACATTTCCGACCATAGAGTGCTTCATATGGTGCGGCTTTGATACTTGTGTGATAGCTGTTATTGTAAGAAAACTCGGCTAATGGCAAGTGTTTATCCCAGCCATTTCCAAAGTCTATCACACATGCTCTTAGCATATCCTCCAGTGTTTGGATTGTTCTCTCGCTTTGTCCATCAGTCTGAGGATGGTAAGCGGTGCTCATGTCGAGGTTAGACCCTAAAGCATCTTGAAGTGATTTCCAGAAGTTTGAGGTGAAACGGCTATCTCTGTCTGAAATGATGGAAATTGGTACACTATGGCGTGCAATGATTTCCTTCAGGTATAGTTGTGCAAGTTTTTCCATTCCATCACTTTCCTTCATCGGTAGGAAATGTGCTGACTTGGTGAGACGGTCAACTATTACCCAAATAGTGTCGTAGCCTTTAGAGGTTTTAGGTAACTTGGTGATAAAGTCCATTGTTATACGTTCCCATTTCCACTCGGGGATTTCGGGTTGTACTAGTAGACCTGAGGGTCTCTGATGTTCAGCCTTAACCTTTGAACAAGTCAGACACCGGCTGACATATGTTGCAATGTCGGCTTTCATGTTAGGCCACCAGTACAATTTCTTCAAATCAAGGTACATTTTGTCAGATCCTGGGTGGATGGAGTATTTAGACTTGTGGGATTCATGCATAATGATGTTGCGAATTCCTCCGTAGAGTGGTATCCAACTTCGCTCTTTGAAACACAACGTTCCATCCGACCTTTTCACGAATCCATTTTCACTTTCTGGCATTCCGTAAAGGTTCTCATTCGGACGATTTTCCTCTTTGAGTGCTTCTAATTGAGCCTCAAGAATCTTGGTTGGGAGAGGTGAACTAATTGTCATACCCAAGGATCTGACTCTAAGAGGTTTTGGTCGCTCTTTCCTACTGAGAGCATCAGCAACTACATTCGCTTTACCCGGATGGTAACGGATTTCGCAGTCGTAATCACTGAGTAATTCCAACCATCGGCGCTGTCTCATGTTCAGTTCTTTCTGATCCAAAATGTGTTGTAGACTTTTGTGATCGGTGTATACGACACACTTTGTGCCATACAAGTAGTGTCTCCAAATTCTGAGTGCGAACACAACTGCTCCTAACTCCAAATCGTGTGTCGTGTAGTTCTTCTCATGAGTCTTCAATTGGCGAGAGGCGTATGCTATCACCTTCTCTCTTTGCATTAATACTGCTCCGAGCCCCTTATGTGAAGCGTCGCAATAAACAACAAAGTCTTCACTACCTTCAGGTAAGGCCAGAACAGGTGCGCTACACAACTTTTCTTTAAGGAGTTGAAAAGCTTCTTCTTCTTTTTCTCCCCAGTCGAACTTGGCGTTTTTCTGGGTTAGCTTGGTTAAAGATTTGGCAATCTTTGAGAAACCCTCAATAAATCTTCTGTAGTATCCAGCGAGTCCTAAGAATTGGCGTATTTCAGTAGGAGTTGTGGGTGTCGCCCAATCCTTTATTGACTCGATCTTAGCGGGATCTACATGTATGCCCTGACTGTCGATTACATGACCTAAGAATTGCACAGTGGGTATCCAAAACTCACACTTCGAGAATTTCGCATACAGTTCTTCCTTCTTCAACAATTCCAAGATCAATCTAAGGTGCTCTTCGTGTTCTTTCACACTCTTGGAATAAATTAGGATATCGTCAATGAATACGATCACAAATTTATCCAAGTATGGTTTACACACTCGGTTCATGAGGTCCATGAACACAGCTGGTGCGTTGGTTAACCCAAAAGGCATGACTTGGAATTCGTAATGCCCATAACGAGTTCTGAAGGCGGTTTTGGGAATGTCTTCTTCTCGCACTCTTAGTTGATGGTATCCAGACCTTAAGTCGATCTTTGAATAAACACTCGAACCTTGTAGTTGATCGAATAAGTCATCTATTCTCGGAAGTGGGTAACGGTTCTTAATGGTTAGTTTATTCAACTCACGATAGTCGATGCACATCCTGAAGGTTCCGTCTTTCTTCTTGACGAACAGGACTGGTGCTCCCCATGGTGACGAGCTTGGTCTAATGAACCCTTTTTCCGCAAGTTCCGACAACTGGTTTGATAACTCCTGAAGTTCCGTTGGAGCTAATCGATAAGGTGCTCTTGCCACTGGTGCGGCACCAGGCACTAAATCGATCTGAAATTCAACCTGTCGGGTCGGCGGGAGTCCTGGCAAGTCTTCGGGAAAGACTTCAGGGAATTCTCTTACTATCGGCACGTCCTCCAGACGTTTTTCTTCCCCTTCTTTTTCGTCCTTTCCGGTGACTTGTGCTAGGAAGATATGACATCCTTCCTCGATACACCTTAACACCTTGGTACAGGAAATGACATGCAGTCTTGAAGCGTTTCTCCTGTCACTTCTGTCTCCTTCTATTGTTAGGACTTCATCTCCATAGGGTATTCGAACGAGTTTCTCGTCGCAAATGATGGCATCATGATATTTTGCTAACCAATCCATTCCGACAATAACATCGAAACTACCCAATGCTACTGGTATCAAATCGATATTGAATGGGTGGTTTAACAGGTTAAGGGTGCAACCTCTTATGATGGTATCTACCCTTTCTATGTTACCGTTAGCTAGTTCCACGTTGTATGCATTTCCTAATGCGGTTGGGGCAATATCGAGTAGTGGACTAAGTGTATTGGAAACAAAACTCCTATCGGCTCCCGTATCAAACAATATGGATGCATAACGGTTATTTATAAGGAACGTACCCGTCACAACATTCGGGTCTTCCTGAGCTTCCACTTTGGTTACAGCATAGACTCTCCCACGAGCTCCTTCTCCATTTCCCTGATTACTCGTTTGTCCAACATTTCCCTGAATCCTGCCATTCCCATGGCTTCCTGGATTTCCTCGGTTTCCTTGATTTCCTTCACGGCCTTGGTTTCTGGTCTTTCGGCATTCATTCTTATAATGCCCTTTTTCACCACAACCAAAGCAAGTTACATTAGCCTTTGGGTCCTGAGCTGGAGCTGTTTGAACCATCGCCAATGATTTGGACCTGCAGTTCCTGGTTAAGTGTCCGATTTTCTGACAATTACGGCACTTGACGGTACACTGCCCCTTGTGATGCAGTGTGCATCGATTACACAATGGTGCAGTCCCTGAGTACGGTTTTCTTTCTCCGACATTCACTGCATAAGCTCTAGCAACATTTTGCCTCTTGTTTTGGTTGTTGCGGTTGTTCCTATTGTTGTTGCCACGGTATTCATAGTTGTTGTAACCCTGAGAATGGTCATCCCATTTCCTCTTATTGTCAACCACTTTGTCCATGGAATCCTCAATCACTTGGTCCATGAGTTTGTTGGCTACTTCGATGGATTCATGAAGATCAACAGCCTTAGAAGTGGTTACATTGCCCTTGATAGGTTGAGGCAATCCTCCGATGTATCTTTCCAACAATCGGGTCTCAGTGGGAACCATTTCAGGACACAATAAGGCCAGCTCTTGAAATCGCTGATTATAAGCAGCCATATTGGTGCCTTGAACCTTGAGGTTCCAAAACTCATGTTCGAGCTTCTTGATCTCATTACGAGGACAGTACTTTCGAAGTACCATTTCCTTGAAGTTTTCCCATGGCATGGCATAGGCAACATCGATACTAGCGGATTTCAGAAAATTGTTCCACCAGGTCAAAGCAGCATCCGTGAAAGTGAATGATGCATACTTAACCTTAGAATCTTCTTCACAATTGCAGATTCGGAACACAGTCTCGAGCTTTTCGATCCATCTAGTCAGACCGACAGCTCCTTCGGTTCCACTAAAACTTCCAGTCATGGTTTTACGAAAGTCTTGATAAGTACAAGTGCGGTTGTGAGTGGGTGGTCTTGAAGTTCCAGCATTAGTAGACGAGTGGTTTGCTGCAGCTAAAGCGGCGTTTACCCGCTCATTGACTAGTTGGTCGATCATGGCTTGATTCATGATAGGTTGGATTGGAGTAACCCTAGCAGGAGTAGTGGCTTCGGCAGTCT
Organism: Chrysanthemum seticuspe; assembly: GCA_019973895.1. Classification (NCBI taxonomy): domain Eukaryota; kingdom Viridiplantae; phylum Streptophyta; class Magnoliopsida; order Asterales; family Asteraceae; genus Chrysanthemum; species Chrysanthemum seticuspe. Next base: position 235,942,141 of record BPTQ01000004.1, read on the forward strand.
GATCGTGTGTGACTCTGTTTGGAATAGCAGTGTTTGCAGCTTGGTTGCGAGTAACTCTCGCTGGGATAGGAGCATTGGAGGCTCCACCAGGGTTGGTGCGTTTTGATCTTCGTTTTGGCGGCATTTCTGCAGTAAGAAAGGTGATGAGATATAGAACCTTTTAAACAAGGGAAGTGCCACGTAATAGTGTGGTTATCGTAGATAGATCATGTGTGCAATCTATAAAAGTAAAGACAATTGGGTAGGGAAATAAGTTTGACATAGATAAAACTTCGGTTACAAGGTTCCTACGGTACATGATGAGATACTAGCTGGAATACAACCGAAATACAACGGAATACAAAGGAAATACAATGGAAAATACAACTGAAATGCGAGGATAATAACTAACACCAACTGTTATAGCTCAGTTTAGTGTAATACAATCATGCAATGGAATCTAAGGATGTCCACGCTCGGTACGTAGTCGCTCGATGGCAGCAACTAACTCTCGCTGCGTATCCTCCAAACTCGCGATACGCCTCATCTGTGATGCCAACATAGACTCTAAACCAGTAGTCCTCTGCCATCCCTCTCTGACAGTATCTCTAGAAATCCACTGGACGCTCTCTAGCTCCTCTAGTCGTCCGTGTATCTGAGTCTGACCTCTACCCAAGGCTCGTACTCTGCTGTCCAACTCTCTGACGTCCTCAACCTGAGTCTCAACCCTAAATCCCAGTCGCATCCTCTCATGTCTCTCGAGCCCCATACTCTCAAACAACACATCAGTAACTCGGTCTAAACCCTCAACACGTTGCTCGCAAGCTTGCAAGCGTGTTGGATCGATCCTCTCTAGCTGATCAGAATGGACTCCTAGCAATGTCTCATGAGAGTCCAACTGAATGAATATCCTCTCAGTGAGGGTCAGATCACCTTCTGGAGATCCTGACAGGTCTGGCTCGGTCTGTGCCTCAACTGGTGCAGCTTCCTCAATGGTCTCAAGCTGTCTAGTGGTGCGCTCAAGGCGCTCCATGTCTGCTGCAGATGGTACAAACGAAGGTGATGACGGACTATAGCTCGGACTAGTGATAAGTGGTAATGAACTGATCAAGCAATCAATATCTCTCCAATCAATCTCACTACTCTCCTCCTGACTGTGGAGAAAAGCGGCTCTCTGCCCTAATCCAAATGGTGCATCAATATCCATGTAATCGCCCAATCTCTGAGCCATCCTGGAGCTCTGTCCTAACTCCTGTATACTCTGGACAATCTCCAGATCCTGTGTACTCACATCTGCTGCTATGCTAACATAGCCAGGGACACTCTCAGTCGGTATAGGCTCTGGTAGTTCTTCCTCAGGATCCTCTTCCGGATCTTCTTCCGGGTCTTCCTCTAAGTAGGAATCAGTAGATCTCCTGAGTCTCTGATAAGGTGGTGACTCAGTGGGTGATGGTGTCAGTGACTCTGAAGTAGTAGAAGGACCCATGTAGGCAGCGCGGGTCATCCGAGAAGCTAGTGCAGGCACATATGAATACCGCTCTCGATATCCAGGTACTCTCACAATCATACGGGGTTTTTGCCTGCGCGTCAACAGAGCTGATGGAGTGGTGGTGAGGGTAGGTATAGGTGGAGTAGGTGCAATAGCTGGCTGGACTGCTAGTGTGGCCTGTACGTATGGATCAGTGGCTGAGTGTGCAAGCTGGCGGATGGTCGGTGAGTGAGCTAATAGGATGTCCTCCTGAACATCGTGAGGAAAGGCTGGGGAAGGCATAGTCTGTGACAAGACGGTGCATATGTGTAAGTATGTGGAAAAATATGCTCATGATGGATATGAAATAGTGCATAAGTAAATAGGAAATAAAACATGTAACCCTATTAAATGAACTTTAAATAAAATGGCAAGTAAGGCAAGCGGCAATCGGCGGTCGTAGTATGATGTTTTTGGTGAAAAGTAGTTATAGTTTAGGTTTTATATGTACCTAGTTCTCTATAACTTAGGCTCTGATGCCAATCTGTAACACCCCCAAATTTGTTTAGCGGAAGCATACGTGTTATTCGGGAGCGTTACGGAATTGGTGAATCATAACACAAGTAATAAAGAACGGAATACATACTCCGTTTGATTTCATAAAATAGTTTTAAAATGCTGTCTTACAACATAAGTTGAATAAATGGGTACATCCCATTAGATTTAGTGGTCCCAATGTAAAAACATCATTTTTGTGTAAAAACACTTCTTTAATACTACTACGACCATACATCCGCTTCTTGCCTTGCCTTCATGAACAAATCTTAAACACCTGAGAAAATATGCTAAAAGGTCAGCTAAAAGCTGGTGAGTTCATAGGTTTAAATTTAAAATAGTAAGCTTGGACCATAAGCAAAAGCATATAATCATTACAACGAATATAATGATATATGTATGAATGTCTATTACGTTAGCTCTAAGTTCATGCAACCGATACTACGACAGTTTCTGTATGCTAAAAGATGTCATACAATATAGGGGCCCATGGCAAGTGTTTTGTCCCTCAACACTTGATTCCGACATGGTATACGTTTCGCCTTGGCCTAAGCATGGCCAACCGAACGGAGGAGTCACCCTCAATAGATCTATTTATAACATTCGCGTTTCCCAATAGGGAATTGACGGTTCATGAAAAAGGGCATTCTCTAGGGACATAAGGGCTTAGGCTAAACCACGTAATAGTAATCATGTAATAGTTTTGATCCATAAAATGTTTTGCATATTTCTCACCCCAAAATGTATAAAAACAATTTATCAAGTAAAAGTGGGGCTATGAAACTCACCTTAGCAAATGTGCAAATCCAAATGTGGGATTAGTGATGGTTGTGGAGCGGCACCGACACACGACCTAGATAAGGAGGGCAATGTTTTAGTTCATCGTTTTTAAGTATTACATACTTAAAATGGTGAAATTAATATTATTCTTATATAATGGTTTTAAAATCAACCTTTAGTTTGCAAAAATAACTTAAGAGGTTTACTAGTAAGTATATGATTGTTTATATATACTCCTTTCATTTTGACATTAGTATGGTTCTAAAATCAAAAGTTCGATTTAAAACAAATAATTAAAATGTTCCATTAGTAAGTATATAAATGTATATACTTATTTAAGTTGACACAAAATGGTGTTGTCAAAATTATAGTTTGTTTCCTAATTGTATCTAAGAAAATGCTCAAGTGAAATTTAAAGTCATCAATTTTTAATGGACTAGAAAATAATATAGTGGTATCTTATTTATTTAACAAACTTGTTCCTTATATAAATATATTTTCGATAGAACGTTCACTTGACATACATTTGTTTACACATTGTCGTTAAATCCGTTACGTAAACCTTATTATATGACTCACATTTTTAGACACTTGATTCATTGTTTGTATGCCTCTACTCTTGTTTTACTCGTCGATATAAGTGTACATAACCAAGGTAGAGATGTTGATTATTCAGGAATAAATTTAGTCTTATATTTGATTTTCCGTATTACATTTCAAATTTTGCTTCTGTTTCATCAATTTGTCATTTGAGCATATATGTCATACGAGTGGGCTGTGGCCCAGTGACATGGGTACACGAATGGGGCTTGGCCCAATAGGAGTTCAAGTAACTTTGAGGTAAAATGGGCTGTGGCCCATCAGTTTTTGTTAGCAGCTTTTGCTACCAAACTAGTCAAAGAGTACACTTGCATTTGACTTGTGGGATGATTAACGCAGGAAGAGGAAAAAGAAAATGTAGTCAAGGTATAATTGAGAAGTAGAGAGTTTGAGTCAAACTGCCATCATCTCGGAGTTACAATCGGGTCACGACTAATGTGCTCGAACACATCTTGGCTACCCGTCTTGACTATAACATCACGAATGAGTATTTGGCCAACAAAAGAAGGACATAAAGCTAGTTTCTCAACAAGATGAACACCTAACTATACCAAGATATCAAAATTTTTGTGAAACTAAAGTTTCTAGTTACATGCTTGACTGATGGTGTCATGGGTCTCGAAATGGGTTCACTTTCGAGCCGAACAACTTAACAACAAGGATAACGACAAGTATATGACCAAGTGTCACAAGATAAACTTGTTACAAGGTGCTTGACTTACTAAGTCAAGTGCCACTTTCAAGATCAAATTTCCAGTTTTTAAGACCATGTTTACTAGTAGACTTTACAAATGAGAAATTTTCAAACTCTTTGGTTCCGGCTTCTCGACAGAAACAGTTTTCAAACAAGACATCCAAACCTTCACTATAGCATTGACAAACTTGATTATACATGGCATAAATTTTACAAGGTGAAGTTAAGACAAAGGCTCATAAGCCGAGTATGATGGTGATGGGGTCGAGACCAACTTAACGCGATAGAGCAAGGGAATGGCAAGACTATACCATGGTTGAGTACTACTCAACCCGGTTCCTACCTCGACAGTAAACCAAACCCACTTAATACCAATGACTTACTTAGATTCCGGAGTGACATAGTTGCTTATCAAAAACATAAGTATTATCACGTCGAGATTACTTAGTTACATAGTCAAATTACCAAGTTTCTATAAGACTTAACCCTCATTTTCTTGGCTCGTGCATCTCGACAGAAAACTATTTTCACAAGAGAGTGACCAAATCAAATTTTCAAAGTGACAAGTTTATACCCATATTGCAAAGTTGTACATTCTATACTTACAACCTTAAATAAAAACAAGACATCACAAATTAACACTTCATTATCAATGTTTACATTACAACGAAACCATGAGAAAGAGAAAGACCATGAACCTTGTCAAGAGTGTGATGTGAATATGTTGATGAAAGCCAAGTCGAGGGACCCCACACAAATCAAACCCGTATACCGATTCCGAGCAAACCCAACAACTTCTTGATAACCTTGAGAATATTACTCTTGTGGTGTGTTTGAGTTTTGATTTGTGGGTGTCTTTGGTCTCTCGAGTTTCTTAAGAAGAGGTTAAGAGAGGAGCCTTTGACCACCTCTTTTCACCTTGAAACTTTGTTTGAAGCCAAAAATGGCTTACTTCCAAGACCCACGAATCTTTGGACATAAGAGATAGAGTGGTGAAAGGATTTTACTTCTCTCTTGTGATTTACTTTGATCCTCCTTGGATCCCTTCGAAAGTAGTGGCGCATCTATGGAGATTTGAGAAGCAAAGTTTTACATGGATTTGGGTATGAGAGAGATGGGTATGTTGGATGAAGGTGTTGATTTATCTCCATTTAGGAGATTCGGCCTAGGAAGATAGGAGGAAGAAGAATATCTTGAAAATCTCTTCCCCTGGTTTTGTGTTGGGTTTTTGTCGTGAGTGAGAGGAGAGAGGACAAGAGTTATCCTCAAAAATTTTATTAAGTGTTTTACTTGTATAACTTTTGTCTATGTATTTATGTATTATTGTACTCATGGTGTTACTTGTGTAAATGTTTGTATTTACATTATACTTTGGCCTCAAATGCATTTGAGTTTCATACAAGTTATTGTTTAAGTGATAGTATGTTCATTATTTTTGTGTCCCGCGAAATTGTATTGTGACCAAAGTATCATTGTTTGTCAACTTTTTATCCGTGGTATTTTATTGTTACGTGTCTGAAATATTTCATCTTTGTAATATTCCAAGTCGCGGACATTTGTTAATTGTTTTAGCGGGTCCTTATCATAGTGTCGGTACGCGTGCTGTGTCGGTCAATGGAGAAAACGAGATACCCTCTCGTCTTATAATTTAAATCATAAGACAAAATGAAATATTCATAAAATGATATGAATGCAAAAGTGATGCAGTTATCTACCGTATGCGAGTTAACTACTCAAATGATCAGGCAAAGCTTGTGTATGCTTAATGACTCATGCTTAGTAATAATAAATTACTAATTATCAGTTAAATTTTGGTGAAAATTTACCGTGTGTCACATAGACGCACCCAATTAGACTAATGGGGCGATAATCATAGAATCTGAGAGGGTCAATTTTCTTAGGAATTAAAACAATGAGAGAGGGGTTACACCCCTTTGCGATATTACCCGAAGCTTCAAAATATTTTATGCAATTCCAAATTTCCATCTTCACGACATCCCAATATGCTTTAATAAAGTTGAAATTGAAACCGTCCGGACCCAGGGTGTTAATACAAATAAGCCGTAAAAACGTTTATTTATATTTTACGATCTTCTAATGTTTTGTCGATAACAAACGTAAAATCATTTTAACGAAACAAATAAAATACGTAAATGGTTTGTGCCAATAGTTTACTAACACACTTACATTGTCACATAAAACACTAAAACAAGTATAAGTGATTTTATGATTTAGTAATACATATGTACAACAACTAGTGTTTACATATTGGGTAAATATATACATAACTAGTATGTATTATAATGGGTAATATAAATGGGTAGAAACTTAAGTATTTGACCCATTGACCAAATACATAAAATGTAGTTGGGTAAAACCCAAAGTCCATGACCCATACCCATGGAGCATAACTGATTGAAACTAGACCTTGATAGATCTTAAGCACTCGGGGATCGTTAGCGTTGCCTATGTAATCACAAGCAAACTAATAGAAGGTCTCTACAACTTGGTATTGTAGCGGAAAATGAATACAAGTTATAGTAACTAAGAACACTTTTGATCCTCTATGGATCTTTGATTATTGAAACTCTATGTTTCGGATAGAATCCAAGACTTGAGAAACTTGAGAAAAGCTTATCTATTACAAACTAATATGGTTTCTTATATAGGCAAGAAACCCTAATGAGCGTTGACAAATTACGCTCCTAAAACTATCATAGACTAAGCATGCAACTAGACAAGCATGCAACTAATCATATTGTTTTGTTAATCATTTTGTTTATACTGATAAGCTCTACATAATACGGCGCCAACCTATACATACGGCGCTGACTTTTACTCTAAACTGAGCTTATCTCTCCTACGTGGTTCCCACTTTCAGCAGCAACACACTGTCTGCTTTATCACTTCTGCTGAAATATAACTTCGGCAGCATCAATTCTTCTTCGGCAGAATCTCTTTGACTGAAGCTTCGGCAGAATCAGTAGTTTGTGCTTCGGCAGAATCAGTAGATTACCTTAATTCCCAACAATCCTCCCCTAAACTGGAATTTGACTAGGTTAAGTTCCAGTTTCCTTGATAGATCGATACTGTTGTTGAGGATTGTAACGTCTTCCTTGAGGATTGGATCATACTGTTGTTTGAGCAATGAGATGAATTAATCTGTAAAGCACCAGGTCTTTGCAGCAACATATGACATCAGGTACATCAAAACGGATAAGTTCAATACTATTCTCATCACTTCCAGGTGTGTTAACTCCTGTGAGAGGTGAATCATTGAAATTAATGGATTTGATGTCTCTTTACCAATAGCCATTACTACTGGAGTAGCCACATGTTTTAGTTCGAAAACTATGGTACATTGATAACCATTTGATTTATTGGCAAATCAGCAACCATATAAACGGATTTGATATGTCTTTACCTGTAGCCGTTTGCTCAGGACTAGTCAATTCTTAGAATTGGTGAATTGAGAACCAAATATGGAGTCAGGTGCCTTTACCACATGCCATATTCATGTGGGCTAGCCAATTCTTGGATTCCAAAAAGGAATAGACCATGGTGAAATGATGACCATACAACCCTCAGCAGTTAAGCATGGGTGGTTGCAAACCCTATGATTTTGAGCAAACCATTACAGCTATCAACAGATTTGATGTGTCTTTACCAAAGCTGTACCCTTTGGACTAGCCAACTCTTTGATATACAAAAGGTACATCGGGTGAGTTAAAGACCATCAGTCAAAAATTCTACATAAAAGTTTTTTTTTTTTTTTTTTTTTTTTTTTTTTTTTTTAACTAAGAACAAACAAAAAGTTTAGTATACAGAAAAAGCTTAATAAACAGTTGAGAAGTAAAATTAAAGACCTAATTTTTATTAAATAAACGCTATCACTATTTTTAAAATGATGTTTTTGTGAGATTTCTTTTTATGAAAGCGTTTACTAAAAACTTTAGACAAAAATAGACAAATAACATAAACAAAGCAAACTAAAAATGAACACAACAGAGTAGTGCAGAGAGTACCAATTGTCCTGATATGGAAGAAGAAGAGGCCTATTGCAGTTGTTGAAGTTGAGTTTTGATCAATCCCACCAGTGTTAAAGCAGATTGTCTTTCATTTCCCACAGGATCTGGAGGAATTTCCAATTTCTGACTCAACATCTTTTCCATAAGTCTTTTAGGCAGAGGATATTTTATTTCAGACAACAGGCATACAGTGATTCCACCCTTGGTTTCAAGCACATGCACACGAGGGAGAGGATAGAATCTCCAGGATATGAGCTTCCACCGATGTGAGTTTTCCCAAATTGAAGATGCTTTGCTCCTGGGAATGTGGGAGTTTAGCATGACTTGAAGATCTCCTGGTAGGAACATCCCAGAACCTTGTGGTTCCTTGTCGCAATAATGAGTAGAAACTTGAGTGAACAGAGAAATTAAGTCAGCCCTGTCAATCAAGTGCAGAATTTCCTTTAGAAAGGTAAATTCCATTAAAATGGAGTCCCCTCGATGAAGCACATTCATCTCATCATTCTTTAAGTTCCACCCTATCAACCCTTCTGAGTATTCATCAGTAAAATCAGCAGCAGACCCTTCTACAATGAAAGATGAGTCATCAGCTTCAAGATCCAAAGGAGAAATTTTGGCCTTAGTCTTCTTTCTCCTCCCAGGGAGATAGATTTCCTGAGGGGGAGCATTTTCATCTTGTGCATCTGTAGTGGGGCATGTATCAGTAGATGGAGACATGGTTGAAGTGCGCAGTGCTTTCATCCTGTGGGATATCCTTATAGCCTTTTCTGTTTTGGTTTCTGCGAGATCAGCTTCCTTAACTTCAGAATCTTCCACTGTGACAACAGGTGTTACTATGGGAGAGGGAGCTGATGCTTCAGGTGCTTCAGGAGGAATGGAAGATGGTTCAGCAGATTGACCCTTGGCAGTAGAGGAGGCAACTTCAGAAGTTGCTTCAGCAGGAATGACTGGAGAGGATTCCTTGGTTGGAGCATCATCAGACTTGAGTCTTTTGGCTTCTTGAGCAGCTTCATTTTCTGAAATCCTCTTTAGGTTGAGAGACTTTGCTAAAGATAATGTTCTTTCCTCCATGATTTGGTTATATTTGCGACACAGGACATGATCAGGAAAAGCCTTGACTTGTTTCATTGTTAGGCCAGAGTTGGACCGTGAGTATTGGTTTTTCACCACCCTTCTTATTTCATCTTTAGTGGGAGGTTTGTTTTTGGCCTTCTGAGCTTGGATGGCCCTCTTTTGTGCAATTGCTTCTTGTCTCCTTTGTCGTCCCTGAGCCATCATTCGCTCCACATAGTTGTCACTGAGGAAATCTTCACCTAATATACTTTGAGCTAGAGAAGGCTTTGAAATGACTTGCTGGGTGAGGATATCCCAGTGTTCAGCAGGCATCTTAACCCTCAGTTCATCTAGTTCTTTTCTTCTCTCAGGAGTTAGAGATGAAAATTCCTCTGTTCCAAGTTGTTTAGCCAATGCTACACTTTCCTTTGTCTTCTCAAACTCTGCCAATCTACTTGCTTGACCTAGTCTTTCTTCCTCAGTCACTAGGTGAGGACCAAGCTCATCTTCAGTGATGACATTTTTCCTTTTATCATCAGGCTGCTTAGCACACTCTTCTTCAGTAAGATCAACTACAGGAATTTCTTCTGGAGTACCTAGATCAACATGTTGATGTAGATTAGCAACTGATGTGGTCAAGACAGCATCATCAGGAAGATCTGCTGAAGGTGAAGAGCCTGATGGTTCTTGAACAGATGAAGATTGTCCAAGGTCTGGAGATGCATCCTCCATTTGTATATCAGCAGATGCAGCCTTATCAACCCCAGGTTCCTCTGAAGCTTCAGAAGAAACCTTATGAAGATCAGATCTCTTTCTTCTGGTGTACAGAACAGGTTTCGTCTTCTTTGATGAAGTGGCAGCTACTGATGAAGGGTCATTGAGAGACACTTCAGCCAACATTTCTAGAGATCCAAAGGGAGGAACTTCTTGCTCTTCATCAGAGGAACCCACAAGTTTCCTTTTGGAAGACCCTTTTAGATTGTGCTCTAAGACCTTAACCTGATTCTGCAGCTCTTCAATTTTACCTCCAAGAGAAGACTTGGTCTCTGCAAGCTCCTTTTTCAGATTCTTAACCTCTGCAGCATACCTGTTGACAAGAGCATACACAGATGAGAGTGTAATGGGGTCCTCAGCTCCACCAGCAGATTGCTCTGTGGTAAGGGGAGCCTCATTGGACCTTTCAGAAGTAACCTGGTCATGCTCAATGTGGGGAATATCTTCATCAAGAGGATCCCTCACAGGACATGGTGTGGGTGGTCTATTAAGCTCTGACTCAACATGAGTATCAAATGTGGGTGGAGGACTGGGACAGGGTGGCTGGTCAGGAGCAACATGAGTTGCTTCAACAGTAGAAGATGGGCCCTCATCAATGTTAACCAATGGATTACCATCAGTCGCCATAGGTGAGATAGGAGGATTATGAGACACATTCTCCTCATCAGCAGCCTCATTACCCTGGGGCAACATGGCAGCTAGCAAGGGATGATGTTCCCCCTGAAAGTGAGTTTTCATGGTTGCAAACAATTTAGCAGTCAAGGAACCTATAGGATAAAAAGCTTGGGCTTGGGTAGAGGTGTCTAATATAATTTGTAAAAACCTTGGGTACATTAAAAATTTTCCTTTTGTCTTTTGAATATTTTCAACCATGTTTTCGAAAATATACTTAGAAAAATTGAAAGTTACCCCTTGAGAAAGACACACAATACCATATCCCAGTCTAGTAGAGAACTGGTCCCATCCTCCGGTCTTGTTGCTCATGCATTGGAGCAGTGTGTGAACCAGGAATCTCCATTTGGGGCAGAGTTCCTTCTTTAGCCACATATCAGTTCTAGTACCACGATAGCCAATAGCCCTTAGCCCATTCAGCACATCTTCCTGATTAGAGTAAAATGCTCCATCAGCATCTTCCAGGTGAAGCTTCCTTCTGATTAGTTCCTCGGTCACAATGCACTCTGTTTCATCAATCACAGCCCTAATCTCTGTCTCACTTCTCTTCTCAGCAGTTGCCCAAAACTGAGTAATCAGTGATTCATATATCTCATTTGGAGAGTGAGTTAGAGCATAACGAATCTTGGATCTTTTCAGAAATTCCACCATTGGTTCGTACAGTTCATAACCTTTGCCATTACCCAGAAAAGCAACTTTGTTGTGATCATATTTAAATTCAAGAGCCATGAGGATATGAGTGTTTAGGATTATGATTTTGAAATGGTGAGTGTTTGTGAAAGTGGAATGAGAGGGAATTTGTTCGTTCTGAAGCGAGTGATGGTGGATGAAGTGTTTTTGCCCAAATTATGGTCAAAGAAAAATGGACCGTTTGGTTGACCATTGCTGACGTGTATGACATCTTTGACCCGACCCAAAATAACACTTCGGCAGAAACACAAGATCAATCTGCTGAAGTTATGGCATCAGCAGAATGCATCAAAGATAAGAATATCTTCGGTAAGTTTCTAGAATTACTGTGCCACCTACTTGCATTAAACTCGTTGAATCTTGAATCCGTCTATAAAATGATCCCAATGTAACTCATCTTTTCACCAAGATCCCCAAATATTTACCACAAACCCTAGAAGCCACATAACTTCAATTAACCCATTTGCACCATGAATACCAAACCTGAGATCATAGATCTCACTTCCTCATCTTCATCATCCTCTTCATCATCATCAAGTGGTGAATCAAACCCATGGTTCCATTACTTTCCTCAACCCTATCCAAGACCAAATAAATCGCCCTTTCTTTCTTCTTCAGAAGATGACAGTGTAGTGACTCCAAGTGAAACTGCTGATGATTCTGATGACTCCTATAAGGAGGGAACATCTTACTCCCAACCTCCAGCACCTCGGTCTCAACAAAGACCTCGTGCCAGGAATCCGCCACTCCCCAAAGATAGAGAGGTGGTTCTTGGTCTCACTGCGCCATCTTTTGGTGCATAAACACCCATCGTATAGAAGAAGGGCTTGAGGAGGGTGGATCGATTGCATTTTGGTTGAAATGAATAGATGAAGCACAAAGGACACGATAGTTCTCTTCGTCATCCCACGTGGTCATCGTCATCATCAATCGTTTTCATCAATCCATCCCTCCATTTTGGTCCTTGCATCTTCGTCGTGCTGGTCATGCATATCCAACCAGCCAGTTAGACTGAATGGGTGGTTATGCAAGACCTCACAAAAGCAAAGCCAGCATTTAACGCATATCCAGCATTCGATTAGATTTCGAAATGAAAGATATACATTAGATTAGGCTTAGCTTAAGTGTACTGCTCGTATCTTGAGGATGCAAAATAGAAGTTGACTTTATGTAAGCTGTAAGCTGTAAACTGTTTCTTGAATGAATGAATGAACAATTTGACTTCAATTTCTTTTCTTTCATTATTATCTTCAGTAGAATCAAATTGTATGCTTCAGTATTTGTTATCAGAAGAAACAAGCAACACTTTCTCAGCTATCTGACCATATACTAATGAGCCACTCTTGATGAATTTGATGAGTTATACAGACTGCAATCCAGATAAGGAATAGACAAAGCGCAATACAGACTACAGACAACTGCAAAATAGACACAAAAAACATACAAAAACAAAAACAAACAAACTAGAGAAATATTAGAAGTTAGTGTTAGAGTACAAACTAAAGTATAGAAACAAACCAAAAAATCTGCAGAGAAAATATAAAACAAACAAAAATCTGCAGAGTTTGCACAAATCCTCCCCTGAGGCATATGCCTCCCCTGAGGCCTATGCCTCCCCTTGGTGTTGAAACCTTGGTCCATCAAAAGCCTTTGTTAATAGGTCTGCCACATTATTATCAGTATGGATTTTAGCCACTTTTATCAAATGTTTTTCATAAGCATCTCTTATAAAGTGGTGCCTGATTTCAATGTGTTTCGTTCGACTGTGAAAAACTGGATTTTTGACTATGCAGATGGTACTTTGATTATCTATATGAATTGTAGTGTTCATAAAGTTGTACCCATAGTCCAGCAATTGGTTCTGAATCCAAAGGACTTGTCCACAGCAGTTTGCAGCAGCAACGTATTCTGCTTCAGTAGTTGAGGTGGCCACAATGGTTTGTTTCTTGCATTGCCAAGAAATCAACCTTTTGCCTAGAAATTGGCAGCCTCCAGTTGTGGATCTTCTATCCAGATTTGCACCAGCATAATCACTGTCACTATATGCTTCTAACTTGAAAGGAGATTCTTTTGGGTACCAAAGGCCTAAAAGAGGTTGGCCTTTGAGGTACTTAAAGATCTTCTTTACAGCATTGAGATGGGAAGCAAGTGGCGTGACTTGATGTCGAGAACACACACTCACAGCAAACGTAATATCAGGCCTTGAAGCTGTCAGATACATCAATGAACCAATCATGGACCTGTACAGATGCACATTCACAGGTAGATCTGGTTCATTATTTGCTTTAGCCTTTGGAGCTTCATAAGGTGTTGTGGCAGTCCGAACACCTTCCATACCAAACTTCTTCAGAATGTCCTTCACATACTTATCTTGACTGATAAAGATGCCATCGTGTTTCTGCTGAACCTGGAGACCCAAGAAGAAAGTAAGCTCTCCCATAGCACTCATTTGAAATTCACCCTTCATAAGTTCCTCGAATTCCCTGCACCAAGCTTCGTTTGTGGAACCAAATATAATGTCGTCCACATACACTTGCACCAGAATGATGTCTGAGTAATTCTTCTTGAGAAACAGTGTTTTATCGATAGCTCCTCTCCTATAGCCATGCTTCAGCAGGAATGATGAAAGCCGAGCATACCAAGCTCTTGGAGCCTGATGTAATCCATAGAGAGCTTTAACAACTTTGTAAACATGATTTGGGTGATCTGGGTCTTCAAATCCCTTTGGTTGAGAGACATAAACCTCTTCTTCAATCTCACCATACAGAAAAGCACCTTTGACATCCATTTGATACACCATGAAGCCCATATAAGAAGCATAAGCCAAGAAAATACGAATTGCTTCAACTCTGGCAACAGGTGCAAACACTTCATCATAGTCAATTCCTTCCTCCTGTCTGAAGCCTTGTGCTACTAACCTTGCTTTGTTTTTGATCACAACACCCCGAGCATCTCTCTTATTCTTCAGAACCCACTTTGTCCCAATGGCATATTTGCCATCAGGTAGTGGTACCAAAATCCAAACCTGCTGGTTGTGAAATTGTTGCATCTCTTCTTGCATTGCTTCTAGCCAACTTGAATCATTAAGAGCTTGAGATACACTGGTTGGTTCCACTTGAGAGAGAAAACAAGCAAACAGACAATGTTTGAAGTCTGTGTGATTGTCTCTTTGTTGGTTGGAGACATAAGAGAGAAAAGCAATCTGACCAAATTGAGGACTTATGATAGCCCTTCGAGTTCTAACAGGTGCCAGAAGATCACCTATGATGTTGGATTGAGGATGAGCTATGTTGATCCTCTGAGTAGCAGTGGGGTTGACTTCAATGGATGAATCAAGATTAGTGATGGTTGGTTCAAATTCAGCATCATAAGAGGGTGAGGTGAAGATGCCAGCTTTGGGTTGATGATTTCCAAGATCTGAAGGTTTTGGAAAGCGTGTATAGGGTTCACCAAAGTCTGAAGATACTTGAGGTGGAACAGCATAGCCTTCAGCAGATTTGGGGATGGAAGGTGTGACAGAGTCAACTTCAGCAGACACGTTGTTTCTGCTGACTCCTTCATTAGCTACCCCTTCTTTCAGTTTCTCTGCTTCAAGCTTGGCATCAAATTCTTGAGTCTGAAGCCTAGCAAGGTCCTCAGCATAATGAGAGTCATCTTCATCACTCGAATCAGCAGTATCCTTGGAGGTGGTACCTGCAATATTGTTAGGGGAGAAAGAAGGCACAAGTATGGGTTGCTCATCATCTTCAAACTCATTTTCAGAGTCCTCATCAAATGGACCTGCATGGTTAGTTAGAGATTCTTGAGAACCTGCATTTTGATTAGCCAAGTGTCTAGTGTAACCCAAGGAATCAGTTAAGTAGTCAAGGTCAAAAGACCACGAATGACCCTGTCCTTGAACATTATGCTTGTCTTCCAAAAATCTTAGGTTCAACGTCTCCTCTATCTTCTTGGCTTGCAAATTGTACACCCTGTAGGCCTTACTATGAGCTGAATATCCCACAATGTAACCATCATCAGCCTTCTCATCAAATTTTCCCAACGGATCACTTGTGTTCAGAATGGTCACTTGACAACCAAAAGGTTTTATGTAGTGAATGACGGGAACCTTTCCAAAGAGGAGTTCATATGGGGTTTTGAGTTGTGGTCTGGTAATGGACACCCTGTTTAGCACATAGCAGGCAGTGCCAACAGCTTCAGTCCAGAACATAGTGGGCAGTTTAGAGTCTGCAAGCATGGATCTAGCAGCCTCTATTAAGGTCCTATTCTTTCTTTCAGCCACCCCATTTTGTTGTGGGGTTCTTGGATTACTATAGTCCCTTTTTATGCCTTTTGACCCACAGAGTTCTATAAGAATAGCATTTTTGAACTCTGTCCCATTATCACACCGAATACCCTTAACCTTTTTGTTCAACTGATTTTCAACAAGAGTGATGAATTCAGTTAGCACTTGAGATGTTTCATCTTTGGTTCTGAGAAAGAAAACCCAACAAAATCTGCTATAGCCATCAGTAATTACCAAACAGAAGAACTTATGATCAATGCTTCTGACTTGAGTTGGACCAAACAGATCCATGTGAAGCAACTGAAGAGGTTCAGTAATGATGCTCATAGCATTGATAGCTTTGTAAGAAGCTCTGTGTTGTTTTCCTTTGTTGCAAGCGACACAATTGTGATCATTTGTGAAAACTTTGGTGGGAAGTCCTTCAACAAGACCCATTTTAGAGAGTTTGTTAATGGTCTTGAAATTCACATGCGCCATTCTTCTATGCCATTTAGTGGACTCATCAAGAGATGCTTTAGCCACCAAGCAAGTGAGATCACCACCTGGTTGAACTTCATTAAGTTTGAATGTGTATAAGTTGTGAGTTCGAGGAACCTTCAGCAGAATTGAAGTTTCTTCCGGGAGTTTGAAGTCTTTAGACAGCACAAGACATTCATTCTCAGTGAAGAGAACTTTGTTCTTAGTGTCACAGATTTGTGAAACAGAGAACAAGTTGAAGTGTTGAAGTTCCTTAACAAAGTACACATTTTCAAAATCCAGATGAGGTGTCTTTATGGTGCCCTTCCCAGTGATACTACCATCACTTCCTCCAAAAGTCACATTGCCTCCTCCTTCTATAGGGACAAAATTGTGCATCATATCCCTGTTTCCAGACATGCTTCTGGAACAACCACTATCAACAATACCAATATTCTTATGCTTAAGGGGATGATCCTACAAACAACAACAAAAATATATACAAAACAGTTAGTATTCAGAGGAGGCTCAAGTCATTACTGACTTGAACCTGCCTTGTGGATCACAGGTTTAGGGCATGAAGTTTTAGAGGATCCACCATTGTTCTTGGTCCTCCATTGATAATTTGGTCCCTTGTTAGTCCAAGAACAACCTGCTGAGGGCTTCACAGCAGTGCTCCCATATCCCATCCCAGCATACATGGAGTCAACATATGTAGGCCAATAGTCATGTTTAAAGAATGAGCTCGTTGGTTGGCCATAAGGTCTAGTAACTGAACTTCTCCAATGAGAGTCAGTTTTAGCTGCTTGTGGGACATAAGGTGGAATATTAGCAACATTGGTCCAGTTAGGTTTATGTTTCTGGAGAGTAGCACATGCACCCAATCTTTGTTCATAAAAATCACAATCCTTAATCAAATGAAATTTACTGCCACATACAAAACATGTCTTCTTCTTAGAAGTTTTATTCAAATAGGAAGATGTTGGATTACATGCAGAAGTACTTAAAACAGATACATTTAAGGACTTGATTTTAACAGACTGATTATTCAGACATTTAAAAGATAAGTCTTTAGGAGAAACTGTCTTGGAAGATGATTCCTCAGCAGCTTCCCTAGAAGGCTCACAAGGGGACTGGGGTGCAGGCTTGGGTGATGGTTCAGGCTTGGGAAGGTCAGACTTCTCATTTGAATCACAGCTTTCATAGGAAGTAGACCCTTGATCCGATGAATTGTCACTGTCAGAGCAAGAGACAAAGTCATTAGATGATGTATCAGGGTCTGGCAAGTCTTTTGACTTTTTGCCATATAAGTGATGTGATCCATCAAAGTCAACAGTGATGGATAGGTCTGTGGGCATGAACTCACCTCTAATGGGACCAGGGACAGCATGCATTATACCTTCTTTAACATAATTAGCTAATCCTGCTGATGTAGGTTTACGCCCATCATACTTAGCTTCTGGACCTACATATTTTTGAAAACCTAAACCTATAGGACATGTCTGAGATTGACTAGTATAGATGATTCTATTTAAGCTTTTACCAGACATTTGCCATTCATTATTCCTATGAATTTCCTCAGCTAGTTTTGCCTTAAGTTCTAGGTTCTCAGACACAGCTTTATCCTTTGCTTTCTCAGACAGTTTTAAGTAATTATTTGCAACTTCTAGATCAAACTGTAACACTTTTATCTTTTCTTCATAAGCTATTTGATTCTTCTGAAACCATACTTTTTGTCTTTCTACAGTTTTTAATGCAAGTTTATGAGCTTCATTATCAATATAACATGCATCAAACTTAGGTTTCATAGCATCAAATTCTTCGTTAAGTTCATTGTATCTAAGACTACAGCCAAATATACAATTGTGTACCTGAGATAGTCCCATTAAGGCAAACTGATCATGCCTTTCATCCGAAGTGCACCTTGCAAGCAGTCCAAGCTTGTCAGTATCATGAGCTTCCTCATTAACAGGTTCATGTGCAGTCCAGTTGACCTGTTCATCCATGGTGAGGAGAGCTGCTGAAGCTCCAGCTTCCTGCTGTTTCTGCTGATAGGAAAGATATTTGGCTCCATCTCCATTCTTTCTGTCCTTGCATTCTCTAGAGAAATGCCCCATCTGATGACAAGAGTAGCACCTGACTTTCCCCCTATCAAAGCGAGCTGGTTCCTTTCCTTTGAAGACAAACTTCCTTCCAGCCTTCTCTTCAAACCTTTTGATGTCCACTGACAGCAAAGCTACCTGCATTTTCAGCTTCATTTCCTCCATTTCAAGAGGGTCCACCTGATCAAAGTCTTCATATGCAAGATACTGCTGAGTATCATAGTCAGCAACAAACGAATGAAGAACATCCTCCATCACACTACTAGCTCTAGCTTGAGAACTTGGTGGAGTGGGACGAGGGTTATGTGGTGAAAGAGGAGCTGGAGATGATGATGGAAAGTAGTTGGAACTAGGAGAAGATGGAAAATAGTTGGAGCTAGGAGCTTGTACCATCGTGTTGGAATGAGATGTCCCAACAAAAGCTGCATGGTTAGAAGAGGATGTACGGTAGGGAGTCCTGACATCTGGTTCAAGAGTTCTGAGTCTGTTGTATAGCTCATCAAATGTGAGCATGTCCAACCCTCCTTTAGCCTTGAGTGCAATACTAACATGCAACCATGATGGTGGCAAGGACCGCAAGAACTTTGAGTTGCAATCTTCATTGTCCGGTTTAGCATTCAGCTGGTTCAGCTGACTCAAGATCCTATGGAACCTGTCGTATCCCTTGTGGATACCTTCTTCTTCTGATATGTTGAAGTCCTGAAACTGTTGTCTTAACATGGACTTCCTCATTCTCTTTGATTCTTCATTTCCACCGAACCTTGCCTTGAGAGCCATCCATATGTCTTTAGCATCATCCATATGGTGAAAATCACAGAGATGATCTTCAGGTATGGCTTGAAGCAAGATAGTCTTC
Source organism: Chrysanthemum seticuspe (assembly GCA_019973895.1). Classification (NCBI taxonomy): domain Eukaryota; kingdom Viridiplantae; phylum Streptophyta; class Magnoliopsida; order Asterales; family Asteraceae; genus Chrysanthemum; species Chrysanthemum seticuspe. The sequence continues at coordinate 235,961,133 of BPTQ01000004.1, forward strand.
ACTTTATGCTCTCTCTGCATGGCCAGCACTTCTTCAGCAGTTTTTGGTGGAGCCATGATAAACTTCCCGTCTCTGTCAGGAATCATCTTCTTTAGACTATTTCCTTTCTTCACTACCTCCCACAGATTCCAATCAACATTGGAAATCCAGTTTTCATCTTCATAGTCCAAAGTTCATATTCTTCCCTCTTTAAATAAGGGAATTTACCATTGCTGTTTGTGAGACTGAGCTGTTGCATGGAAGTGGTGTTGGTGTTGTTTGTGTTGGTGACTTCATTTTCATTATCGGATCCAGGCATGGTGAATGAATGTTTGATTGTATGGAGGGGAGAGTGGTTCTTAGTATCGTAGAGACTTTCCCGAGGCTCTGATACCACTTGATTGAAACTAGACCTTGATAGATCTTAAGCACTCGGGGATCGTTAGCGTTGCCTATGTAATCACAAGCAAACTAATAGAAGGTCTCTACAACTTGGTATTGTAGCGGAAAATGAATACAAGTTATAGTAACTAAGAACACTTTTGATCCTCTATGGATCTTTGATTATTGAAACTCTATGTTTCGGATAGAATCCAAGACTTGAGAAACTTGAGAAAAGCTTATCTATTACAAACTAATATGGTTTCTTATATAGGCAAGAAACCCTAATGAGCGTTGACAAATTACGCTCCTAAAACTATCATAGACTAAGCATGCAACTAGACAAGCATGCAACTAATCATATTGTTTTGTTAATCATTTTGTTTATACTGATAAGCTCTACATAATACGGCGCCAACCTATACATACGGCGCTGACTTTTACTCTAAACTGAGCTTATCTCTCCTACGTGGTTCCCAGTTTCAGCAGCAACACACTGTCTGCTTTATCACTTCTGCTGAAATATAACTTCGGCAGCATCAATTCTTCTTCGGCAGAATCTCTTCGACTGAAGCTTCGGCAGAATCAGTAGTTTGTGCTTCGGCAGAATCAGTAGATTACCTTAATTCCCAACAATAACCCACAACCCATTGCATGACATCATGCATAAGTCATATATGGATATTATCCATGACCCATGGTTTTAACCCATGACCCATGGACTAGATGCATTGCATCTTGTAGATATATTGTATCTACTTGGATACCCATGGTCCAATGTCTAGGACCCATGACCTAAAACCCAAAACCCATGGGCAAAAGGGAGCGTCCCACAGATCCCTAGTAATACACTGGACGGATCCCTCAAGTAAGGGATCCGTGGGATCCATGGAACAGTAGCTATTTTTCCTCTATAAATAGTGAGCCATTTCCTCATTGTTTCTCACCCCTTTTCACATATATTTTCTCTTTGAGTTATAAACTCTCAAACCTCAGATCCAAGTGATCTATGTATGTATTTTTGTTTTTATGTGATTCTCTAGGTTCCTCTTAAAGGCGAGATCACCACCTTTTGAAGTTGAGCAAGCTCAAGTCCATGAGTTGCCATGCTTCGTTATCATCAAGACTACTGAGGTTCTCTTGTTGATAGTTCTCTTCTTTCTCATTAGAAGTGTAGTGTCGAAGACATAAGTGAAAGATGTCTAAAGGGTCAAGACGAAGACATTAGTGAAATGTGTCGAACGTCCGTATTGAAAACACTAGTGAAGAGTGTTTAGAAGTCAAGGATAAAGGCATTAGTGAAGGGTGCCTAGAAGTCAAGTCACAAGGCATTAGTGAAGGGTGCCTAGAAGACAAGTCAAAGGCATTAGTGAAAGGTGCCTAAGGTGTATATTCGATATGGTGTGATTTGATGTACAAGATAGATTAGTATTGGGTCAAAGGATATTGATATCCTTGTTGATATTGTTATAAGGAGTGGATCTCCTTTGGGGGTTAGTTGTGGTGTAGTGTTGGGTAGTAGTTCCTCTATTGTAATGGAACTCGGTATCTAGCCTAATACCGGATAAAGGGTATGCGACGTTGTGATAGGTTTGGTTCTACCTCTTTGAAGATCCCGGTATCTAGCCTTGTACCGGATAAAGAGTAGGCAACGTTGTAAAGGCTTCTCCGCCATAAGGAGTTGGTGTCGTGTAGTGTTTACGAACTCTCGAGTAGGTGACTCGGGGAATGGAGTAGGGCTAGGAAGGTGTCCTTGTAGCCGAACCACTATAAATACTCGCGTTGTGGTTTTGTGCTTCTTACTCCTTATTCTTTCATTACATATTTATATATGCTTGTCTATCAACATCCAACACACATGTTTAAATAGATTGACATAAGTCTATCTAAATAGTTTAAAACAAAGTTTTAATTGGTAAAACTATTCAACCCCTCCTTCTAGTTTTCCACACGGGTCTTTTGAGCCAACAAAACATCAGACAACCTCTTTGACTTCCTCTAAAGAGATACAAGCTTCCAAAGAGCTGGCATCGGAATAAGAGAGCCTACGGAACAGGGGACTACTATAGCGAGGCCTTTCATGCAAGCTTTCCTTAAACCTATATGAGAAATGCTAAGAAGCGGCTTGTTTGATAAGGTATGGGGATTCACACCACACATCACTAACATGAATCCCTTTGATAGAGCAATTAACAAATTTGTTCTTAAGAATCAAATGGAAAAACTTAGTGAATACTTCACCCTCTACCGCCCATTTTAAGCGACATTTTTGCTTGAGATCGTCCTTGTGTAGCTGCTCCAATTGATTCAATTCCATAAGCCACCCATCTCTTTTTTCGATATCATGGGGATTAATCAACCCCTCTTTCTAGTGTTGCAAAAAAATACCTACAAGGTCAATTAATCGCCTCATGCTACTATGCCACCAACCTTTTCGCTTTATGTAAATTGGTCACACAACTTGCAAATCTTGTCATAAATACCCAAAACTCTCCCTGAACTAGTTTTAATCACTTATAGTCATTGTTTATATCTATTGCAATATGTTTGAAATACCCAAAACTCGCCAAAAATACCCAAAACTTGCCAAGAACGTCAATTCGATTAATTTCGCCTAAACTGATTACAAGTTACAAGGTGGTCGACCGTCCAACTACCAAATTGCGATTTTTGCAACACTGACACTTTCTATCAAATACCCAATTAGACACATCTATAATATTTAGGGAGACCCGACTAGACTCATCACCGACTTTATATTTACTCAACTATACTCATGCTTAAACAATGGGTCTCAAATTGCCACCTGAATTATTTACGAGGTTCCCAATAAAAGAAAATCATTTGTTAGTTAATACTACCAAATAATTTCAAATAAACAATACATTTTTTTTTTATTGAAAAACTAAGGCATTTTTTATATTCTTAAAAGGCACTTTTTCATGTTTGTCTGTGAACGGGGCGAGGGAATGAAAGAAGTATGTTTTCGTTTTCCTTTTATATATGTAAGTGGAAAGAGAAAGTGAAAGACGTGTGGAAAACTAGAAAGGGGGTTGAATAGTTTTATCGTTTTTAATTTATTTTCCTTGTTAACTTTATGTGAAATTGACTAATGTATACTAACAAAATATGACAATAAGTAAAATGCAAGAATGATAGAAATAATCAAACCACAACACGAGGATTTATAGTGGTCTGGTCTACAATGACTCTTTTTCCTTGCCCTACTCCACTCCTCGAGTATCCAACTCGAGAGTATCCTTCACTAGTCAACAAGCTCTTTTAACCGGCGTAGAAAACCTTACACGTCGCTTACATAATATTTTTGACACAAAGCTAGATGTCGAGTTCTTTACAAGGGTACAACCACTCCCGTCACACTACGTATTTTGAGGACTAAAATACTAACCGATCACTACAGAGGATTATTATAGTTTGGTACAAACAATGATGTATGAACAAGTACAATACACACTGTGATGAACAAACAAAGACTTGCAACAATTTTTTGAAGCTTGGAAGTCTTCACTAATGATTTGATCTTCTTGCTATTTAAGAAGTTCGCTAAAACAAATATGAGTGAGTTAGATATTGAATATGAGTTAGTGAGAGAGAGTATATCGGTTTATGATTGTAAGTGATGAGAAAAACAAGTGAGTTTGGGCTGTTATTTAGAGCCAAACAGGCCAGGTAGCCGCGGTTCACACGGACCTCTTTAAAGGGATCCGCCCTTTATAAAAAAGGGGTCCTTGGACCTCTGACTCAAAATCTGCAATATCCTGTTCAAATCTTTCCAAAATATTTTCAAGATCATTCCACTATACAAGTAGATTTAATCACAGCTCTTTCTAGAGTAGGATGATGCACGTGATGATACAATAACACATTTTAATTTTGGATGAAAATGTATTAACAAAGTTTAACTAGCAAAAGGTATTTATGTAACTAGTTAGAACATGTCTGTTAGAAACTAAAGTGTTATTATTTATGTAAGTAAAAATCATTTGGTTGATTATGATAATGTAAGACTAATTTGATGTATCATGTAAGAAGTATGTACAACATAAATAATATTTGTGCATATAAGATCTGTACATTTCAAATTTAACACTGTATAATATGTATAAAAATATTTGTGGTATGAAATAAAACTTGTTGCTACACAAAAGTCTTGACAATTTTTATACTTTCCGTAAATAGATTTTATTGTTATCATCAATATAGCAAAGATCGTAAAATATAAATAACGTTTTTAGGCGATATTTGTATTAACAATCTCCCTTTTTTTGTTGAGAACAAAACATAAATTTTATTTTTAAGCAAGAGGATAAAAATGTGCGGGTGTTTTAAACATATGAGTTTAAGCTTTCTTTTATAAAAATTATAAACTTATTTTAATTTAATTTCGAAGTAAATTAATATGTGTATAAGTTTAACGATAGAAATTTAAAGTCTTTCTCCCCTTTTTTGTCGAAACAAAAAATGAGGCAAAGCGGAATGCATAGTGAATCCGAGCATATTTGCTCCCCCTTGGCCAATACTTCCCCTTGATAGGGTGCCAAGTATTATTATACATGGATTTTGAAATATACAAAACAAATGTTAGATATACATATATTCAATATAAAACATCAAACCAACTTTATCAAATCAATCCACAATAATGTAAATTCAATCCATCCACAATAATAAGACATAATCCATAAAAATCAAACATCATATATTATGTAAATTACATTACGAATAACTTCATAATGTGAGGACAATAATAATTGATTTTGATTATGAAAACAAACTAACGCAAAAAGTGTAAAATAAGTTAGAAATAAAATGAACTTAAAGCGTAAACATAAGGATAGTCCTAATGTGGTTAGACTTTGACAACTTCTATTATTGTGGATTTTATGGTTGTGAAAGATGGGAAATGGCTTGTAGTCGTTCAAGAATGTGATTAAGGATGAACCTCATCTAATCACGAAACTTATTAAGCATGAGTCTTGTTTTTTCACAATGCTAAAAAATGTGAGGATGGAAAGTTGATGGTGGTGCATGATGCATAGTTGGTGGTGGTGCAATGGTTGTTGGGGCATTTGATGTTGGTGGTGGATTTGGTTGTGCCACGATTGAGGATGAGAGTAAGGCTTGTTGTAGATGCATTGCTTCTTGGATGTGGGTTTCTACCAAGTTTGAGAAGGTATAGAGACCATTCATTTCATGAATGATTTCATGATGTTCTTGTGTGTTTGGAGGTTCAATCCAAATTGCATCATCAATTTCCCTATAGATTGGAGGAAAAGATTGAGGTTGAGATTGAGATTGGCGTTGAAGTTGATCAATAAGCATTTCATCAGGTATAAATGACGGACGTGGTTGTTCATGAGCAATACGCTCAATGGATGCAAAGGATGACATTGGTGGTGGATTGTTGGATCTTGGTGGTAGGTCTTATAGAGAATTCATAAAAGGATGATGAGATGTTGGTGGACTGATGAAGATTTCAAGTGGTGCAAGGTTAATTGTTATTGGTGAAGGTGATCTAGGCTAAGTAGTATTTAGTTAAGTAACACCGTGGAGGACGGACGGGTCTTTACCCACTGTATGCCTGATCCACAACCCGTTGTGTGGCGTTTTATGTAAGACTATAAATACTCTCTACCTCCCAAGGTAGAGAGTTGGAGCTCATAATAATATCTTTCACTTTCTCTCACTAAGTTCCCTAAACCTCTAACTTTCTCTCTCTAGAATTCCATTTATACGCCAACTTGGTGCTTTTGTTTGATGTGTAAGTGAAAACTAATATCATACAATTGGTATCAAGAGCCATGGTTAGATCATATCTTGCACATCTTTGGATTTCTAGTGGTTTTTAGGTGGTTTTTGAGTTTGAAAAAGTTTAGTGGTTTGTGCATCATTTGGTTGATTTCTTGTGTTAAAGCTTGGATTTTGTTAGTACTTTTACGTTTAGAATCATCACAAGTGTTTAGGTTTTCATTTGGTAAGCTTGAATCATCTTGGTTGGGTTGTTTTTGGATTTAAAAGTGATGTTTGTGAAGTTTTCTTGCTAGCGACTTGATCTACGGATTATTTTTCCTTGTAGCGACTTGCTTTACATTTTTGTAGCGAGTTGAAGTTTTTTGGAGCTAGCGACTTAGGCTTAGCGACTTACAGTACAAGTAGTGGACTCTCCACTACGGGTAGCGACTTAGTGAGTAGCGACTTGATTCTTTAGCGACTTGAATCTTAGCGAATTGCTGCCAAAATTTTGCTAGCGACTTGAGGCTTAGCGAGTTACTATTTAGCGACTTGCCTTTGTTTAGAGACTTGGGACTTTAGCGACTTGGTGGTATAGCGAATTAGGTGTTAGCGACTTGGTGCATTATCTTCTAGCGACTTGGGTGATTTTTTTTTTTACGGTTTTCTCTTGATTTAGTAAAATCCCGTGAAAGAATCTATTTCCCGGTTTAATCATCGAGTTATAAAATCCCGTATAATCTGTTAACATGTCTACCAACGTTTCCACTATCATCTCCACTGTTGCCGAGGATGTTCAAGCAGCTGGTTCAGATACTTGTCCACCCATGCTTGACAGAACTGACTACGATTCTTGGGCTCAACGAATCAGATTGTACTGTCTTGGAAAGGAAAATGGTGTCAACATTCTCAAATCCATTGATGAAGGACCGTATCGAGTTGAGACGACTAGAGATGTACTTGATACTGCTGAAGATGGAACTCTGATTTACGGAATGGACAGACCAAAGATGTATGATGAGCTTGATGATAAGGAGAAAAAGAGATTCGATGCTGATATCAGGGCTTCTAACATTGTTCTTCAAGGTCTTCCTAAAGACATCTACAAGCTGGTCAATCACAACACCGAAGCAAAGGCAGTATGGGATAATGTCAAGATGCTTCTCTCAGGTTCTGAATTAACTATGGAAGATCGAGAATCACAACTCTATGACGAATTTGAACACTTCAAGATGAAACCAGATGAGAGTGTCTATGAGTACTATGTGAGATTTCATAAGTTGGTGAATGATATGAGGAACATCAGAATGACTATGCCTAACATTCAGCTGAACTCAAAATTTGTGAACAACATGAATCCTGAATGGCACAAGTTTGTCACCTCTGTGAAGCTCACTAAAGGATTGAAGAATACAAACTATGAGCAACTCTATGCCTTCCTCCTTCAGAATGAGAGACATGCTATGTTTGAAAAAATGATTCTTAATCAGTTCAAAACCAACCAGGGAGAGACAAGCTCGTCTAATGAATCAACTGCCTTCTACTCAAACATCGGAATCACAACCAAAGCCTCACAAGTCATACCCATGGGAAATGGTAATCACAAACTCATTCCTGATCCTATGTTCAAACAAGCTGATGCTGATGCACACGTGGGTAACTTCATTAATCAACTAGCTCTTCTGATTAGTCAAAACATGAATTCTCTCCCACAAACCAACAACAACCTCATAACAGCATCTAACCCACACAATCAAGCTACTGTTAAAGATGGGAGGATCGTGGTGCAACCAGTTCAGGAAAGACAGTATGATCAGGGAAGAGGTGGAGCTGGTAGAGGTTATGTTGGTAATCAGAATCGAGGAAGGAATGGTAATCAAGGTCAAGCTAAGCCGATCAAATGTTATAACTGTGGTGGTGAGGGACACATTGCAAGGAACTGCACATCTCCAAAGCGTCCACAGAATGTTGATTACTTCAGAGATAAGATGCTGCTTGTACAAGCTCAGGATAATGGTGCTGCTTTGGATGAAGAGGAATTGTTGTTTCTAGCTGAGGGCAATGCCAAGACCTATGATGCAGATGTGGATGAGCAACCTATTCAGGAGATAGGTCACAATCATCAAAATGCCTCTCAAGTCACTGATTGTGATGCATACGACTCTGATGTGGATGATGGACCTACTGCACACACAATTTTTATGGCTAGCATTTCTCCAATGGTTTCTCCCAAGGTCTCTTCTTCACCACAAGCTGGCTCATCCAAAGACAAACTCATCTCAGAGGTATTAAAACTATACGATGATGCTGATGTGCAACAGATGCATGACAAAGTACAATCAACTGAAACTATTGAATCAAATGTTGAAAATATGGGTAATATCAATATTGTCCCATATGATCAATATGTGAAACAAAGTGAAAGTGAAGTTGTACCAAGTGATGCATCTTCTGCAGTCAACAATGACTATGTTTTTGATGAATACACTGCATGTGCCCCTGATGATTCTGTAATTTCTGAACTAAATGCCTATAAAGAACGTGTTGCTATTTATGAACAACGTGCAAAATTTGAGTTGACCACTCGTGAGCAGGAAATGGATGACCAAGTGCGTACAATCACTAGAAAAAGTAATTTTAGAGAAGAAGTATTAAAACAAGAATTAAATTCCTTGCAAGAAAAGCTTTCTAAAACTGCTAAACAAAAACAAGAACTTCAAGAAAATGTAAAAATGCTTAAGCAAGAATTTAATGCAAAGGAATCAAAACTCTTGAGAGATTTTTCTAATCTGAAAACTTTGAAAAACAAACTTGAAAACAAGTTGTACACACAAGGAAACACCATTCAGACTGCTCACATGATCACTAAGCATATAGTTCTAAGCGATAAGCATAGTGTTCCCATTATAGATAAACCCAACCCTGAGTACGGGAAGATAGCAAAAGCAGCTCAAAGTGTGATCTATGATGGTAATGAGATTCTTAAACCTATACAAAAACCTAGTTGCCTTGAGTGCACTGAGGAAGATAAGAAATTAGATGAAATCACTAGGGAGAAGATGAATAAGAAACTAAATGATCCTAAATGCAAAGAGAAGAAAGTAATTATCACTCCCCATGACTATAAAAAGGAGAATTGGATCTCCCTGAACATGTTTAAGCCTCAAACATTGTTGACTCCCTAACAAGTGTTCTGGAAAATGGACTTAGATAAGCAGAAAGTAGAAAATATTGTTGTAACAAACCCTCCCCTTAGGAAAATGCCTAAAGCAACTGTGTATCCTCCCAATACGCCAATGCATCTAGTTCCTAGAACGATTGCTACTAAAAGCAAGATCTTAATCAGTCAACATGTTATTTTTTAACTATTTGTTGATTTTGAGAAAACTTGTAAGAAAAGGATCACACCCACTGGGATTACTGAAGGGGAAAGGGGTTTTGAACAAACAAAAGAATGTTATTTAACTGAGGTCATGCCTTTCTTTAAACTTCTAAAAGATCACTTTGAGAGTCTTAAAAAGGGGATACATACTGATATTAAGGGAATGGAAAAGGAATTTGATGCAATGATAGTTGAAGTTAGTGACTATGAGCGAGCACTAAAATATAATGAGATTGAGAGGAAGAACTTGCATACACTAAATGAGAACCTGATTTCTGAATGTATTGCTCAAGATGTGTTCTTCACTGCTACAAATTGTTCTATTAATGCTTCTCAATTTCATGAATTATCTGTTGCCCTGAAAGTCTCCCATGATCGTGTCATTGAGCTTGAAAAAACTAATTCTGAACTAAATGAGAAAATTGAACTGGATGATCATGACAATTTGGTTAAACATTTTTCTAAACTAGAAGTTGAGCATTTTAATTTACAACTAAAATATCAACATCTTAAAGAAAATGTCAAAACTTCAAATATCAAGACATCCTCAGATGCTCCAGAGTTTGATGCAGTTTTTCAAATTAACAAACGTGATGAACAGATTCAAGCTCATTGCAACACGATCAGAAAGTTGAAAGCCCAAATCTCTCAATTAAAGGGTCAAACGAACAATATGACAGGCTCCCAAATGCCTTCTCCTTTAGATTCTCAGAATTCTCAAACGTTTCATCTTCAAAACCTAGTAAATGCATTACAAAAGGAAAACGAAAGTTTTCTAGAAGAAAATGAAAAGGTTAAAAGTCATTTCAATGAGTTATTTGAATCAATAAAGGTCACTCATAACAAAAATAACGAACAAATAGCTTCATTGCAAAAGGAAATTGAGAATCTGAAGAGTCAGGTAAAAGGGAAAATGCCTATGACCAATGGGGAGAATGGTGTATCAAAGGTTCACTCTTGTAATAAATATGCTTTGTCTGTGAAATATGTCCCTCCTCATCTCAGGAACAACAAACTTGCTGTTCAAACATACTTCTTATCCCTTAAGGATAACCTAGAATGTCTGCGTGAGATTGTTGAAGAGGATAAGTTAGAGAAACCTCATGATAATGCAATTGGACATGCATGCTTATATGCCAAACGATCTCAAGAAATCCTAGAATGCTTTGATTCCATGCTCGATGCCTAATGCCAAGTATGATATTCATTCGATGCCCAATGTTTTGAATGTGAACCTTAGTGTGCCCTTAAGTAGTTCAGATTCCAGATCTGTCAATGCTAAGAAAGAGAACTCAAGTGTGCCTTCTAGGAGTACAAATCCCAGTACTTCTAGTTTTAAGAAAGTGAACCTTAGTGTGCCTGCATGTAGTTCAGATCCCAGCACATCTAAACAGGTGATGCAAAGAGTAGTAAAACCAACTAATGTTCCCATTCCCTCTACAGGAGTAATCAGTGACATTAAAGGGAGCAGGTCAAAGTCTCAAGACAATACAAGGAATGATAGGACCTCGCAAGCTAAGAATGTGCACTGGAAAAGAGTAGAAGAACAATCTAGGAACTTTAAGTTTGAACCGAATAAAACGAATCGTGTTGATTCTAGTATTAGCCACAGGCGTACTGTAATTAATTCGAATTCTGATACTATTTGCAAACCTTGTATTGATGTCTGCTTGAATTCTGTTTCTAATCATGAATGTGGTATTAATGTTTTGCCTAATGATGTTAATTGTCCAGTTAATATTGTTAATGCTAAAATTTATGCTAAGAAAGATAAAAGGCAAAAACGAAAGAAAGTTAGAAAACAGTGGAAACCCACAGGAAGAACATTTAGTAAGATAGGCTATTATTGGTTACCTATTGGTCATAAGACTAATCAGACAATGCCCACTAGAAAATGGATGCCTACTGGTAGAACTATTCCCTTAAGAAGTGAGCACACTGTGAACAGGGCTAATACAGACACTAGTACTGCAGCTATTCACAATGATTCCATTGCCTTATTTTCTGATATGAATGCTTCTATTTCTGATGTGGGTGTTCCAACCATTATTACTAACCAAATGGAACCCATTCTTGCATGGGGATCCCAATTATCCAGTTATCCATTCTCGTCTGTGTTCAACTGCAGATCGTTCAAATCGTTCTGTGGTACCTGGACTCAGGCTGTTCCAAGCATATGACTGGCGACCGGTCACGGCTCATGAACTTCGTGAGCAAATTCATCGGGACAGTTAGATTCAGGAATGATCATTTCGGTGCTATCATGGGTTATGGAGACTATGTTGTTGGCAAAAGTGTTATCTCCAGGGTTTACTATGTAGAAGGTCTTGGTCACAACTTGTTCTCTGTTGGTCAATTCTGCGATTCAGATCTAGAAGTAGCCTTCAGAAAACATACCTGCTTCGTTAGAGAACTTGATGGTAAGGAACTTTTAAGAGGTTCACGTGGTTCAAATCTATACACCATCTCTATCGAAGATATAATGAAGTCTTCTCCAATTTGCTTGCTGTCAAAGGCTTCTAAAACAAAGTCATGGTTATGGCATCGTCGTCTCAATCACCTGAACTTCGGCACCATCAATGATCTCACCAGAAAGGACTTAGTTGTAGGTTTACCTAGACTCAAGTACGAAAAGGATCATCTTTGTTCAGCATGTCAATTGGGAAAAAGCAATAAGTATGCCCATAAACCCAAACCTACTAACACTGTCACAGAAGTTCTTCATATGATTCATATGGATTTATGTGGACCAATGAGGGTGCATAATATCTTTGGGAAGAAATATGTGTTAGTTGTGGTTGATGATTACTCTAGATTCACCTGGGTCAAGTTCTTAAGGACAAATGATGAAACTCCTGATATCATCATCAAACTCATCAAACAGCTGCAGGTTCGACTTAACAAAACCGTCATAATTATCAGAACAGACAATGGAACTGAGTTTGTCAACAAACAACTTAGTGAATTCTATGAAAGCGTTGGAATCAGCCATCAAAGAAGTGTTCCACGTACTCCTCAATAGAACGGTGTAGTTGAAAGACGAAATCGAACTCTTGTAGAAGCCGCTAGAACAATGCTGATTTACTCAAAGGTTCCAATGTTTCTCTGGGCTGAAGCTATTGCCACTGCATGCTACACACAAAATCGTTCCCTGATTCACACTGTTCATGGAAAAACTCCATATGAACTTGTCCACAACAGAAAACCTAATCTCTCTTTCCTTCGTGTGTTTGGTGCATTATGTTATCCAACTAATGAGGGTCAAGACTTAGGCAAACTTAGAGCTAAAGCAGACATTAGAGTATTTGTAGGATATGCACCAAACAAAAAGGGATATCGAATCTACAACAAAAGAACCCGAAATATCATGGAAACAATTCACGTTACGTTTGATGAGCTGACCGGTCAAATGGCTCCTGGACAATCCAGTTCAGGACCCGCACTTCAAAACAGTCCCATTGGTTCATCCCTTGTTCCAAACTCCTCTCAAGAAACTCCATATGTACCTCCATCTGAAGATGATTTAAAGAAATTGTTTGATCCTATGTTTGATGAACTTTATGATCCAAGTACTAATGAGGTGTCGATCCCTACAACAGAGGCTGCTCATATTCCTGTGAATGAAGTCAATCCCTCAGTCTCAATATCTTTAAGTCAAGAAGCGCCTACTGCTGATCCTTCAGTCTCATCAACAAATCATCATTCTTCAAATGTACATCATGGAACTGTTTCTGGCATCAATGATGAAGTTAATCCCTTTGCTACTCCTGAAGATGCTCCATTTGAAAACATATTTGCTCCTGAATCATCATCAGAACCATCTTCTTCAGGAGACATCGACTCAGCTACCTCAGTCCCTCAACAACTGCCACATGAACACCTTAGAAAATGGACTCACGATCATCCACTAGAAAACATCATTGGAAATCCCTCTCGTCCTGTATCAACACGGAAACAACTTGCTACCGATGCCTTATGGTGCTTCTTCAACTCCGTACTATCTAAGATCGAACCAAAAGATGTTAAAACCGCCATGAATGAAGATAGCTGGTTCAATGCCATGCAAGATGAAATTCATGAGTTTGATCGACTTGATGTATGGGAGTTAGTACCTGCTCCAGACTGCGCTATGATTATTGCTCTTAAATGGATCTTTAAAGTGAAACTTGATGAGCATGGTGATGTGTTGAAGAACAAGGCTCGATTAGTTGCTAAAGGATACCGTCAAGAGGAGGGTATTGACTTTGAAGAATCTTTTGCTCCAGTTGCTCGAATCGAGGCAATCAGAATCTTTCTGGCTAATGCTGCTAGTAAGAACATGGTAGTCTATCAGATGGATGTAAAGACGGCATTTCTGAACGGAGACCTTAAAGAAGTCGTCTACGTCAGCCAACCTGAAGGATTTGTAAATCAATAGCATCCTACTTACGTTTATCGTTTGAAGAAGGCCCTTTACGGTTTAAATCAAGCTCCAAGGGCATGGTATGATACACTGTCAAAGTTTCTTCTATCAACCGGATTTAGCAAAGGAGCAGTTGATCCAACATTGTTCACCAGGAAGTCAGGCAAACATTTAATTCATGTTCAAATTTATGTTGATGATATTATTTTTGCCTCGACAGACCCAATGGAATGTGATCGTTTTTCAAATGAAATGAGTTCAAAATTTCAAATGTCAATGATGGGACAAATGTCATTTTTCTTAGGATTACAAATTTCGCAAAGTCCCGGAGGCATTTTCATAAATCAATCTAAATATGCAACTGAGATCTTAAAGAAATTTGGATTTGATTCAAGTGACCCTATTGACACTCCCATGATTGATCGAACAAAACTAGATGAGGACCACTCAGGGATCATGATTGACCAAACAAAATATCGTAGTATGATTGGATCCCTGATGTACCTCACAGCTAGTAGACCAGACATCTTGTTCGCTGTTTGCATGTGTGCTAGATACCAGGCTAAGCCTACTAAAAGGCACCTTGAAGCAGTTAAACGGGTCTTTCGGTATCTCCAAGGAACCATCAATATGGGTCTTTGGTACCCGAAGGACACCGGCATGTCACTAACAGCCTATGCAGATGCTGATCATGCAGGGTGTCAAGATACTCGTCGAAGTACATCTGGAGGTGCTCAGTTTTTGGGTGATAAACTTGTGAGCTGGTCTTCAAAGAAGCAAATGAGTACTTCTATTTCCTCTACAGAGGCTGAATACATAGCCATGTCATCCTGTTGTGCTCAAATCTTATGGATGAGATCTCAATTATCTGACTATGGCTTTGAATTCAACAAAATCCCTCTGTACTGTGATAATAAAAGTGCTATTGCTCTCTCATGCAACAACGTTCAACACTCAAGAGCAAAGCATATCGACATTCGACATCATTTCATCAGGGAACAAGTGGAAAAAGGTGTGGTGGAACTCTATTTTGTGAGGTCTGAATATCAGTTAGCAGACATCTTCACCAAAGCTCTTCCAAGAGAACGTTTTGAGTTTATTCTTCCACGTCTTGGCTTGAAAAGCCTTCAACCAGAAACACTCAAACGTCTTCAGGAGGAAGACGAGGAGTAAAGGTCTATCTTCATCTATCTCTTGTATATATCTATTCGAAAATCAAAATACAAAATTATAAAACCTTAAAAAATCAAATAGAAAAATATAAAACCTTCAAAATCCATAAAAATTTGAAAAATCTTGAAAAATTCCAAAAAAATATATATATATATATATATATATATATATAAATATAGTGTATATTTATTTTGAGAACCCTCTTAAGTGCGAGAACTGCGAGAACCCATATTGTCCAATCAGAATTTAGTAAATTGATTTTAGTTTATTTTATTTATCTAAATTCGTAGGGTCATTATAGGAATTTAACATTTACAATTCTGAAAACCGTCCCTAGTAATTAGGTAAACAAATAACACACGCTCCTCCAATTCATTTGAATCCCTCTTTCTCCCAAATAATCTGGATCCAGTCTCCATCAAACCCTAATCTCAAAAACTACTAGCCCACTTTAATTCTCTTTCATAACTCAACCACCAAACCCTAATAACAAAATCAATCCGATTGAATATCCTTTTGTTGGAATTGAAACTCTAACAACAAGAAAATGAATGAGGTTGTTGGCATTCTGGTCTTTAGTAGTTCTATCTGCTCGTTTTCATACTCCAATTCAAAAGAACCAATTTCACAAGCTTTGGCTGATATAAAGGTATATGACATAGCATCACGCTTCTACCTAACAATGCATTATTACTTGTGTCGTTTTCATAAGGGCTTTTTCAGTTCATTTTTTGTTTGTGTTTAGGGAGATATTATTTCGAGCCTACATAGTCGATTAGATATCATCTGTGATAAGGCAGATGGGCAATTGGAACCTATAGCAGATGATGGGGAATCAGTCAATGAAATTTCAAACGAAAAAACCAACAAGTGGCTTTGCTTTTTTACTAATGATTTGTAAATGTTGTTTATTTTGCTTGGTGGCATGAAACAGCTGGAGCAGAAATGGCGTGAAGGTGTACGAGGAGCATAATATGCCGATGATGATAACGGAGTGGCTGAAAAGTCAACAACGCCACATATGTTTTGAAACACTCTCATCGCCTCTGATACTAGCACCCATGGAGGATTCTCGGTCCCGCGTAGGGCAGCTGAGGACTGCTTTCCGCCACTGGTACCACCAAAAAAACCATGTTCCCTGGCCAAATAGTCTAAATCTTTTATTTTTTAAATACAAACTTAAATTTTGTTCGCATCATATATATGGCAGAATTATAAGCAGCCGAGGCCTTCGCAAGAGCTTGTAGCTAAAGATCTTCATGGAACCGAATGGAAATTTTGACATATCTACCAAGGTATAGTTATGGTTTACTAATTTGCCCTTTGTCATTGTCAATTATAGTTTATGACTGAATTTGAAGACTTTTACCTAAATTAGACCATCCATTGCTCTTGCAAAAATGTTAAAAAGAAAAACATTACATATGCACAAGCTGACCACTTTCCCTAAATGACCAATTTTATGCAAGAACTGGGCAGAATGATGGTCTGTTTTTAGATTTACACTTACACAGATAATCTTAAACCACTTATTCTTGCAAAATATAGTGCCTTTTAATCGTAGATTATTTGCCATCAGAAGCCGGTCGAATAAATCATTTTCTGTTGGTTTCGGTCAAAAGGGGACAGTTTTTTTGTCAAGAGTAATAAAGACATTTGGTTAAACATCACTGTATCTGAGCAGGACAGCCTCGGAGGCATTTGCTTACAACTGGTTGGAGTGCATTTGTAAACAAGAAAAAGCTTGTATGCGGAGATGCTGTTCTTTTTCTAAGGTACACTAGAGCTAAACCGTAAAAAAAAGTTAGTTCATTTTGCATATGTGCCGAGTATTTTTAACTTGTTATGCTCTCGCATGTTTCAGAGGTGATGATGGAGTACTAAGGCTAGGGATTCGAAGAGCTTCACAAGTGAAGGTTGCTTCTAATTTACCGTCATTCTGTAGTCAACAGTTAAACAACTTTGACTTTTCATCTGTTGTCAATTCAATATCTCAAAGAAGCCCATTCAGTGTCTGTTACAATCCCAGGTAACTAAGATTCTTTTATTTTGTGTGCCGTCAGCAATTTGACTTTATCGCACTCTAACTTGAACAACAAATTCTAGGGGCGGCTCGTCTGAGTTCATAGTGCCATACAATCGGTTTCCAAATAGCCTATCTTGTTCGTTCTCACCTGGAATGAGGTTTAAAATGCGGGTCGAATCAGAAGATGGAGGAGATAGAAGGTTTGACAAATACTATAATATTTTTATAGGGTGTTTGGAATTTCTTATTTTAGTGCTCAAAGGCTTATATTTTAAGCACATAAATTAATCAAGTCCTACCTTCTTACTTTTGTAAGCTGATAAGCTGTTTGAAATAAGAAATACCATCAAAGGGATTTTCCACAAAAAATAAACGTACTTTTATCGTGTCTATAAACAGGTCTACAGGAATCATAAGGGGAATTAATGATACTGATTCCAGTTATTAAGGTCATATAGTTGTGATGCTACATTTAAATGTCTAATTCTGTGTAACTGATGGTATGCAATTGGAATCTATAACATACATCGTTTAGTGTACGTGTCCTTTGCACATTGATTCTTCAATCAAAATATAATTTGTATGTTTTACGTATAAAACATAGATGTTTACGTTTAAAACATATGTGTTTTACGTATAAAACATATATGTTTACGTATAAAACATATATGTTTTGTATTTGATTTATAAAACATATATGTTTTTTGTTTGGATTATATATGTTTTGCATATATAAATTTTTTTGTCTCATGTTTATTTGTGTTTGTTAGTTTAAGCTTATCCATTTGTGTTATGTTATCTTGAGTTTTATTTTAAAAGTATTTAATCTTGGCTATTATTCTTTCTAGGCGTGACATTCTTTGAAGGCGTGCATACATGCTGGAGGTACATATATGTTCTTGGAAGGCGTGCACATGTTCAAAATAATATGATGAGAAACTTCAAACACATATGTTTTGTGCATATATGTCCGTTTACGTTAATTATTGTTAGTGCACAAGTGTAAAGATAGATTATATTCATGTATTTCTTGTTATTATAAATTTGTATTTTAATTTTATTTCAATCTATATCGAATTTTGTGTTTAACATTATGTTCTTGGTTGTTATAAATTTACATGATCTAAAAACACATATGCACCTTTCATTTGAAAAACATGTATGTTTGAAGAAACTATTCCAAAAACCAAAATAATAAAATTAATTCATAAAAACATATATGCACTAAATCAGTTTTAAAACATGCATGTTTAGAAAAAAGCAAAAAAAAAAAAAAAAAAAAAAAAAAATGGAAAAATAATATTAAATAGACTTTTACTATTATACCCTTTTGGATTAAATAAAAAAGTTTAATAATTCAAAAATGCTATGTTGCATTGATATGTTGCACAATATGCATTAATAGGAGTACATAAGGGGTTCTCGCAGTTCTCGCACTTAACAGGGTTCTCAAAATAAAGCTCCCCTATATATATATATATATATATATATATATATATATATATATATATATATATATATATATATATATATATATATATATATATATATATATATATATATATATATATATATATATATATATATATATATATATATATATATAGAGTCCCTTTATTTTCAGAACCCACCTTATCTGCGAGAACTGCGAGAACCACTAATGTACTCCTAATAATGCATAGTGTGCAATATATTAATGCAAAATGGCATTTTTGAAAATATCTATGTTCTTTTTAAATATTAAACTTTTTTATTTAATCTAAAAGGGTATAATAGTAAAATACAAATTTTATTTTTATTTTTTGATTTTTTTAATTAAATACCGTTTTTTTTTTTTTTTTTTTTTTTTTTTTTTTTTTTTTTTTTTTTTTTTTTAAGCTGATGTGTTTTCAGATTTAGTGCATATATGTTTTGCTAGCATATTTTTAGATTTAGTGCATATATGTTTTTAAGTTGGCATGTTTCCAGATTTAGTGCATATATGTTTTTTTAATGCATATTTTTAGATTTAATGCTACAATATATGTTTTCAGAAATAGTTAGGTGCATATGTGTTTTTTATGTAACATAAATTTACAACAAACAAAATACATATTATACACATAATTCGATATCGATTGAAATACAACAAGAATACAAATTTCTAAAAAGCATGAATACATGAATCTAATCGATCTATACACGTGAGCACTAATAATATGTAACACAAATGGACATATGTGCACATTCATTGTTATCAACATTTTTAGGAGTCGGACATATATGTACACGCGTAGCCATCAACATTTTCAAAAGTCGGACATATATGCACACTCGTAGCCGTGAATATTCTTTTAATTACACCTGATACAAAGAAAAGTATAAAAATTAGCAACATTAATATTATTAAAATAGAATTACAAAGAAAAAGATATTTCATAACACAAACAAATAGGAAACGAATTTTTTAATCATAATAAATATCATAACAAATATGAACAGATTAAAACATCTATGCATCTATTTATGAAACATGCATGTTTTGAACCATAATTTTTAGAACATGTCTGTTTTTAAAAGATACATGTTGTAAAACATACATGTTTAATGCATACATGTTTTTAGCATACATGTTTTTAACATGACCTGAGTTAGATATCTCAAATCGGGCTGTTTTCTAAAATATGGGTCATTGCAAGATGAGCATAAATGTTTAATGCTAAGAACACGGGTCAAGCATTTACCATACCATGTGCAAGCATTTACCAGATCATGTGCAAGCATTTATCAGACCACAACATTTACATAAACAATCAGTAAAATACATTCGTTCATTAATCAAAAGATCATGTGCAAGCATTTACCAGACCACATAAAAATCAAACATCTTTAAAATACTGATATACAAACACAACAATACCAAACACGCTGATAAACAGACTAAACTAACCAAACTGGTAACTGCAACGATACCCGCGAACAAAACCAATTAACTCATGTGATAAATAAATCATTATATCTTATAACCAATTAAAACCCAAATACGTATGAGTTAATTCTATATTTCGACGATGCTAAAGCAAACCATAAAATTCGAACCAATTAACATTAACTAATTTCTCTTTCGCTAGAGCAAATCATAAAATCCAGATCAAAATTGGAAAACATAAATCTATTTAAAAAAACTATTGGAAAAAAAGATAAAAATATAAATTAATTTAAAGAATGGATCAAAAAAATTACGTGAAATAGATGATGAAACCAAGAACACTATGAACAATGGTTTACGTACCTGAAGGTAGGATGTCTTCGTAGATCTACAATGGTTTCTTTGTTGTAGTTTTCCATATATCCTTGTTGTAGTTTTTGGATTTGTATGTGGTGCCTGGTATTGTAGATCTACAATGGTTATGAAGAAAAAAAAACAGGGGCGGCTATAAGATCTAGAAAATAGGGAGAGATATCTGATTTGTAGGGAGTGATTATGGACGGTTTTTAAAAAATATATAATTGTGATATCCCTTAATTACCCCTACACTAGTTACATTAACCAATATGATCTTTTGATTAATTACATAAATGGCACATTCAATTTTAACCATTGATCAATTCATCTAATGGTTTAAAAGGAGTTCTCGCAGTTCTCGCATTTAAAGTGGGTTTTGAAAATAAAGTTTCACTATATGTCCTTTTGTCATGTTTTCCTCGATTCGATAATATCTACGGTCTTTGAGATGTCATTCAAAGAATGACACGGGACTTTAGATGTTGTTCGAATGTTAAAAAAAATAAAAATAAAAAATAAAAAAATCAAAAAATTATTTTTGGGAGAAAGAGAAACTATGGTTTATTGTCATTTCAGGCAGTAACCCGCTTTTCAAAGAAAGAACAGAGCCATGATTTACCATGTTTTCAAATTCCATGCTCTGATTCTATAAACATTTATCTGCTGAAAACTAACTGCTTTGAAAAATAACTCGGTCTCTATTTTTGATAATCATCAGGACTTATTTGTCAAAATCTTTATCTCTCAATCAACAACCTATGTCATTGATTGAGGGGGAGAATGATTTCAATTAAATTAAAAAGTTATTTGGCATTAAATTGTTTTCAAAAGATGTACATGCATGTTTTATCAATGGAGTTTTAAAGTCTAAATATCTGATCCTTATCGGTTAAAACGCTTTCATAATCAAGTCACAATTCCCCTTAAAATCTTTCAAAATCAATTTAAATCAATAAGAGATCACAAATCTCAAATGATTTGATAGTTGTGATCGGGGGAGAATGTGTGATTTAAATTGGATTTAAACTGATAATTCTGTAAATGGTTTTATAAGGATGTACATGCTATCCTTCCCACATGTGACAAACGATTTCAAATTTTCCATGCACATGTTGAGGGGGAGCATCTATCTTAAACCTATGATTTGAAACGTGATCATTTATCTCAATGTGCAGGTTCCCTCTAGTATGTGCAAAACTCTTTTCAAATCTCGAGGCACATATTGAGGGGGAGCAAACTTATGGAAACCTCATCCTTCCCGGAAATGCTTTATCTACTTGATTTGATTAAGGAAGTGATGGTGATATCTTTTAGAAAATGGTAATCAAAGAAGTAATTTCTTCCTCTTGCCTCCGTGTGCAAAACGATTTCAAACAATTCATGCACATGTTGAGGGGGAGCACTTATTCTAAAAATATCAAAAACAATTCAGGTACAAAATGTTTTGATAATATATCACAAGTATCTGGATTGATTTTCAAATGGTTTTCAATTGGATCCAATGGCAGATGAACAATACCAAATAGACCGACCAACTTTACTTTATGTACGGTGATATAAGGATGATAAGGTTAGGTATGTGTTCCCATGATCCGCCAGAACCGGAGGGATCTACCCAGGGACTATCCACTAGTTAGTGTAGAGTTCTTAGGTATGATGATAAAAGGAGAAAAATGAGATATGGGAAGAGTGCGGACTGAGACTGAGCTAGTACTGAAATAAACCCAACAAGGTTCTAGCTATGAAGTCTCGGTAAGCACTGAAGGGGTTGAAGAATTAAAAAGAATTGAATGAGAAAAGGGTGAAAACAAATAGCCCTCCATATATTCAACCTTAGGGCAGAAACCGGGTTCAATTCATATGCTACTGATGGTAACATCGGTATTGAAGACAAGACGTCATGGACCCAGTGACGCACTGCACTTCAACTTTCCAAACCACTCAAGTTCCTCTTAAAAGGACTTGTTTCATTCTCACGGGGAACCAACATTATCTATCGACTTTCTCTTAGAGATCGTTGATATTGAAAAAGGAGACCCTCTCCCTAGTCTCCGGCACAGGATCCAAATATGCACAAAATTGAGTCTAGAGCCACGAGATCATCAATAAATCTCATTAGGACACTTTCAATGAAGACTCTCTGTTTCACACAATGTGGAAAGAGAGATTATATCTTGAGTCCTACGCATTATCCTTGTGGTATTGCCAGAACATCTGAGTGATGTGTAAACATATTCACAATGAAGATGGAAAACCTTCTGGAGCCAACATCAAACAAGCTCCTGGTAGGTGGCAGGTGAGATCTATTATATAGATCAACCATGTGACAACTGAACAGAAACAATGGGGCGATTCAATCTCTTGAATCAATCCTGGTTCAGGTTATGGATTGACGGATACCTTTGAAAAAACAGGTCTTTGTGCTTAATAACTCTTTTCTTTAGCACATCAACCGTGTACTAATTTTTTCAAATCAAAAGGTGTTTTTATGATTGATAATTGATTTTCAATAAAACCTTCGTTGTATTGCAAAAACAATTTCTATTGAGCAATACACGATTGTTTTTCAAATCTCTTTTCATCAATCAGTGGACTTAAATTCGCTGGTTCACTCACTCCGTGTTGTCTTCTTTGAGACGTTTCGGTTTGAGAACAGCTAGAGCAGCTGCGAAACCCTGTCAAGGAAATTCTTAGGAATTATACCTGATCACAGGCAGTACATGTACTGATCAACGGGGAATCGTGGGCCGTGTACCTCAATTCAACTAAAGTGGTCAAAGACACTTTTGTACGCTTTATTGCTAACTGTTGTATGCAGGTACACCCGACGTTTGCAGCTGATCAGAATGAAGCGGTCAATCCATAGCCGCATGCTCACACAATACATTCATCCCTCAAGAAATCATGATAAGTGCATCAATGACTCTGATATTTTCACTCCATGGTTCTGCTACGCTGCTGCCAATATCATGAATCAACGAAAGCTTCCGTTACTCTGATGAGAAGATATCATGATCCAGAATGTGAGCATGTCGGTTCGAAAGTCACAACATCACATAATACCAACTCCACAATGGATGTCTCAGAGATTTTTGATAGCTGATGATCTCAAAAGCTGGCTCAAATTTATTATCACGTGGATCAGTAAAAGACCTCCACCTGGAGTAACCAAACATGCAATGAGAAGAATCAATGACTACGAGCTTCGGAGCAAAGTACTACATCAAGAATGCAAGAACAATTGTTAATGAAATATCTGTTTGTATTCAATGTAATTTTTGTACATGATTGAGGTGACCTCCCTTTGGGGGAGATTGTTAGGAATTAGAAATTCCAGGTATTAAAGAGTCGGTCACCTCAAGTATATGTAATCGTTAGAAAGCTAGTAGTCGTAGTTATTTCAAGCTAAGTAGTATTTAGTTAAGTAACACCGTGGAGGACGGACGGGTCTTTACCCACTGTATGCCTGATCCACAACCCGTTGTGTGGCGTTTTATGTAAGACTATAAACACTCTCTACCTCCCAAGGTAGAGAGTTGGAGCTCATAATAATATCTTTCACTTTCTCTCACTAAGTTCCCTAAACCTCTAACTTTCTCTCTCTAGAATTCCATTTATACGCCAACTTGGTGCTTTAGACTGATGTGTAAGTGAAAACTAATATCCTACATAGGTGGTTGAGATGGAGCAAGAGGTGGAGTTGTTGCTACAGGAATCTTAGTAGAAGATGGAGTTATTGCCACAGGAGTTGGTGATCTTGGTTGAGTTGTAGGAGTGCTTAAGTTGATAAAAATATCATCATGGATAGGTGATGTGTAGGATCTTTAAAACATGTAATTTATGTGGTTCAGGAGGTCTAGGTTGATCAAACATGATGAATGAATTCATAGTTTTAGAGAGAGAAAGAGTAGTGAGAGGGTGGAGAAGAAAAGGTATTTTATTAGATGAAACACAAATGAAGCACAAACCTCTTGATTTCCCACACCCCTCATGGAGAGTCATGAGGGGTATTTATAGGCTCTAGACATTACAACTTTGCCACTTAAATGATACTAGTCCCTGCGGGCAAAGTATACTACGAATCTAGTCCAATTCACGTTAGTGACGTTATCTTTATAAAAAAGTGAGGCTAACAATCTCCCTCCAAGATATCGGCACACGTGAATGGTTACAATGAGACCTATAAGTACATAAACAAAGTAAATTACAATAATAATAAACGATGTTGACGTTGTTGAAGCGCAGAGTCTCTGTAGTCTAGCACCTGAGGCAAACTTGAAGTTCTTTCTTCCGACGATATCGGCATTTGATCTTTGGCGCTGACGGCACTAACTTTGTAGCTCTGAACTTCAACTGTAACGGTCTAGTTAGGTTATTACTCCCTCCTAACTAGTGAGCCATTTTTCTTTTTCTGCTCCCTCCTGAACCGACAACTCTCTTTCTTGAAATTACTTTAGTCTCTTAACACGCAACGGAGAAAGATAGACTCTTGATAGTAGCACAATGGTTATCGTTCTGGGAACATCGTAACAACATAACTCACTTAGTATTGCATCCAAGTTGGTAAAAAGCCCCGATGTACACACACACTACTTCTCCTTCTTCAGTCTTAAGCACAATTCCCTTCGACAATCCAATCACGAAAGATGAAAACACCAACTTCTCCCTCCTAATGGTTGCGAGCTATTGAAATCATCATAATGCTGTGTACATGCCGTGTTACCTTTTTCTTGATGCAATATTAAAGCCTTAGATTGAGCATAATTCCGTGAGAATATGTCGCAAAAATATACTCTCAATACTTCTCTCAAATCAACTTGAAATCGAACCTCCTTTGAATTCACCGACTAATTTTAATGACCACATATGGAGATAACCCGATACGACTAATTTGAAAAGGAAGTAGAACATCCCAAATTTGTGACTTACTGCTTGTTCTATATTCTTGAACAATCCACAACGCCGTGTGACACTGAGTACTACAACGTAACTCCTTAAAGTGATAGTTATACACTGTGAGCACTATAACGTAACTCCTTACATCAGTTATAACCAGATTGTCAAATTCACAATCACGTAAAGTGACATTTATGCCCCAACAAGTTATCTTGAGACATGCATCCAACCAACCAACGTCTCAAAGATAAAGAAGTTCACCCGTGAAACGTCATTTCAATTTCGCGTCAATAATACCGTATAAAAACCCCGTAGTCATTTTTTGATCAATTCTTAGTTCAAGCCGTGAATTTTGTATCCTCCGTGAAAATTATACCATACCAAAAATACCACTCATTTAACAAAAATTAAAAAATTGTATCACAAAATTGTAACACAATTTGGATACCAATTTTTCAATTCACTCTTAAATGTTAATACGTTATACATCACCAGTTCATCCAAGTCTAATTGCAGCAGCCCAACACAATACATGAGTCAATAGATGGATGCAAAGTCATAAGGCCCATTCGAATTCGAAACACAATCTGATCCAAAGACAAAACTTCACATTCAGTTATAATCCTAATACTACTCATCACATTATGTTTTTGTAGGCCCGATTCAACCAAGAGTGAAAGCCCAATCCATTCACAGTAAAAGTTATAACCGGATATTAAAGTGATACCTTAAAGATTAGGTCATCTCATACCCTAATCTCACTCTTCACAAATATCACGCCTCCCATATTCTCTCAAACCATACGCCTCACCTCATCAAACCAGCTATCTCCATCTAGCTTAGGTCAAACTCATCCAATCCGAACATCAATCATCAATAATCAGTTCTGAAGAACGAATCTCACAAACACCACTTAACTAATTTCATTTTGAATCAAGACTTGAATGTGACGCGGCTTCAAGATCATACATATGGTCTCGGGTAGGTTAAATGATGATGTGTATACGTTTTCTTTTCCCATTCATGAACGAATTAAAGAAACGAGATAACATTGTTATACTCTTTCTATGTCTTCGAATAATATCACAAACAATCTATCAATGATAAGGATGGTTCGAAAAAAATATTGAAAAGATTAACAACGAACCAAATCAGAGATGTTTCTTGTAATTAATTTCATTTGAGTGTAGGTTTTGATGGATGATGAGTTAGGTTAGATAGGGATTTGTTGAAGTTGTAAGAGATTTGAGTATGGGACGGCTGTGATGTTTTTCGAATCTAAGTTCTTTGATTCATTTATTTTTCTGTTGAATAAATAACATGGATTGATGATGGTTTTGACAACCTAAAGTCGTGAGTCATGGTATTTGGTTCTTTGGTCAATGAGCCAACAAATCGCATTCCTCCTTTTTTCATCAAAACACATAAGGTTTTTTTTAACAAAACGCATCACGTTTTCTTTAAGGTCAAAACGCTTAAAGTTTTTAACAAACCGCTTTCATACAAATCGCATACATGAGTTTTGATAAATCGCATCAAAGATATTCAGTCAAACCGCATATCTGCCAAACCGCACTTGATTTTTGACAAATCGCAGGCCATTCAAGAGTTGGTCAAAACACAACTCTATTTTAACAAACTGCAGCGATTTCTTGACAAAACGCATTCGTACTTTCCTAAAAAATAGGATATGGTTTTTCATTTTCTTCAAACCGCATCATAGAATACCAGTAAAAACCCAGAAAAAAATTGCATAAAAGCACTTCATATTTGACCCAGTTTGACCACATTCCACAGAAATGGTACCAAAAAACAGTCATAAGAATGATAGTACGAATATCTGTTTGACAAAAGATGACACAAGACAGTATTTGTAAACTTTAATAGAGCATAAGACTAATTTGTTTTTGACCATTATGGATACAAAGAAAGACAGAAAACTGTTTACCATAAATAATAAAGGGAAAAAAAATTCCCGCTTCATAAAAAACGTGGTAAAAACAGTTTTGTGACATGATTCGAACCACATAAATCATTAAAACACAAACAACCTGGCTCTGATACCAATTGTAGGACTGTTAAAAACATGATATTTATGTGGTTCGGGAGGTTTAAGTTGATCAAACATGATGAATGAATTCATAATTTTAGAGAGAGAAAGTAGTGAGAGGGTGGAGAAGAAAAGGTATTTTATTAGATGAAACACAAATGAAGCACAAACATCTTAATTTCCCACACCCCTCATGTTTCTAGTGAGATGATACATGTTTCTAGTGAGAGAAAGTAGAGAGAGGGTGGAGAATAAAAGACGAGTTTATTGAAAATGGAACAATACACAAACCTCACAATTTCCCACACCCCTCATGGAGAGTCATGAGGGGTATTTATAGGCTCTACACATTACAACTTTTCCACTTAAACGATACTAGTCCCTGCGGGCAAAGTATACTACGAATCTAGTCCAATTCACGTTAGTGACGTTATCTTTATAAAAAAGCGAGGCTAACACGATGAGATGTTGATTGGTGATGAGTCTGACGAAGAGTTGAGATTCACAAAGTAACAGGGACAAACAGTTATTCTTGTGGTCCTTCGGGATGGCTTGCTATAGGGTGAAGATTGAGTGGATTTTGGTATTTTTGAAGATACTTAGAAGTTACTAAGATTCACAGAGGTTGAAAAGAATGTTTGGAAAACATGAAGAACATGACCTCTAATTTATAGTGTGGATGACCTGTGAGTTTTTGTGCCAGAATTTAATGATATTCCACTTAGATTTTACTAAACATAATGATTTGGAAGAGTTAGGAAGGTGTCAAGTCAGTTTAGAAGTCAACCTAATAAGAGGAGGTTGAGTAAAAAAGTTAAGATTTGCAGTAAATTAGTGTAATGATTGCAAAATCTTTTCACCTCAGAGACCTACGGATCATGAGGACCACTTTTAAGGGGTCCTTCCTTTATCCAGAAGGGGTACTTGAGACCTTTTTATGAAAATTTCAAATTTTGATGGAAAATCGCTATTCTATAGGTTAAAGGTAGGTTATATTATTCTAAAGTGTTATAAGACAAGTGAAAAAAGTTCTAAAGCCGACATGGACAATCTAAAGTGTGGGTTTAAAAAAAAGGAGTGTTCTGCTGCAGGGACTGGTGGACCTCTTTTTATATTGGCAGGCCCCTAAAAAGGGTTTCGTGCAATTCGTGGTCCTCTGATGTGGTTTTTACCACAGAGGACCTATTTGACCTATTTTAACCCATTCTAATTTCGTAAAACTAATTAGTAAGTATGTGAAATATGTTTGTGAGTGAGGATCAAGCTTTACAACATGTCTTAACATATGCATAGATTACCTAATAGAGAAAAATATTGAAATTTCAACAAAAGTGAATAAGAGAAAATTGATAACATAACGATGCTATCTACCTGCAAGATATGAGGTTACTTCACATAATAGTTAAGTATCAAGCTAACATCCTACACATCATAAAATACGAAATACATCATTGTTTTAGAGTCTGTACCAAACACTCATAGAACCGCTCAACTTTTGTCAAGTTTCTTGTTGATTTTGGTGAGGAATCTTCCAATGCACTTGAATATTCTCTTGGTTTGTTTCAATTCTTTTGATGGTTGTTCAATTTCGGGGAGTTCCTTAAAGTATTCAAGAGGTGGAAGTTTTGACTTTAGAAGTCTATCTTCCCAGCTATTTGAAGATGAGGAGGAGGTAGGTGGATGTGGACGTTTTCCTTTTGACTTGGTCCTAGAACTCTTTTTCACTTAAAGATACCATGACATGACCAACTAAAGAATAGTCGAGATACACTCCCTTAGCATTTGGTGGAATTGGTGCAAATGCCCTATAGAGATGTGTGAGAAGCATGTCATATGGATGAGTCGTAGTCCCAAAGTGGGTATGTCTGCCATTCTTTTGGCGACATAGTAGGCAAGATTGAAAGGTTGACGAGCTGACACACTATATAACATGTAGCAAAGACAAGCATTAATATGATCTCGATTTCCTATGGTACACATGAAATTTGACCTAAAAACTTCTTCCCATTTCACGAATTGAGGGCAGAGTTCATTTAGTTCCATGGCAAATGGATCTTTATTGATTTCCTTACCAGCCCGGGTTGTTCTAGAACTTCTAGTTGTTTGGACACGATCAAAGAACAATTGATCTCTAGTGATCTCCTTGTCAACCAAAGGAGTTTGATAGGGAGTACTACGAGCAAATGCTTTGTCTATAGCAGAGATAGACCATTGGTCTGAGTAGATGCATGTTCTTTCATAAGGAAATTCGAGAATTTGAGCAAAGTCACGGAGATTTACATGATATTGGTGTTTATTTGCTTGGAAATAAATGGACATATGACCGTCCATTACTAGAGAGAACCATGCTAGCATATAATTCAAGCACGAATCTAGGACAAATTCGTTCGTCAATGTTTAGAAGGCAGTCGAAGTTGATTCTAGCTAAGTCTTGGGTAATAGTGGTGTTTTCTAGAAAGGATAGATGAATGGTTCTACACTCATGGAAATATCCATTTTCGAGTGCCTTAAAATTTCAACTTCTTCTTTTGAGAGTCCCTTAGTCCTGTGGTGATCAGGTATGTAAGATGTTGTGTCTTTGTGATTATACATTTTGGCGTCTAGCATTTTCGTCCCTTGACAAAAATAATCATGGCCTTTTAAAAGCAAAACAATAAAACTAGATTTCGATATAATGTTATAGTGTGTGCCTATATGGAGACAATGTGGAGTTGCGATTATCTCAACTCCTTTTAATGCATAAAAGAAATTTTAACAGTAAATAACAACGCGAGAGATAACCCAAACGACCTCTGAATCTTTTTCCATTACCATTTCATGGACTTTGAGGTTTCTAAATAGCTCGTCAAGTGACATACTTAAAAGATCTTTAGATTCTTCAATAGCCGTTACTTTTGCTCTCCATTTTGGATGGAGTGTTCTAAGGAATTTCCTGACAAATTTCTTACTATAAAAAGATTCATCAAGTGCTTTAAGAGAAGTAATGACAATATTAAATCAAGCAAATCCACTATCAATGGTTTTATCTTCAAGAATAATAAATTGTTCATATTGTTGAACAAAAATATCAAATTTGTTATCCTTGACTTGTAAGTTCCCTTGATGAGTGATTATTAAAGATTGCTAAATTTCTTTATCAATTTTTCACATAAACACTTTTCCATACTCCTGTAGAGCATTATAGAACATCATTTTTACTTAATTATTTTTAGCAATCAATTTCTTTTGCTCATCACTATGACGAGTAAGTGAAATGCCCTCATCCCGACCACTTGCAATATCTTTTATTATAGCTTTATAATCACCTTCAATAATTGTCACACCCCCAAATTACTTGTTTTGCAGCGGAATGGAATTCCTGGGGATTGACTGTCATAGCATCACAGTTACAGATATATTGAACGACCTAAAGTGTCGTTTGAAAAGAACATCGTTTGATTTAATAAAACAATCAGAGTTTACAAAGTAGGTCCCAAATGAAAATCCACTTGTGCGGAAATAAGTTTGTTACAATTTAAACGATGTTCTAAAGTACGTAAAACCCAAGTGAGACGCGTCGTCATCGCGACCCATGATGTGTCCAAATGCATGCCATGAAGTGAATACCTTAGATACCTGAGATAAAACATGCTAAAAAGTGTCAACACAAAGGTTGAGTGAGTTCATAGAGTTTGTGTTGAAATGTAAAGCCTTTCAAAATCGTTTATGCAGCAAAGGCATTGTAAATCCACCCAGTTCCTAGTTCCGCCCATACAAAACTTGCAACCTGTGTGTTCACAACCACTGCCAAATTATGTGTAGTTTATATTCAAACACATGATGTCAAATGAATTCACAATAGTATCTAACTCGACGTAGAACATTAGCACTTAATCAATAGGACTAGACTCAATATATCAGTAGTCAACTGATTTAGAACGTTATACGACGTAGGACTGTAGCACATAATCAATAGTACATGACTCAATGTATCAGTAGTCAACTGATATAGTACTTTATTCGACGTATAACTATAGCACACGAACGAGAACAATTGATATAGTTTAGCACTTGATTTTGAAACAATGGTGATCGTGATAGAATTTAGCCTCAAAATCTAAAGTACTTGTGAAAACTAGTTAAGCATGTATCTCCCCCAAAATAGTTATGAAAACAAGTAAAAGTGGGGCTATGAAAACTCACTTGGTAAACTGGAATAATGGCAAAAGTGAGTACACCGAGGTACAATGTGATGCGTTAACCGGGACCTATTACGAATGATATGATATGTCATGAGTTGCAATGTAATGTTATGCATGCATTTCGTATGTTATTTATACCATTTGCGGGTTTTGAAAATAGTACTTATCGTCGAAAAATACTCTTTTGACGTCTTGACCCTTCAAAAATGACTTTACAAGTATTTACGTCAAAATGTCATCCTACAATGGTTTTATAATGATTTATGGTGAAATTTTCACTTTTCGTCGTAAAACAATGTCGTCGGAATTTTTATAAAAGTAACAAAAATAACTTTGGAAAACTAGCCGTAAAACGGTGTACGTCGATCGTTAGAGAACGAACTCGACGGTTTTGGAAAGTTTGTATCGATATCTAAAAGTTTCAGTTCAGGAGTTTTCGTCCAAAAGGTCTCGAACATAAAGATAATAAGGGTTAAAGATAGTGATTTTGGCTAATTGTTAAGTAAAAAGTGAGTTTCGGCCAAGTTTGAGCAACCGTAATTAATTTACTACAACTCCGCTATACAAACGGCTTGTCGTTTTGAAAAATATGGCCGGTGAACTTGATTTTACTAGAAGACAATTCGTTCCAAAAAGTTTCACAACGTCGTTAAAAACAGCCGCAAACATGGACGTTACAGCTACCGTAACACTTGTATCGTAGAAATAATATAGTTTTTCAGAAAATAATAGTTACGGCAAATTTATGAAAACGTGCATATATTTGTCGTTTCAAATCCGTTTTCTACGTATAATACGTCCTTAGCTTCGTATCAAAGTATACTAATATATTTTTGACAAGTCGAAATAATTTGTGAAGCTTAAGGCTCGTTTTTGACTCGAATAAAACAAAAACAGCAAGCTGAAATTTCTGAAAATTATATTTTTCGTAGTCAAACTTTAAAAATTCACCACGGCTTCGTTATAACTCCGTTTTAATCCGTTCAAGCGGCCACGGATTCGTTTTAAAGTATATTTTCTAATTATCAAGGTCAAAATGTCGTGACTAAAGTCGGATTTTCCAGAAAAATGAAACAAGGACAGAACATATAATATACGTATCGAAAATAGTTTTTCTCGGACAAAACCTATTCTAATCCCTTCAAATCAACTCCAAAGCTAATCTAATCCTACCATACACCTTCTTAGGGTGTCATGGGTTCCTAGACATCATCAAGACCAAAGAATACCAAGGGGATAATTATAGGATGACCAAATATATATATAACTCTTAAAATCATGAAAAATGGTATAAATCACATATGTCTTGCATGTTGCTCCAAAAATGAAAAGATACATAGGAAATGAAGAGGAAACATGAAAAATGATAGAAACATGCTTACAAGTGAATATGATGAGGTGCAAGTAACAAGGTTAAGCCTAAATACTCTTGGTTTTTATTTCAAAACCTAATAAAGAGTATAAACTAGATTGATTAAACACTTGAGAAAATTTTTGATGATGATCCCTTGAAGACCTTCTATGTGGCCGGTTTGAGTAGAAGAAACAAAGAAGAGAGAATTTTTGCTACTAGGTGAATTATGAGAGAAATGAATGAAGAAGATAAATGAATGTGTAGATTTTTAAGTTGTGTAAAAACATAAATAATCAAAGACCATACACAAATTAATACAAGCCATATAGAGGGCCGGATTTTTGGGGACTTTTGTCACCAAAATATCTTTTTTTTTTTTTTTTTTTTTTTTTATAAATTGTGTATATATATATATTTGTATAATTATTGATAAAATGTATAAGTAAAAGGTGTAGTTAAATGTAACTTTTTGGTACAAGTAAGTTTTTAATAAGTCAAAATAGAATGTAATGAGATAATAGAAATTGTAAAAATACATTCCTTGTGAAATTTGAGTGATAAAAATAATTATCATATAATTTTTAAGAAAACGTCGTAATAATTTAACTTTAACGATTTATGTACCAAATAAATTTGAAACACTAGGAAAACTAAAAATATAGTTTTTATAAACTAATGTAAGTTTAAAAATATGTCGGGATCATTTTTGAAAGTAACGGATTAAATATACAAAATAATAACTCACGCGATAACGTTTATTTAATATAAAAATTACGCGATAAATGTGAAATGAAATGTCATGAATAAACTAACGTGATGTAAGTGATGTCAATGAAGTGTGGACTAATCTTAGTCCATATGAAATGTATGTGATGTTATGATCATGAATTCGCCGCTAAACCTTAAAGGTTACGCGAATTTGAAACACGCAAACCAAGTTTACGATAAATGTTGAAATAATGAGGCATAAATTGTGTCAAGAAATGACCTGAAAGTACGGGTTGTCACAATAATTATATACCAAAGGTCTATGTCTTTAGATTTTACATAGGTTTCAAAGCGACTTTTCCAATAGATAAATCCATTTGGTTCAAAATCCATTTGATTCAAATAGTGGTGGTTTTTGCATAGATTGCCATTCTTTAAAGTTTTTAAAATCCATAGATCATTCTAAGTTTTAAAATACAATATATTTTAAAAATCTTGAGTAACGTAGCTCTTGATGCCAATTGTGGAAAACTAGAAAAGGGTTGAATAGTTTTGTCATTTTTAATTTCTTTTCTTTTTAACACTGTGTGAAGTTGACTAGTGTGTACTAGAAGGATAGAAACGATCAAACCACAACACGAGGATTTATAGTGGTTCGGTCTACAAAGACTCATTTTTCTTGCCCTACTACACTACCCGAGTATCCAACTTGAGAGTATCCTTCACTAGTCAACAAGCTCCTTTAACCGGTGGAGAAAACCTTACACGTCGCTTACATAATATTTTCGACACAAAGCTAGATGTCGAGTTCTTTACAAGGGTACAACCACTCCCATCACACTAAGTATTTTGAGGACTAAAATACTAACCGATCACTACAGAGGATTATGATAGTTTGGTACAAACAATGATGTATGAACAAGTACAATACACACTGTGATGAACAAACAAAGACTTGTAATAAATTTTTGAAGCTTGTAAGTCTTCATTAATGATTTGATCTTCTTGCTGTTTAAAAAGTTCACTAAAACAAACATGAGTGAGTTAAATATTGAATATGAGTTAGTGAGAGAGAGAGTATATCAGTTTATGATTGTAAGTGATGAGAAAAACAAGTGAGTATGGGCAGTTATTTATAGTCAAAGAAGCTAGGAAGCCGCGGTTCACACGAACCCCTTTAAAGGGGTCCACCATTTATTAAAAAGGGTGGAACTCTGACACAAAATCTGCAATATCTTGTTCAAATCTTTCCAAAATATTTTCAAGATCATTCCACTATCCAAGTAAGATTTAATCACAGTTGTTTCTAGAGTAGGATGATGCCAGTGATTATACAATAACAAATGTTCATTTTGGATTAAAATGTATTAACAATGTTTAACTAGCAAAAGGTATTTATGTAACTAGTTAGAACATGCCTGTTAGAAACTAAAGTGTTATGATTTGTGTAAGTAAAAATCATTTGGTTGCTTATGATAATGTAAGACTAATTTGATGTATCATGGACATATTAAGAAGTATGTACAACACAAATAATATTTGTGCATATAATGTTTGTACATTTCAAATTTAACACTATGATATGTATAAAAATATTTGTGGTATGAAATAAAACTTATAGCTATACAAAAGTCTTGACAATTTTTATACTTTGCGTAAATAAAGTTTATAATTGGCATCAATAAAATATAGAAAAAATCGTACAATATAAATAATGTTTTTTAGGTATTTATATTAACAAGACGTGTGCTTGTTTATTTTAAAACATATGAGGCAAACATGACTTTTTTCCTCTTCAATTTTATAGATCTTCTAATTGTCATTTCTTGTAACTTAAATACATGGTTTTTCACATCAGACATAAAACATATGAACATAACCTAATGTGTTCTTTATGTTTTTCAAGTATTTTTTTGTTTGATTTACAATTCCATGTTTGCAGTAAAAGATGTAGATATGATGTCTTCAAGAAATACGAAGTGGTAATCAGATATAACAAAAATAAAAAAATTAAAGGGGGAATTTCATATATACCCAAGGAAACTTCAAAAATTACATATTTCCCCAAAACACAAGTTTTTAATGCATGATGTACAATGCTATTAAAGCATGCTTTGGGGAAATATGTAATTATTGAAGTTTGGGTGGGGATGTATGTAAATGCCCCAAAATTAAAAAATAATAAAGAAATCTAGAAATATGAAGTGGAAAAAAAAAAAAAAAAAATCATGTTTGCCTCTTATGTTTTAAAAAAAACAAGCATACTTCTTTCGTTGCATTTTCTCGTTTGCAGATTTAAGAGAAAAAACAAACGCACTTATTTCATTTTCTCTTCTCACCTGCGGTAAAAAGCGCCAAAAAATTACTTTTTCATAAACAAATGTTGCCTTACTTGTGTTTGTTTATATCGTGATTCATTGTTGAATGATGAGACCTCGTCACTAATATAGATGATTCAAAATTATGTATTGTTGATGCTTATTTATAGACTACAAAGCAAGAAACCCTAATGATCTTTAAGCTCACCAATATGTATAAAGTTTCAAGTGATAAAAGTCTCGGAAGATAAACAAATTTGGTGCCAAATTGACCGCAAAACACACCATAATAAAAGTGGCGATTTTCTATTATATCTAACGGATATCTATTTACCCGTTTCATTCATTTGATATGGATATGGATGAGTGAATCAAAGCTAAATGGATATGGATATGGATATAGATGATGCAAAATTATATAAATATAAAAATAGATACGGGTCCACCCGATCCAATCCACCGCCAACCCTATTCGACACACAAGCTTACACAATTTGAGAAGAGCTTAAATTTTGGTGCTAGAATAAGTATCCGCTAAAGGTAAAACTTTATTTGATTGACCAAGTTTCCGATAATATCTTTTTTTTTTATAGCTATACTGCCTATACTTGTTTGTAAATTTCAACAACTAAAGTAGGCTCAAAATCTAACAGCCCAAAATAAGTGAACAAAGCCCAAACCTTAACTTAAAAGCCCTTATTGACTGTTTGCTGCTCACTACAATCACGAACCAAAGCACAAACAGGCACACTGTTCTGATTCATTTAATTCACAGAGGTAAATATATTTTGTGTTCTGTAATTCTAGGATTTTTATTTTTTATGTATGCCTTTGTATCTGCTTGTTTGAGAAACTGTGGCTTTAAAATATGAAATTTGTGCCTTTATGAGTTCTTGAAGTAGTTGGTAGCATTCCCTTTTGGTGTTTGTGTGCACAGTACCCAAGACCGATATGTTGCGTAAAATATGAACTTTGGCCTTTAGGTGTATTTTCGCGTTTTGGTCAAGAATCCCAAGTTCATTATAGACAGTGCCCAGAGTCATCTTTATTGGTCAGACCTTAGTACCTTACAAAGAAACTCGTAAGTTGGGTTGGACTGTGTTTTCATTCCAAGGATCAGTATGTATATTGCAGATGATAGTTTTGTTAGGAAAATGAGCTATGAAGGTTTTAATGTTGGTTTATCATTTGGATAGAAGCTAGTGAGCAATGGACGGAGCTACACTTAAGTTAGAGGGGTCATTTGACGCCACTAAACGTTTACCAACTCCGAGACTCTGTACTGAAAATCATTTATTATCTCATTAGATTACTTCAATGACCCCTTTAAGTTATTGTAATGACCCGTCTGATTACACTCGAAACATATAATTTAATGTACTTTAAGTGCAGTTTTAGAACAGTTTAAGTGTTATTTTAGTATACTTAAGTTATTAATCTATGATTTTAATAGAAAAATAATATGAACCTGCTCGAAAAAATTTCTGGCTCCGTCGATGCCATGAAAGACTGGGCTACTTTGCCCTAACAAATGGTATTACCACTGGGAGCATTTGCAGTTTGGTTCTTTCATGAGCTTTTCATGTGTTCAGTATTAGCTTAGGGTTACAGTCTCTTAGTATGGAACTTGAATGTGTTTGTGATACTTGAACATTTGCATTTATTTATTTATTTATTTATTTTTTATTTTATTTTTATTTTTTTTTGCAAAAAACAATGAAATATATAAATAAACTGTTAATCAACAAAAGTTAAGGAGAGTAACAAAGGTACGAATTAAAAAATTCTGAATGAAGTCTTCGTAACTTGTAAACACGTGAAAACACCACTAATTGAGATGATACACCGTGTTTGCAACCTCTTTAACCCTTAAAAGCAACCGTTATAAAATTGTGACCAGAAAGACTATTAATGCAAATATTCCTCTAAATTAGTCCTCATGAAAACAAGGCAACAAATTAAAGAAAACTTGACAAGCCATTGACCAAGCTGTATTTCTGTTGATGCCGTTTTCCCAAAAAAGATTGCTGGTACTTCTTAACCGGAAAATTGTCGGCATTGATCAAGTTTTGAATGAAGTTCCCGATGCTAACCATTTCACTTCCCTTTTCCTTCATTTTAATGAGTTTGCCTATAGAACAACCCGTTTCAAGATAGGTATGTGTTGGTGACATCTGGTAATTTTTGGTGGACAGATCATTTATTTGGTGTTTAAGGTTTGTATGTTTGAGGTTTCGATGTTTGGGAAATTACGGTTAAACTTTTAAGATTTTATTTTTTACATGCTGTGTGTTTGACTCTTAAGTTTAGTCCTTCTGAAAAAAATCCAGTTAATGTAAATATAAATTTACAACTTAGAAGTTTTAATATTTGTTTAATTGTTCTGCATCGTTGGTTTAAGCATGGTTGCAAGAAACGCTAAGCGCTAGTCTGGCGGTCGACTACCTTGTAGCTTGTAATCGGCCTAGGCGGGAAGTAATAGGGGATTGATCGGATTGGCTTTTTATGTATAAATTTCAAAATTATATCTATGACATATTGACATGTTCTATCACTGATTGTTATTCTCTTTTGTTTTCAAATTATCTTAAGGGAAGTAATTTATTGTAGGTTATTTATTGCTTTGTAGTTTGGTAGCTCTAATCTGCATACCTTTGCATGCTGCCTTAAGTTGTTGTCTGCTGAACATGTTAAAGATTTCTGCATTTAGTCTGAAACATTAAGGGTCAGAGTGACTGTAAAAACACTTATCATAACTCGAGTCAGATGAGTTATTCCACCTCACTAATAGTTCTGATGATGGTGGTCTTTTTACGTGATCAGGTGTAAATATGTTCAACTTAACCAAATTGGAGCATACTTTGCGACTGAAACCTCATCTTCTAAGCCTTTCTCTTGAAGAAGCAGTTAAGGGAGAGCTAGAGAGTCTCTTCGTTGACAAGGTCTATAAAGATAGTTTTTCTTTTCTTTTCAAAATTAAGATGTATATGCTTGTTTTAGCTCATAATACCTTAGGAAAATATTAACTCTTATTTTCTTTTGAATAACAGGTCATTGCAAATTTGGGGCTATGCGTATCTGTTTATGATATTGAATCAATTGATGGGGGTTTTATCTTTGCAAACGAGGGTGCTCCAACCTACACAGTAAGTTTAATTTATCTTCTTTATCCAACACAATTTATCTATTGTTGACTAGGTATTACTATAACTATAATTGGCTTATGGCTGATGGTGTTAATATTTTAGAATCTGGTCAAATGCCACAATTTGACAAGATGGTTGGGTTTGGCAGTTAGTCAAAACAGGTCGGGTTAGGCCCCTCATTAATTAGTATGGGTTAATGGGCTGCACTGGATCGGCGGACCTGTTAATTGTCGGATCAAAATTAATATTAATATATTATCACGATAGTAGTCTAAATCTTTGACTTCAACAATTTAGGAGGTTGTAAGAATGCAAATAGACATTGGTCAACTTCAGTTCGTCTCAACCTATGGCCCATTTTCCTTTTTCGTTTTAGCTAAAATTTTATATTTTACCCATTTGAGATATAAACACGACCCAAATTGATCCATTCATAAGAATTGAAATGTTTTAGTTGAGCCACTTTGATTGTTGTTAAATGAGTCTCCGTATTGTTACAGCATCGACATATCCTTCCAAAAACTAGTTAAAAATGAACAGGAAAAAGTACATGCTGAAATGATGATATTTGATGTAGCAGTACATGTAACTATGATTTGACATTTGCGTGTAATTTGTGTGTGCTGACATGATATTTATTTTGTTTTTCGCAGGTAAAATTCAGGCTGATATTATTTCGACCCTATGTTGGAGAAATTGTATCTGCAAAACTCAAGGAATCTAATCGTAATGGTTTACGCTGTAAGTTGTTTTCTTTATTCGTTGATAACATATGACTCTGACTAACACCACGCGAACAGTTCAGCTTAATCACTGAGTTTTTTTTCCCTTTTTTGCTAAACAATTATACGATTGTTTTTCCTTTTTAGAGTCTAGTCATTTGAGTTAATTTCATCACCAACATGTCATTTTTTATTATACTTTGCACATTGATTCGTCATTTTCTCGTTTCAAACATAGAATCAAACAATTTAATGTCTAAATATCAGTCCCTTACTAATATTGGTTAAAATTGCAGTAACACTTGGATTTTTTGATGATATATACATACCAGAGTTGCTAATGCCTGAACCTTCCCATTGCAAGCCTGACGAGGACCACAAGTAAGTTCTTACCAATTCCCATAAGTAGTTTGCAAGACACGATAGAATTTTTGTTTTCCAATATGTGATCTAAGTGTGTATCCTGTAATTAAATAAACCAGGAACCAAGTCATATGGACATGGGTTTTCAATGACGAGGAGTACTTTGTAGATGGACAAGACGAGGTTGATATTATTTAGTCTGAATCTGTATTTGGTCTTGCGACATAAGTGGTACCAAGATGTTTTTATTGGAAGTTGCTAATGTTTCAATATCTGATTGCAGATTAGGTTCCGAGTTCAAAATGTAAAGTTCCCTGAAATTCCAAAGGAGCAAATAGGCACGAAGCCATTTGCTCCTATGGAGATCACTGTAAGCTGCTAAATTCTCTAAACTAAAAATCACGGTATAGAAGAAATTACATCCTCAAAATAATATAATATTCGGACTCATATTTGACATGTTAGTTATTCCTAAAATTTCTACATAAAGTGTTCCGGGTCTACCTAATCTGACCCATTACAAAGAATTTATTTTTAGAACTCCCATGGAACAGCTACAATCTTATTGCATAGTTTGAAGCAAAAAAACTAAATTGTGTGAATAAATTTGACTTTTGCAGGGATCGCTTGTGTCGGATGGGGGTTTGGGCCCGGTTTCATGGTGGGTCTAGTCAACGAAGTTTCCTCGCACCGGTGAAAGTAATACATATCCTGGTGCTGATGTGGGGTTTGGCGGCACACATTCTTATGGAAAAAAGGTTAAAATCATGTACTTTCTGCAATTCGTAGATCAAGTTCTAATTAAACATTATTTCAGATACCAGCTTCTTCCGCACATCTTGTGAAATCCCTCACTGGCTAACCCATTATTAATCATGACAAACGGTTTAGTTTTCGTTCGGTTTTTCAGTTTTGTTGGTAAGAACATCAATAGTAAGCAGTTATTGTACAAACTACTAGCTACCAATTTGAAAATATATTGATTTAAGTGGTAAAAGCAGTTCAATTCATCTTTTTGTGTGAAGAAAATGATGGATTACTAAGGGTGCGTTTAGTTGGAGAAAAAATTCTTGTGTTTTCTATCTCTAGTTTTGTAAAAAATTTGGAAGGGAAATTTATCTCCACAAAACACTTGAAAATATAGAAAACACGTTTAGTTGATGTTTGTATTTTCTATTTTGAAGAAGGGAGGGAGAGTTGTAGGTTAAAAAGGAAAACAAGGAAAACAACTAAAATTTGTTTTGTAATTTTCCTTGTTAAGTTGGGAAATAGGGGAGTTTCTGTTTTGCAAAACATTTTGTTGGAAAACGTTGATTTGAACGCGATCTCTATTTTCCTTGTTTTCCGCAAAACATTTTGTAGAAAACAAGGGTATTTTCCTCCAACTAAACGCACCCTAACTGTTTCAAAGCATACTTTTATACCAAATGACTGAAATGAGACTTCTATATACTGAAAGCTTGTATAGCATGCTAAAGGAGACACGTTTATTACAAGTTTTTTGCGTTTATAACAACATACTTCCTATCAAAAGTTTTAGTGAACAATCCTTAAACACTTTTGTAGTTTGTTTTTGTCGAGTAGTGCGAAACTTGTGAATGGACATTGCTTATGCAAAAACCTTTTACAAATTTTCAATTCACCGTATAATCGTATATACTTTACTAAACTGAAATAATATGGTGCCATTTTATCATTTTGAAACGAAAAACTCCAGCCGAACTAGCAATCGGAAAGGCTGATTGTCGAGTAGTCCGGTTTCACACACAGTTCGCACCAAGGTATAATTTACACTTGCTATATCGGAGCTTATGAGAAGTCGAGTTTATAATATACATGAACTCTCACCGGCTACAAGCTTCTTTTTGACGAGAAGCGTATTAAAAAAACTAAATCTAAATACTTAACCTTCTAAAAACCGCTATTTTTTACGAGAAGCTTATTAAAAACTAAATCTAAATACTTAACCTTCTATAAACTGTTCTTTTTGACGAGAAGCTTATTAAAACTAAATCTAAATACTTAATCTCCTATAAACTGCTCAGAGTAGAAGCTTTTTCGCAATAGATTGTCAAAGCAAATTAAGCTATCATTACAAAAAATTGGTTCAATTTACACACTTTTTTTCTCCACATTTCTAAAAGCGTGTATTTATTAATTTACTAACACTTAGTAATGTGTAAAAATTGGTTACATTAATAAATGTGGAAAAAAATTGCAAAACAATAAATTTTCTACCCTTTTAGTTGTGTCAAAAAAAATTGGGGGAATTGCATATATATCATTTCAAAAATATTAAATTACATATATATCCAACTCAAAATCATAATTACATATATATCTTTCATAAACTTAAAAAATATCATGTATATCCAAATAATTATATTATATATAAATCAACTTTTAAAATGTATTATAATTATCATTTCTTTATAAAGTGTCAATTATACCCTTCCTTCTTCACAAAACTAATCATGCTATTCAATCATCATGACACAGTGAGATATTTTACAAATCTTCGATCAAGATCCACTCTATTTCTTGTTTGCTCTAGACACTTTTAAGTAACTGTATTCCTATTGGTGGGATCAATAACTTATTATTATAAATGAACTTTTACAGTAGCAACAAATATTATTTTCCCATCGTGAATCAAGTCTAAAATCTCAATTGCAAGCCATTATCCTCTAAGCCTATTTTTCTAGTTCTTTCTTTTTCTTTAGATCCGTTTTATTTGTCTTAGAGCAGTCCCAACGGTAACGCCGTAACGGCGTTAAACGCAAAAAAACGGCGTTACCGGCGTTATTACCGTTGGGAGCTCGGCGTTAAAGAGGAAAAACGCAGCCGGCGTTGCTTTGGCAACGCACGTTAAAGGGGAGGCGCAAAAAAAAAAAAAAAAAAAAAATTTCAAAAAATTTACACTTTCTACCCTTAAAA
The DNA here is from genome assembly GCA_019973895.1 of Chrysanthemum seticuspe. NCBI lineage: Eukaryota > Viridiplantae > Streptophyta > Magnoliopsida > Asterales > Asteraceae > Chrysanthemum > Chrysanthemum seticuspe. The sequence goes on from BPTQ01000004.1 coordinate 236,004,167, forward strand.
CGGCTACTAGCCGTTATTTTCAAAAAAAATTTTCAAAAACCACCCTAAACGGCTACTAGCCGTTATTTTCAAAAAAAAATTTCAAAAACCTTTTTTTACCACTATAAATACCCAATTAAAACACCATTTCTTTTCACACTTCCACTACTAAATCCTCTCCATTCTCTCAATCTTTCAACTTCGGTTAACTGCAAAAAAAAACAATGTCGGGAGGCAACGATGATACTTTCTACAATCTTCTTGCTAGTGGGTGGAATCCCTCAAACCCGGGTTCATCATCTAACCCGAACGCCGGTTCATCTTCAATCCCCAACCCACTAGGCTTATCGAGCCAAGAAATGTATCAACAACATCAAGCATTTCTGTATTGGCAACAACAAAACCAACAAAACACCTTAAACTCTAACTTTCAAAACCTACAATTCACACAACAATCACAACAATCACAAACTGAAACACATGATGTTGCTGACACACCCACGTCTCCTCCAAAAAAAGGAAAAGGTCGCATTAAGCGAAAATCAAAGAAATCCAAAGACCCCGAGCCCGAACCAGTTGATTCTGATGAAGGCGAAGTTGTTGTTCACTCACGTTGGACTCCAGCAGAGGAAGCATTACTTGCAAGATGTTACATAGCTGTTTCGGAGGATCCGAAAGTTGGAAAGTGCCAACCCAAGGATACGTTTTGGTATCGGGTGCGAAATGAGTTCAATAAAAACAACTTTCAACGGCGCAACAAGGACATGCTGTCAAGCAAGTGGAAAACTTTGAACGGCATATGCACAAAGTTCAACTCTCATTACAACCGTTCGAAACGTGATCAACGAAGCGGGGAAAGTGAGCTGGATGTGATGCAACGGGCAAAGCAATGGTATCGTGAGGAAACCAAGGGATCAGCTTTTGGCCTCGAAGACGCTTGGGAGGTTTTGCGTCATTATAAGAAATGGAACTCGCCGGAACCGGTCGATTTAACCGGCGAAGTCCCAAGCCAAACAAACGAGGATTTGTTTGGTCAAGATGAACAACCTCGGCCCATGGGAAAGAAACGTGCTAGTAAGAAACCAAGATCCGAGACTACAACAAGTACTGGGGGAACAAGCTCTGGAGGAACGAGCTCGTCAGCTTATTTCACCGAAACTATGGCAAACGAGTTTCGTATGAAACGAGAAGTCTCCGAAGCGGCGTATCGGGCCGCGCAGGAAAAAGATCTCACAATAACCCGGTTGGAAGAAATAAAGTTTTTGATGACGCCTACTGCGGGGCAAGATCCAATGGTCGTGCAGTGGATCAATGACGAAAAAGATCGAATCATCAAAAAATATAACTTGAAACCTCGTGAGTAGATCGTATTCTCGTCATTTCCTTTAATTTGTTGTAACGTTTTATTTCGTTGTATGGTTTTTTTTATTTCGTTGTATTTTTTTTTATTTCGTTGTATTTTTTTTTTTAGTTTCGTATTGTAATATGTTTTAAGTTTTAATGAAATGTTTGTTTTAGTTTAAAAAATGAAGTGTATGATTTAGTTTAGGGGTTGAAATTGAAAATATGAAATATTAGTGGTGTTATGGTGTTATTGGGATGTTATTGTTGTGGGTGTTTTTTGGGGATGTTAATGTTAAATGGTAAAGCTGATGTGGCGCTGACGTGGACGGTGTTATTGGTGTTATGGTGTTATTGTTGGGAGTGCTCTTATAATAATTTGTTTCATGCTTTGTTTTTCTTCTATGTTGCATGTGATGTCTTTGACATTGACGACAAATGGACTGCACTTTCTATGATATCTTTTCTCCGACTACTAACATACAACAATATATTGGAAGAAGGAATTCTCATCATATTTTTTTTCGTTAATTTACTAATTATTCAACAGTGGGATATGAGATTGTAGGTGTTTTCTTTTTAGATCTGTGGGTTCTGCATTTCATGGGTAGGGAACAAAGTGAAGGGTATATTGGTCAAACTAAATTTGAGTGATGTTTATTATATATTTTATAATATTATTTATATATAATTTAGTTATTTGGATATATATGATAATTTTTAAGTTTAGGAAGGATATATATGTAATTATACCTTTAAGTTGGATGGAAAATGATTTGGAGACCTAAATGTATGACTAAATTTATGCCTAAAGTGATGTGGAAGTGGTTTATTGGTTTGTGAAGTAGTGGGTCCGTGTACTATAACCAATAGAGTGATACCACATAAGATTAGGCATGTATTTAGGCTTACGAGTTAGGCATGCCAATCAATGCTCAAGTTGGATATATATGTAATTTAGAACTTTTGGAAGGATATATATGCAATTCACCCAAAAAAGTTCACACTTTTAAGTGTAGAGAAATCTATGAAATGTCCACACTTATAGGTGTGGACCCAAATTCTCCGCGCTTCCTCAAAGTGTGGGGACCCAAAGATTCTCCACACTTTTTCAGAGTGTGGAGAATTTGGGTGTTACAAATAACCTCCATACTTATGGGGCGTTTGGTTAGGGTAATTTGAAGTATATTGGGGGCATTTGCATTTCAATTCCCTTCAAATATCCTGTTTGGTAACTCAAATGGGGACATTTGAAGTAATTTACAGTTTCACGAATTGCCAAAATGGAAATGGAGAGAATTAGAATGCCTCCAAAAAGTGAAGAATTTCTTGAAAAAAAAATTATAAACTTTTTTTCTTATTGTTTTTTTTATAAACTTTTAAATAGAATATTTATGAATTTTTTTATAAATTTTATTTATAAATTTTTTTTATAAACTTTTTTTTATAAGTTTTTTATAAACTATTTTAATAAATTTTTTATAAACTTTTTTTTATAAATTTTTTATAAATTTCTTAGGGTGGTGGCAGTCATGATCTCATACCTCACCACCCACCAATAATATCATTCCACCTCATCTCATGCCTCACTATACTTTTCTAGTGGCAACAATGATTCCATACATTACCTAATTTTATTTTTTTATATTTTATATTCATAATTATATTAAACAATTTAATAAAAACATAATATTTCATTAATAATTAAAAATACAAATTACATTGAACAACACATTTTTATTAACATATTAAAAAAATCAACACATGTTTATTAAAAACACAAATCACTTTTATAATACAAGGACCGAATATGTAAAAAAACAAAACACTTATCTTTTTCCTGTGGTTACACCAGTTTCACATTGTCTTCTTCGTTTGGCTCCTGCAAAGCACACACCAAAACACATAAACACACATTTAAATCAAGAAAAAAAGAAAAAACAAACAAACAAACAAACCTTCATGTTACAATGCACGTTTCAACGGCTAGTATTTTGCATCCCTTCTTCATGCCAATTCGACAATTAATCCTGCTTCACCTCCATGCCATGCCATGCCGCAGCCGAAGTGGCGGTGTTGCCGCTCGGCATCAGCCCATACCGACTCCAAACCGAAGCCATTGCCACCCCCCTTATAAAAAATTTTATAAACTTTTTTTATAATTTTTTTATAAACTTTTGATCTCTGCTGAACCGTCAAGTTTTCTCACGCAAGCAAGAAACTTAAAACAACTTAAGCACAGATGCAATGAAGATCTGAGGAGTACAATGTTTCCCCGGGTCGTTATGTCCCAGCGAGCTATGCAATGATTTATCAAACGTTTAGTGATCGAGGAGTTTGAACGGAAAAAGGATTTGGTTATGATTATAACTACGGGAAAAGCCAACGAATTACAACGGCTTAAATGCAAATTAAAGGAGATTAAAAAGATAAAATCTATTAAATAAACGCTATCACTATAATTAAAATGATGTTTTTGTTTTTATGTTTTTACAAATCTGAAATTAAAATCTACGCGACGTACAAATAAAAACGTGAAACTAAATCAATATTAACCCTAAAAATATGAAAATGATATTTTTACAATCCTAATGATAAAAGAAACTTTTTAGAAAAAGAAAACTATTTTTATAACTAATTATCTAATTATTATTAATTAAAAACTATTTTTAACTATTTAATAATTAACCAAAATACAAGAAATTAGGAAATAAAGCTAGAAAAATAAAATTATGAAATGGAAAAGTCTAAAATATCAAACTAGAATTTTCAAAACTATTTTTGTATTTTTCTGATTATTTTTCTATTTTTTATGAATTTTAAACTATTAAAAACTAATTAAATTACTAAAAATTACCAAATAAACTATGAAAAATCTGGAAAATTACTTTTTTCACTTTTTATATTTATCTAAACCTGAGAAGATTGAAAAATTATTTTTTTTTGAACCTTTTCTGAATTTTTTATATTAAAAGCTAATTAAAAATGATTAAAAACTAATTTAAATTAGGAAAAATAGCAAAACAACTTAGAAAAATCTGAAAATTTTAGGAAAAGTCTAAATTTATACTAGGAATATAAGAAAAATGGAAAATCAGGCACTTGTTTGGAGAAATTAGAAACTGATGTGGAAGTGCTTAATATTAAGCACTCCAAATAAGCTAAATGAACAAATTAAGCTACCAATATTCTACAGAGGTCTAAATATGCTATAAAAACTAGAATGCAGCTAATCCTAACTATTTTTAACCAATGGATCACAGGTTTGATCAGATTTGACTATATGGACTAATAAGCTAAATAAGGTTCTGAGGTACCAAGTTTAGACCAAGGCACAAGCTTAAAAATAAGCTCAAACTGAAAACTACTAATTAGAACTTGGAAAAGACCTGGTTGAGATTACTTGAACCAAAAATTAGACCATGGCTAGCTCTATTGAGCCCTGTGCAAGCTGCACCAATTCTGAGAAAAAGCTCAGCATTCACTGAGCAGTGGTGCAGGGCACTTTGTGCCTAAAAGGAAAGCTTATTTGAAGCTTTTAAATAAATCACAAAATTCTACAAAAATGCTTATAAGTACAAAGACCAGCTGAACTTTATGAAGGTACAAATTTCACTGAAAATGGCTCAAAGATGAAGCCATGAAAATTCTTTGCATTTGGCTGAAAAACAGATTGTGGCAACTTTGACTTTTGAAGATATTTAAGATTTTGACTTAAGTGAACTTTGAATCCAAATTTTGTGACTGAGATTAATGTTATATGTTGTTGTAAACCTAATGCAAGCAAAGTTATAAACTTCTAAACTCAAAATGATGAATTGCTATCCTAAAACTACAACAGTAAGACAGATAGACAAGTTTAGAGTCAAGTTTGACTTTTAGGCTATGCAGATCCAAAGTATTGATGGAAATGAGTTCAAATGATCTTAAGACACTTGAGACAACAATAGGCAATCACTGAACAAGTCTTAATAACAGTTAAACCATTCAATCCAAACACTCCTTTGAGTTACTGATTTAAGCTCAAAACAGAATTAAACAATGAAACAACTGATTTAATGATCAAACTCACTTAATAACACTTCATTACTGCTATTTGAACAAGTTTTAACAAATTTAAACCACAAGAACTAACTATGCTAAGAAACTTATAAATTTGACTTACACATGTCTAAGCCACAATGGCTAGCCAAATGTGAAACAAGAACCTCTAACCTATATAATCCAACCCAATAAGCTATAATTCACCCCATTCCATGCCTGCAACAACCCATATCCATTCTGCTTCAATTTTGTACCCGTTTGACTTTTTGTTGACCAATATCAAAGAAATGTTGAGACTTGATTATAAGCTTACAAGAAGCTATTATAAGCTTAAATAAGCTTATATGAGATTGATAGTGACTGCTTAAAGCTTTGACAAAAGAGTTTGAAACTTAAAATTTCAACAGTGAGTATAAACTAATGAAACTGATCATTACTTCCCATTCAAACTTGAAAAGAGTTGTACACACTTAAATACTGTTATTGGATACAAAATAAGCTTAGAAATACAGATGAAAGTTATTTAAGACAATTTAAACTACAATTCGACATACATTGTAAAAAAATAAAAGCTAGCTCTCTCTTTGATGCATCTCTTGGCCTTTTATACACCCAAGTCTGTCTCTCTCCTCCTTCTGACTACTTCCCAGCACAAAAAGTGACCATTGGATCACTAAAATTGATCATAGCCGTTTAAAGCTATTTTGGCGCCAAAATCATTTTAACCATTTGTGAGGTGATTGAGTGTTAGGTTTAGGGTAATAAATGAGGCTTGGCTTCTTGTGTTTGGAGGGGGGATGTAGGTGATGATGGAGTGGAGGTGGAGTGTGGTCAGGTGAGTTGCAGGGGGTGATGATGGGAGGTGCTATCACGTGAGGGAGAGAGGGAAAAGATGGGTCAAACCCATTTGACCGGTTATTAAACAAAGGGGTTGGATTCGGGTTAAAAACCGGGTAATGGGTTTGGGCTAGGAGTTGGATTGGGCCAAAGGTGTAAAAAGGGTCCGTTTGGAAGAGTTAACAACACAAGGGCCAAATATGCAATTTCCACAAAACAAGGGACCAAACCTGTAATTTTGCAAAAGGTGTTTCAGGGACAGAATTTGACAGGTGTTGATATTACAAGGACCAAAATTGCCATTTTCAATTTTTCCAGGGGTCAATTCTGTCAATTTGCAAACTTGAAGGACCAATTTGTAAATTTCTCAAACTTTTCACATTTTTCACCAAAGGATTAAATTTGACAACTTTTGATTTTAAAAGGACCTTTGGTGACTTTACTTTTGAAATTATGTGCTCAGGGACTGTTTTTGACAATTTTAGAAACTTGGGGGACTAAAACTGCAATTTTTGCAAATTTGATATGTTTTTCATCTGATTTTGATATTTTTGCATTTAAAACACATAAAACACTGATTTGTGATATTTTGATCATTTTGATGTGTTTCTGAGTGTTTTCAGATGATTTTGCAGTTTATATTGTACAAAAATGATGAGTATTTAGACACTCATCAATCCCCCACACTGAGATATTGCTAGTCCCTAGCAATGATTTGAGAAAACATAATGGATTTTAATCTCTTTACCAAAAGCCATTACTTCTGGAGTAGCCAAATGTTTCAGTTCAAGTAAGAACCATGGTACACCGATAACCATGTGATTTTGAGCAAACCACCAGCTTCCAACGGATTTGATTTGTCTTTACCAGAAGCCGTTTGCTCTGGACTAGCCAACTCTTAGATAAATTATCAACATTATCTTTGGTGAGTCGATTACCAATTATGGTTTTTCCACTGCCTTTACCACAAGCCATAATCTTGCGGGCTAGCCAACTCTTCACTTTTTAGGATATGGTGAGTTGAGAACCATACAATTTTGGGCAAATTGCAAGCCGTCAACGGATTTGAGATATCTTTACCAAGAGCCGTTTGCTCCTGGATTAGCCAATCCTTTTGTCTTACAGACAAGGCGGACTGATAACCTAATGAGAAAGTGTAAAACACTTACTCCAAAAAAAAAAATTTTGGCCAAAAACGGGGGAATTGGTATAATTATATGATAAAATTCGTGAGAATTCCCCCCCACACTTAGAAATGAATATTGCCCTCAATATTCAAAGTACCGGCGGTTATGCCTAAACAAAGAACGTAAAAGGGAAATACTACGGCCATTATTTAGAAAGTTTTTTTTTTTTTTTTTTTTTTTTTTTTTTTTTTTTTTTTTTTTTTTTTTTAACTTGTGGGCAACCCCCCCACACTAGGGTGGTAGAAAGAGGTGAGAAGACAGAAATATGGGTGAAAACCCATATGGCATGCTACTGTTTTTGATTCCCGAGTCGCTAGCTTGACTCGACCCCGTATTGATTTGTTCATGGGGAAAGTAACGTGGAAAACCAATCTCGATCGGACTTTCGTTCACAATGTTAATGAACATATGAACATCAGAAAGTTCCACTCCGACGAGATATAACCGCGGTATTGTTTAATAGTAGAAACTATAAAGGATGATACCGGGGTCAAAGATGGTGTCCTCATTCCCGAAAGAGAAAAGGGAAAGAGCAACCACACCATCTGTAAAGAATGGAATAAAGACGTACATGAGAATGCATGTCCATTCCTCAGCAGAGAGAAGCAAATCACCAGTTTTGACATCTTTAAGCTTAAACTTGAAGCTTATATGGTGATTGTCAAGAAGATGTCCGGGAGGGAGGGTGGGAAATGGTTTTTCAATCAACAGACTTTCCAGAAAAAGGATGTCTCCCTCCGGATCAAGGTAAGTGTTATCAATTCCTGTTGGAATTGACTCATCACTAAGAAACGCATCGACTTCATTCCAAAAGTTGTTATCTTCCTCATCAGGAGTGAGGGAAGGGATGGAAGAGTCGGGAAAAAGACTAGAAGATGATGGATCATTTTTGAGCAATTCATCAATGGGAAGAATGTCTCCCATTGGATCACAAACATCATCATCCAACTCAGATGAAACTGAGGAGAGTTTAGTTTCATCTACAGACTTAACAATCTCGATGCGACAAACTGATGCCGGAGGTGGGACAAGTGGTGTGCTCTTAGAGCTAGCAGTTTCCACCACTTCCGATGAAGTCTCCGATTCTAGATCATCGTCATCATCATCAAGAACACTCTTGACTTCCCTGGTGCAGCTTTCAAACCATTTGCTTGAACCAGGGGTAATTTTCAAAGCTTTGAGCTCAGCACGTTTTTGGTGAACACTCTTAACCCTGAAATTTGAAAGTGTTGCTGCATTGATTCTTTCAGATTTTTGATCAATTGTGGCAACACTCTGTTTGTACAGAGGTTTGGAGTTCTGGTTGATATTTAACGTGAGCTCTTCGTTGTCAACCCGTATGGTCAACTCTTCAGCAAACACATCAATCAGAGCACGACTCGTTCTTAAGAAAGCTCTCCCTAAGATGAGGGGAACTCTAGGATCTGCATCGAAGTCTACTACAACAAAGTCAGCATGAAAGTGAAACTTTCCCACTTTCATCACGACATCCTCGGCTATCCCAAGTGGACGAGTTACGGTACGATCCGCTAGCTCGAGTGTCATACGAGTGGATGAAAGTTCAGGAAGAGACAGTTTCTTCCATACTGAGAGTGGCATGAGGTTAATGCTAGCGCCAAGATCGGCCAAGGCGGAGCATTGAAACATCCCCAAGAAATCACACGGGATTAAGAACCTGCCAGGGTCTTCAAGCTTTTCGGGAAGCTTATTAAGAATGGCTGCTGAGCATTGCTCATTGAGAGGAGTTTTAGCCATCTCTGATAGCTTGTCTTTGTTGGTGAGTAAGCCTTTAAGCGTGGATGCAAATTTAGGCATTAGAACGAGAGCATCAACGAAGCTTATATCGAAGTGAAGCTCATTGAAGATTTGGAAAAATTTTTCCATCTGCTCTTTGTTTTTGTCTTTGAGCTTCTCATCATTCATTCTTGATGGGTAAGGAAGCTGACTAGACTTTTGAGTCGGGATGGAAGTGTTTTCTGGCTCAGGATTTTTCCTCGGAACATCGGGTTCCGGACTTAAGGCTTGGACTACCGAAGGTGGGACGTGTGCGGTACTTCGTGGGCTTGAATAATGCACCTTGTCCGTTGTTTCCTTGGTAACTTGACTAAATGCCACAGGAGGAGGGGGCATTGGAGTCTTAGGTCCATTGTGCGTCTTACCACTACGAGTGGTGATGGCTTTCAACTCGGCATTTGGATTGGGAATAGTATTGCCTGGGAGTCCTCCAGAAGATGGCGAAGCTTTGTTCATATTCATGTTCATGAAACTGCTCATCATATTCTTTAACTCATTTGTCTGCCGAGATAATGTGGTATCAATTTCCCTTTTTAGCTCACCTCTCATGTTATTGATCTGAGTTTGCATTGATCGCATGTTTGCCTCAGTCATTTTCATGAAGTCATTTGGCATGGGAGCTTGAGGAGGTGGTTGATAACTTTGATGATTTGGAGCTTGATATGGTTGAGGTTGGTTGAAATTGTTCCGGTTTTGATTGAAATTTTGAGAGTTATTGAAATTTTGTCCTTGATTCGGAACAAAGCGATTCTGATTGCCATGGTTTTGCACGGGAGGAAAACCAGGTGGTGTCATACCGCTAGGTGCACGGTAGTGAGGATCAGCCTGTGGTCGGTATTGATTGTGGTTTACCGAAGCTACGGGAGCTTGGTAAAAGGAAGCATCGGTTGCTTGACAATCATAATACGCATGTGGACCACTACAAGTTTCACACACCTTGTTTACGGCTTTGATTGGTTCCGGCTTATGAATTTCGCTTTTGATTTCCTTTACCTCTTTTATCATACAATGGATGATGTCCGTTAGAGCGGCTAACGGAGCGGCTAACTCGGAAGAGTTACCGGATGAAGAAGCAGGAGTGTTCGGAACATTGACTTTGTTGCGAGAAATAGGAACTTTTGATTTTTGCTCGCAAATCTCAATCACATCTTTAGGTTTACAATTCAAGATATTGCCGCCTGCGGCTGCATTCAAGGAATCTTGATCGTTTCCGTTCAACCCATTGTAAAAGATATTTACTTGTTGAAGCTCCGTGAATTCATGATGGGGGCATTTCCTGAGGAGATCTTTGAATCTCTCCCATGCCTCTCCAAAGTTTTCATCGAAATTTTGACGAAATCCAGAAATTTCATTTTTAAGATTAGTCGTCTTTGATGGAGGAAAGAAATAGTTGACAAACTTTTGAACAAGATCCTCCCAAGTTTCGATGGATCGAGGGGGTTCTTTTTCCAGCCAAATCCGGGCTGTCCCCTCAAGAGAGAATGGAAAAAGCATCAACTTGATGACTTTTTGAGGAACATCCTTGAAATTGATAGTTGAAGTCAACTTGTTAAACCAACGGATGTGTGCATACGGGTCTTCTCGATCAGACCCACGGAATTGATTTGTAGACACAAGTTGGATCAAATGTGTCTTCAATTCGAAGTGATCAGAATTGATAACGGGTAAAACGATGGCATCTCCATAACCCTCGGTGGGTGCCTGGAGCATTTCCGCCATAGTACGTTCATCTGCCATATTGTTGATTGAAATAGTACGAATCTCGGGTTCGACTATTTGGGCAGCACGTCTACGAGAACGTCTTTTTGGAATTTCTGCTAGATCACGCAAAGGACTCAATGATCTAGAAGAACGAGTGCGCATGCACTAGAGATAACTCTAAGGGATCTCAGAGTTAAGGAGAGAAATGGAATTATGAAGATATTTCAGATGAGAATGAGAATTATGAAGACGTTTTATAAAAACTGGGGTGAGAAGAATCTTTTGGGTTTTCTGGTTCTGAAACGTCGATATCACAACAAAATCAATTAACACAAGATCGAGGCAAAACAACAGTGAACTTAACCAATAATCCAAGATGAATGGCTTCTTTGAAAAAGGTACACCAATCACAAGGACACAAAGGCAAGTTTTAAATCTTTAGTTCGGGAACTTATTATGGTCGCACCCCCAGTTAGGTAGTGCACTGCCTTGGTTTGCGGTGGTAATCTTTTAAGTTGTTATTTATTTAAGAAAACGACGAATCTTTTTGTATTTTTATTATTTGATACATATATAGAAACAAAAGGAAAAATATTTTTGTGTTTTATACGTTTTTGGATGTTTTTGGGTTTTTGGATTTTTTATAAGAAAAATAGGGATATATATATATAGATGGATATGGATGATATAAACAAATGAGTGAGGATTCAAACAACTAATCTGCTACACGAAAGATAGATCAGCACAGCTCCCCGGCAGCGGCGCCAAAAATTTGATCTCTGCTGAACCGTCAAGTTTTCTCACGCAAGCAAGAAACTTAAAACAGCTTAAGCACAGATGCAATGAAGATCTGAGGAGTACAATGTTTCCCCGGGTCGTTATGTCCCAGCGAGCTATGCAATGATTTATCAAACGTTTAGTGATCGAGGAGTTTGAACGGAAAAAGGATTTGGTTATGATTATAACTACGGGAAAAGCCAACGAATTACAACGGCTTAAATGCAAATTAAAGGAGATTAAAAAGATAAAATCTATTAAATAAACGCTATCACTATAATTAAAATGATGTTTTTGTTTTTATGTTTTTACAAATCTGAAATTAAAATCTACGCGACGTACAAATAAAAACGTGAAACTAAATCAATATTAACCCTAAAAATATGAAAATGATATTTTTACAATCCTAATGATAAAAGAAACTTTTTAGAAAAAGAAAACTATTTTTATAACTAATTATCTAATTATTATTAATTAAAAACTATTTTTAACTATTTAATAATTAACCAAAATACAAGAAATTAGGAAATAAAGCTAGAAAAATAAAATTATGAAATGGAAAAGTCTAAAATATCAAACTAGAATTTTCAAAACTATTTTTGTATTTTTCTGATTATTTTTCTATTTTTTATGAATTTTAAACTATTAAAAACTAATTAAATTACTAAAAATTACCAAATAAACTATGAAAAATCTGGAAAATTACTTTTTTCACTTTTTATATTTATCTAAACCTGAGAAAATTGAAAAATTATTTTTTTTGAACCTTTTCTGAATTTTTTATATTAAAAGCTAATTAAAAATGATTAAAAACTAATTTAAATTAGGAAAAATAGCAAAACAACTTAGAAAAATCTGAAAATTTTAGGAAAAGTCTAAATTTATACTAGGAATATAAGAAAAATGGAAAATCAGGCACTTGTTTGGAGAAATTAGAAACTGATGTGGAAGTGCTTAATATTAAGCACTCCAAATAAGCTAAATGAACAAATTAAGCTACCAATATTCTACAGAGGTCTAAATATGCTATAAAAACTAGAATGCAGCTAATCCTAACTATTTTTAACCAATGGATCACAGGTTTGATCAGATTTGACTATATGGACTAATAAGCTAAATAAGGTTCTGAGGTACCAAGTTTAGACCAAGGCACAAGCTTAAAAATAAGCTCAAACTGAAAACTACTAATTAGAACTTGGAAAAGACCTGGTTGAGATTACTTGAACCAAAAATTAGACCATGGCTAGCTCTATTGAGCCCTGTGCAAGCTGCACCAATTCTGAGAAAAAGCTCAGCATTCACTGAGCAGTGGTGCAGGGCACTTTGTGCCTAAAAGGAAAGCTTATTTGAAGCTTTTAAATAAATCACAAAATTCTACAAAAATGCTTATAAGTACAAAGACCAGCTGAACTTTATGAAGGTACAAATTTCACTGAAAATGGCTCAAAGATGAAGCCATGAAAATTCTTTGCATTTGGCTGAAAAACAGATTGTGGCAACTTTGACTTTTGAAGATATTTAAGATTTTGACTTAAGTGAACTTTGAATCCAAATTTTGTGACTGAGATTAATGTTATATGTTGTTGTAAACCTAATGCAAGCAAAGTTATAAACTTCTAAACTCAAAATGATGAATTGCTATCCTAAAACTACAACAGTAAGACAGATAGACAAGTTTAGAGTCAAGTTTGACTTTTAGGCTATGCAGATCCAAAGTATTGATGGAAATGAGTTCAAATGATCTTAAGACACTTGAGACAACAATAGGCAATCACTGAACAAGTCTTAATAACAGTTAAACCATTCAATCCAAACACTCCTTTGAGTTACTGATTTAAGCTCAAAACAGAATTAAACAATGAAACAACTGATTTAATGATCAAACTCACTTAATAACACTTCATTACTGCTATTTGAACAAGTTTTAACAAATTTAAACCACAAGAACTAACTATGCTAAGAAACTTATAAATTTGACTTACACATGTCCAAGCCACAATGGCTAGCCAAATGTGAAACAAGAACCTCTAACCTATATAATCCAACCCAATAAGCTATAATTCACCCCATTCCATGCCTGCAACAACCCATATCCATTCTGCTTCAATTTTGTACCCGTTTGACTTTTTGTTGACCAATATCAAAGAAATGTTGAGACTTGATTATAAGCTTACAAGAAGCTATTATAAGCTTAAATAAGCTTATATGAGATTGATAGTGACTGCTTAAAGCTTTGACAAAAGAGTTTGAAACTTAAAATTTCAACAGTGAGTATAAACTAATGAAACTGATCATTACTTCCCATTCAAACTTGAAAAGAGTTGTACACACTTAAATACTGTTATTGGATACAAAATAAGCTTAGAAATACAGATGAAAGTTATTTAAGACAATTTAAACTACAATTCGACATACATTGTAAAAAAATAAAAGCTAGCTCTCTCTTTGATGCATCTCTTGGCCTTTTATACACCCAAGTCTGTCTCTCTCCTCCTTCTGACTACTTCCCAGCACAAAAAGTGACCATTGGATCACTAAAATTGATCATAGCCGTTTAAAGCTATTTTGGCGCCAAAATCATTTTAACCATTTGTGAGGTGATTGAGTGTTAGGTTTAGGGTAATAAATGAGGCTTGGCTTCTTGTGTTTGGAGGGGGGATGTAGGTGATGATGGAGTGGAGGTGGAGTGTGGTCAGGTGAGTTGCAGGGGGTGATGATGGGAGGTGCTATCACGTGAGGGAGAGAGGGAAAAGATGGGTCAAACCCATTTGACCGGTTATTAAACAAAGGGGTTGGATTCGGGTTAAAAACCGGGTAATGGGTTTGGGCTAGGAGTTGGATTGGGCCAAAGGTGTAAAAAGGGTCCGTTTGGAAGAGTTAACAACACAAGGGCCAAATATGCAATTTCCACAAAACAAGGGACCAAACCTGTAATTTTGCAAAAGGTGTTTCAGGGACAGAATTTGACAGGTGTTGATATTACAAGGACCAAAATTGCCATTTTCAATTTTTCCAGGGGTCAATTCTGTCAATTTGCAAACTTGAAGGACCAATTTGTAAATTTCTCAAACTTTTCACATTTTTCACCAAAGGATTAAATTTGACAACTTTTGATTTTAAAAGGACCTTTGGTGACTTTACTTTTGAAATTATGTGCTCAGGGACTGTTTTTGACAATTTTAGAAACTTGGGGGACTAAAACTGCAATTTTTGCAAATTTGATATGTTTTTCATCTGATTTTGATATTTTTGCATTTAAAACACATAAAACACTGATTTGTGATATTTTGATCATTTTGATGTGTTTCTGAGTGTTTTCAGATGATTTTGCAGTTTATATTGTACAAAAATGATGAGTATTTAGACACTCATCAACTTTTCTTTTATAATTTTTTATAATCTTTTTTTATAAATTTTTTATAAACCTTTTCTATAATTTTTTTATAAACTTTTAAATAGAATATTTATGAAATTTATATTAAAAAAATAAAAAAATATTTATAAAGTTCTGTCAACCAAACATGCGAAGGTATTTTAAATTCCGGATTTTTAAATTCTCAAGAATTTAAATTTTCTAGAATTTAAAATTCCAAATTACCCCAAACAAACGCCCCCTTAGAAGTGTGAAAAATCTTATAATTCTTTACACTTAAAAGTGTGAACTTTTATTTGATACAACTATAAGTGTGAAATTTATAATTTTTTTCACACTTATTAATGTAAACAATTTTTACACATAATTAAATGTTAATAAACCAATAAAATTTTACACACTTTTAAAAAGTGTGGAAATTTAGTGCGGAGAATGAACCAATTTTTTATAGTGTATTTTAAAGGTTAATTACGTTGTTACCTTGTGGGTTTGTATTTTTCTTTATCATGTTACGGTTGTAATATTTTACTGAAGAAGTTTGAGAGAGAATGAAAAATGAATATTATTGAAAGGAAAAAGTGATTACAAAATGATAATTCTTGATTACAAAAGATTGAATACTCCTACTCTATTTATACTAAGATTATACTTCTAGAAACATTACTAAACTACTAACATTACATTCTATTACAATTCACTTGAGCTTGATATAGTAACTTGTGCTTCGATGGAATAGTTGACTTTTGCTTTGACTCTGCCTTTGACCTTTGGATGTTGTTGATTTGATGAGTTGTTGTTGCTTGATCATTGATACCTCCATTACCCCCCCCCACAAGTTGGCAGTGTGAAAGGATCACAAGTGCCAAACTTGCTGATACAATTGTAGTGCAGAACTTTTGGTAATCCTTTTGTTAGAACATCTGCTGCTTGAAATTTTGTAGGAATGTAAGAAGGTATGATGTATTGTTCTTTAATCTTATCTCTGACAAAATGACAGTCTATCTCAATGTGTTTAGTTCTGGCATGGAGGACTGGATTTGAAGCAAGTGCAATAGCAGATTCATTGTCACATAAGATAGGGACAGGTTGAGATATCTTGAGGTTTAGATCCTGTAGTAAACATTTAAGCCATGTAATCTCACAAGTGCAATCTGCTAGAGCTCTATACTCTGCTTCTGTGGATGATCTTGAGACAACAAGTTGCTTCTTTGAAATCCAGGAGATGAGACAACTGCCAAGGAATATAGCATCATATCCTGTGACTGATCTTCTAGTGATTGGACAAGCTGCCCAATCACTATCACAATAGGCTGAAAGAGATAGAGTAGAATCCTTTGGAAAGTGTAAACCTTGACCATGACATAATTTGATATATCTCATGACCCTTAGTAGTGCTTTCATATGAATAGTGGTTGGGTTGTGAGAAAATTGGCTGAGAACTTGAGCAGCAAATGAGAGGTCATGCCTGGTGATTGTAAGATAGATGAGTTTTCCAACTAATGTTCTGTAAAGAGATGAATCATGTAATGGTTCACTGGATTCATCATTGAGAGTGACAGTGGGATCCAGTGGTGTGATAGCAGGCTTGTCATTGAGAACACCAGCATGTTGGATAAGTTCTAAAGCATATTTCCTTTGGGACAAAACAATACCAGATGAATTTCTAAGGATTTCAATGCCTAGATAGTAATGTAGTGGGCCAAGATCCTTAATGCTGAACTTTTGATGAAGTTGTTGTTTGATAGAGTTGATGAGAACTTGATCATTGCCTGCCAAGAGAATATCATCCACATAAACAAGGAGAGCAATGAATTGATGTCCTTGAGTAAGAGTGAAGAGTGAGGTATCAGCATAACTTTGTTGAAAGTGAAGGGATTGTAGGAACTCTGTAAGTTTGCTGAACCATTGTCTATTTGCTTGTTTAAGTCCATAGAGAGACTTGTTTAGTTTACACACAGAATTGGGTGGAAGGTCTTTTGAGTAGCCTTGAGGAAGTTTCATATAAACCTCTTCATGTAAATCTCCATGTAGAAAGGCATTATTGATATCCAGCTGCTCAATAAACCAATTATGATGAACAGAAATAGCTAAGAGAGCTCGTACACTAACCATCTTTGCAACAGGGGCAAAAGTTTCTTTGTAATCAACCCCTTCTCTTTGTGTGTAACCCTGTGCAACCAGCCTTGCTTTGTATCTTTCTACAGAGCCATCTTGATGAGTGTCTAAATACTCATCATTTTTGTTCCTTCTACACTGCAAAAACAGTCAAAAACACTTTGAAAAGTCTTAAAAAGACAGAAAAAATATTTAGACTGTATTTTATGCAATAATTGTCAAAATCTAGTCCCTGGTTATTCAAAACATGTAATTTTTCATAAAATACCCTCAGGGATTTTTCAAGTTGTCAAAATTACCCTTATAAAGTTCAGTTTTTCAAAATGGCAACTTTAGTCCCTGAAATTTCAAAGATTGACAGAATTTACCCCTGGACATTTTTAAATTGGAAAATTAGCATTTTTAGTCCTTTGGTAATTCTAACTTGTCAAAATTGGTCCTCTTGATTAACTTTGGAAAATTGCAGATTTGGTCCCTCAAGTTTGCAGAAATTACAAACTTGGTCCTTGTGTTATTAAAGCTAAACAACCAACTTGACACCTGCCAATATACCCTTGAACCCTCCCACTTGAACCCTGTCTAATATTAAACCCCGGTCAAACCCATAGTCAACCCCCGCCCTTTTCCCTCCTTTTTCCCACTGTCTTCTTCACCAACTCCTCTGCAACACTCCATCCCCTCACCTCCAGCTCACAACCCACACCTTATCCCTCCACCTCACCCAACAATCCAAGAAGCATTAAATGTTTCTCCTTCCTTGCACTCAAACCCCCCCCAGTTGCTATATCAGTTTTGGCGCCAAAATTCATCAAACGGCCAATATCAACTCCAGTGATCCAATGGCTCTAAAAAGAGGTGGGAAATGCTCAGAAGACACGTGGGAGCATTTTTTGTTGATAAAAGGAGGGAAGAGAAGCAGAGAAGGGAGTAGTTATTAGTTTTTAATTTCTGTCATGTCGTTTTTATCTTAAAAATCTTAAAGTAGCTCAAAGTTTGTAATTTTCATCTTATTTGTATCAATCTAAACCTGTTCAATCTGTTGTAACTTATTTTAAGTGATAAATTCAAGTTTGGTTAAGTTTTCTGTTTTTCCCTTTTCTGTAATCATATCTGTTTTAAACTTGTTAAGTGCCAGGCTTCAATATGCTTCATTATAACTCAAATAAGCTTACTAAAGCTGCCCATAGCTTTTAGTAAGCTTATAACTCAGTTTCAAGCAAAATTGGATTTTGGTCAACAAAAGTCAAAGGTTCAGAATTATGGTTGAATTAATCTGTGTTGCTGAGATAGCTATGGATATGGGTTGATTCTGAGTTTGATATGGGTTGAGATAGGTTAGGATAGTGGTTACTTGATCTCAGTGTGCATGCCATTGTGACAGGACACTTGTAAGTCCAATTCTGCTTTTATGTTCTTAATCAGTGGTATAACTTTAGTGATTGTTGCTTGTTGATTCTTAGTGTAGTTTAGTTCATTGATTTCCAGCTTGTTTGATTAGTAGTTATCATTGTTTACCTAAAGTAATCTCTGCATCATTTCTAGGTAAGTCTGCTTAATTAGACTCAGATTTGCTTAATCTGCATAATCATAGCTAGTTAGATTTAGTGTTAGTTTACTGTTCTATTTGCATAATTTAGGTGCTCTATTCTGTTTTGAAGTAATCATAGTTTAGTATTAGAGATTTGTTAAGTGGAAGAGTTACCTATAGGTGATTATAACAAGTGTTTGGATTAAGGTTCAGATAGATGCTATAAGCTAGTACAGAGGATAAGTTCTGCAAACACAGTCTCACCTAGGTTCAACTAAGTCACTTAGGACTTAGTCTTGCACCACTTTCTTCTTAAAGTCAAAATTGCATTTGTATTGAATTCACATGCATCTCAGTTAGGCTAGAACAGAATAGAAGTTGCATTTAGGCTTAGATTATGTTAATGACCAAGACCTTGATAGATCTTAAGCACTCGGGGATCGTTAGTTTTGCCTATGTAATCACAAGCAAACTAATAGAAGATCTCTACAACTTGATATTGTAGCGGAAAATAAATACAAGTTATAGTAACTAAGAACACTTTTGATCCTCTATGGATCTTTGATTATAGAAACTCTATGTTTCGGATAGAATACAAGACTTGAGAAACTTAAGAAAAGCTGTCTCTATTACAAGATAATATGGTTTCTTATATAGGCAAGAAACCCTAATAAGCGTTGACAATTTACGCTTCTACTACTAAACTAGACTAAGCATGCAACTAGACAAGCATGCAACTAATCATATTGTTTTGTTAATCATCGTGTTTATTCTGAGTAAGCTCTACATAATACGGCGCCAACCTATACATACGGCGCTGACTTTTACTCTAAAGTGAGCTTATCTCTCCTACGTGGTTCCCACTTTCAGTAGCAACACACTGTCTGCTTTATCACTTCTGCTGAAGTATAACTTCGGCAGCATCATTTCTTCTTCAGCAGAATCTCTTCGACTAAGGCTTCGGCAGAATCAGTGGCTTGTGCTTCGGCAGAATCAGTAGATTACCTTAATTTCTTCTTCAGCAGAATCTCTTCGACTAAGGCTTCGGCAGAATCAGTGGCTTGTGCTTCGGCAGAATCAGTAGATTACCTTAATTCCCAACAATCCTCCCCTAAACTGGAATTTGACGAGGTTAAGTTCCAGTTTCCTTGATAGATCTATAATGCTGTTGAGGAGTGTAACTTTTTCCTTGAGGATTGTACCATGATGTGGATTCAGCAATGAGTGGACAGTAACTTGAGGATCAGCAGCAAAGAGTCAGAAGAAGAACATCTCTATGATGACTGAACTGTGAAATACCAGATCTTTGCAGCAACATGTGACATCATGTACATCAAAACATATTAGTTCAATACTTTTCTCATCACTTCCAGGTGTGTAAACTCCTGTGAGAGGTGAATCATCGAAATTAATGGATTTGATGTCTCTTTACCAATAGCCATTACTACTGGAGTAGCCACATGTTTGAGTTCGAAAAATATGGTACATTGATAACCGTCTGATTTATTGGCAAACCAGCAACCATATAAACGGATTTGTCTTGTCTTTACCTGTAGCCGTTTGCTCAGGACTAGTCAATTCTTAGGATTGGTGAATTGAGAACCAAATATGGATTCAGTTGTCTTTACCACATGCCATATACATGTGGACTAGCCAATTCTTGGATTCCAAACAGGAATAGACCATGGTGAATTGATGACCATACAACTCTCAGCAGTTAAGCATGGGTGGTTGCGAACCCTATAGTTTTGAGCAAACCATTACAGCTATCAACAGATTTGATGTGTCTTTACCAAAGCTGTACCCTTTGGACTAGCCAACTCTTTGATATACAAAAGGTACATCGGGTGAGTTAAAAACCATCAGACAAAAATTCTACACAAAGGTAGTTTTTTTTTTTTTTTTTTTTTTTTTTTTTTTTTTTTTTTTTTAACTAAAAACAAAATCAATGTATAAAACTGAAAAAGCTTAATAATAAGTTGAAAAATATAAAACCTAATTTTTATTAAATAAACGCTATCACTATTTTTTAAAATGATGTTTGTGTGAATTAGTGAGAGTCGTTTACTTTAAAAAATTTTACAAAAATAGGCAAATATCACAAGAAAGGAAGATAAAAATGAACAAAACAAAGTAGTGTAGGGAGTACCAATAGTCCCTATGAGGAAGAAGAAGAAGCCTATTGCAGTTGTTGCAGTTGAGTTTTGATCAATCCCACCAGTGTTAAAGCAGTTTGTCTTTCATTTCCCACAGGATCTGGAGGAATTTCCAATTTCTGACTTAACATCTTTTCCATAAGTCTTTTAGGCAGAGGATATTTTCTTTCAGACAGCAGGCACACAGTGATTCCACCCTTAGTTTCAAGGACATGCACCCGAGGGAGAGGATAGAATCTCCAGGATGTAAGCTTCCATCGATGTGAGTTTTCCCAAATTGAAGATGCTTTACTATTGGGAATGTGGGAGTTTAGCAAGATTTGAAAATCTCCTGGCAGGTACATTCCAGAGCCTTGCGGTTCGTTGTTGCAATAATGGCGGGAAACTTGAGTAAACAGAGAAAGTAAGTCTGCTCTATCTATTAAGTGTAGAATTTCCTTCAGAAAGGTGAATTCTACTGAAGTAGAGTCCTTACGGAGAAGAACATTCATCTGATCTTCCTTCAATTTCCAGGCTATCCCATCTTCTGAGTTTCCATCAGGAAAATCAGCAGCAGACCCTTCTACTATAAAAGATGAGTCATCAGCTTCAAGATCCAAAGGAGAAATCTTGGCCTTAGTCTTCTTTCTCCTCCCAGGCATATAGATCTCTTGAGGGGGAGCATTTTCATCTTGTGCTTCTGTAGTGGGGCATGTAACAGTAGATGGAGACATGGTTGAAGCACGAAATGCTTTTATCCTGTGAGATATCCTTATAGCCTTTTCTGTTTTGGTTTCTGAGAAATCAGCTTCCTTAACTTCAGAATCTTCTACTGTAACAACAGGTGTTGCAGAGAGAGAGGGAGCTGATGCTTCAGGTGCTTCAGGAGGAATGGAAGATGGTTCAGCAGATTGACCCTTGGCCGTAGTAGAAGCAATTTCAGAGGTTGCTTCAGCAGGAATGACTGGAGAGGATTCCTTGGTTGGAGCATCAGCCTTGAGTCTTTTGGCCGTTTGAACAGCTTCATTTTCTGAAACCCTTTTTAAGTTGGAAGAACGTGCGAAAGCTAATCTTCTTTCCTCCATGATTTGGTTATACTTGCGATACAGGACAGAATCAGGATAAGCCTTGACTTGCTTCATTGTTAGACCAGAGTTGGACTGTGAGTATTGGTTTTTCACCACCCTTCTCATTTCATCTTTAGTAGGGGGTTTTGTTTTGGCTTTCTGAGCTTGGATGGCCCTCTTTTGTGCAAGTGCTTCTTGCTTCCTTTGTCTTCCCTGAGCCCTCATTTGCTCCACATAGTTGTCACTAAGAAAATCTCCACCTAGGATACTTTGAGCTAGAGAAGGTCTTGAAATGACATGCTGAGTTAGAACATCCCATTGTGCAGCAGGCATCTGAACCCTTAATTCATCCAGTTCTTTTCTTCTCTCAGGAGTTAGAGATGAGAATTCTTCTGCTTCAAATTGTTTTGCCAATGCTGTATCTTCCTTTGACTTCTCAAACTCTGCCAATCTACTAGCTTGACCCAGTCTTTCCTCCTCAGTCACCAGGTGAGGACCAAGCTCATCTTCAGTGACGACAATATTTTCTTTATCATTAGGCTGCTT
The DNA here is from genome assembly GCA_019973895.1 of Chrysanthemum seticuspe. Taxonomy (NCBI): domain Eukaryota; kingdom Viridiplantae; phylum Streptophyta; class Magnoliopsida; order Asterales; family Asteraceae; genus Chrysanthemum; species Chrysanthemum seticuspe. The sequence continues at coordinate 236,026,591 of BPTQ01000004.1, forward strand.
AGCACACTCTTCTTCAGTAAGATCAACTATAGGAATTTCTTCTGGAGTTCCTAGATCAACATGTTGATGTAGATTATCAACTGAGGTGGTCAAGACAGTAACATCAGGAAGATCTGCTGAAGGTGAAGGGCCTGATGGTTCTTGAACAGATGAAGATTTTCCAAGGTCTGGAGAAGCATCCTCCATTTGTATATCAGCAGATGCAGTCTTATCAGCCCCAGGTTCCTCTGAAGCTTCAGAAGAAACCTTGTGAAGATCAGATCTCTTTCTTCTGGTGTACAGAACAGGTTTCGTCTTCTTTGATGAAGTGGCAGCTACAGATGAAGGGTCATTGAGAGAAACTTCAGCCAACATTTCTAGAGACCCAAAGGGAGGAACTTCTTGCTCTTCATCAGATGAAACCACCAATTTCCTTTTGGAAGACCCTTTTAGGTTGTGCTCTAAGAACTTAATCTGATTCTGCAGTTCTTCAATTTTCCCTCCAAGAGAAGACTTGGTCTCTGCAAGCTCCTTTTTCAGATTCTTAACCTCTGCAGCATACCTGTTGACAAGAGCATACACAGATGAGAGTGTAATGGGGTCCTCAGCTCCACCAGCAGATTGCTCTGTGGTAAGGGGAGCCTCATTGGACCTTTCAGGAGTAACCTGGTCATGCTCAATGTGGGGAATATCTTCATCAAGAGGATTCCTCACAGGACTTGGCGTGGGTGGTCTATTAAGCTCTGACTCAACATGAGTATCAAGTGTGGGTGGAGGACTAGGACAAGGTGGCTGGTCAGGAGCAACGTGAGTTGCTTCAACAGTAGAAGATGGGCCCTCATCAATGTTGACCAATGGATTACCATCAGTAGCAACCGGTGAGGTAGGAGGGATAAGAGCCACATTCTCCTCATCAGCAGCCTCATTACCTTGTGGCAACATGGCTGCAAGCAGGGGATGATGTTCCCCTTGAAAGTGAGTTTTCATGGTTGCAAACAATTTAGCAGTCAAGGAACTTATAGGATAAAAAGCTTGTGCTTGGGTAGAGGTGTCTACTATGATTTGTAAAAACCTTGGGTACATTAAAAATTTTCCCTTTGTCTTTTGAATATTTTCAACCATGTTTTCGAAAATATACTTAGAAAAATTGAAAGTTACCCCTTGAGAAAGACACACAATACCATATCCCAGTCTGGTTGAGAACTGGTCCCATCCTCCAGTCTTGTTGCTCATGCATTGGAGCAGTGTGTGAACCAAGAACCTCCATTTGGGGCAGAGTTCCTTCTTTAGCCACATATCCGTTCTAGTACCACGATAGCCAATAGCCCTTAGCCCATTCAACACATCTTCCTGATTAGAGTAAAATGCTCCATCAGCATCTTCCAGGTGAAGCTTCCTTCTGATTAGGTCCTCGGTCACAATGCACTCTGTTTCATCAATCACAGCCCTAATCTCTGTCTCACTCCTTTTCTCAGCAGTTGCCCAAAATTGAGTAACCAGTGATTCATATATCTCATTTGGAGAATGAGTTAGGGCATAACGAATCTTGGACCTTTTCAGGAATTCCACCATTGGTTCGTACAGTTCATAACCTTTGCCATTACCCAGAAAAGCAACTTTGTTGTGATCATATTTAAATTCAAGACCCATGAGGAATATGAGTGTTTAGGATTATGATTTTGAAATGGTGAGAGTTTGTGTAAGTGGAATGAGAGGGAATTTGTTCGTTCTGAAGCGAGTGATGGTGGATGAAGTGTTTTTGCCCAAATTATGGTCAAAGAAAAATGGACCGTTTGGTTGACCATTGCTGACGTGTATGACATCTTTGACCCGACCCAAAATAACACTTCGGCAGAAACACAAGATCAATCTGCTGAAGTTATGGCATCAGTAGAATGCATCAAAGATAAGAATATCTTCGGTAAGTTTCTAGAATTACTGTGCCACCCACTTGCATTAAACTCGTTGAACTTTGAATCCGTCTATAAAATGATCCCAATGTAACTCATATTTTCACCAAGATCCCCAAATATTTACCACAAACCCTAGAAGCCAAATAACCTCAATTAACCCAATTGTGCCATGAATACCAAACCTGAGGTCATAAATCTCACTTCCTCAGCTTCCTCATCCTCTTCATCATCATCAAGTGGTGAATCAAACCCATGGTTCTCTTACTTTCCACAACCCTATCCAAGACCTAAAAAATCGCCCTTTCTTCCTTCTTCAGAAGATGACAGTGTAGTGAATCCAAGTGAATCTGCTGATGATTCTGATGACTCCTATAAGGAGGGAACTTCTTACTCCCAACCTCCAGCACCTCGGTCTCAACAAAGACCTCGTGCCAGGAATCCGCCACTCCCCAAAGATAGAGAGGTGGTTCTTGGTCTCACTGCGCCATCTTTTGGTGCATAAACACCCATCGTATAGAAGAAGGGCTTAAGGAGGGTGGATCGATTGTATTTCGATTGAAATGAGTAGATGAAGCACAAAGGACACGATAGTTCTCTTCGTCATCCTACGTGGTCATCGTCATCATCAATCGTTTGCATCAATCTATCCCTCCATTTTGGTCCTTAGCATCTTCGTCGTCCTGGTCATGCATATCCAACCAGCCAGTTAAGCGGAATGGGTGGTTATGCAAGACCTACGAAAGCAAAGCCAGCATCAAAGGCATATCCAGCATTCCATTAGATTTCGGAATGAAAGATATACACTAGATTAGGCTTAGCTTGAGGATGCAAAATAGAAGTAGGTGGTCTTTATGTAAGCTGTAAGCTGTAAACTGTTTCTTGAATGAATGAATGAACAATTTGACTTCAATTTCTTTTCTTTCAGTATTATCTTCAGTAGAATCAAATTGTATGCTTCAGCATTTGTTATCAGAAGAAACCAGCAACACTTTTTCAGCTGTCTAACCATGTACAACGAGCCACTTTTGATGAATTTGAACTTGATCATGGGATGTATAAACTGTAGTCCAGAAAAGGAACAGACAAAATGCAGTACAGACAACTGCAACACTGCAAAACAGATACTAAAACATACACAACAACAAAACAAACAAACTAGAGAAATATAAGAAGTTAGTGTTAGATTACAAACAAAAATATAGAAACAAACCAAAAAATCTGCAGAGTGAATATAAAACAGACAAAAATCTGCAGAGTTTGCACAAATCCTCCCCTGAGGCATATGCCTCCCCTGAGGCCTATGCCTCCCCTTAAACTATGCAGTCAAGGGTTTAGCATGCCAATATTGACCACGAGGTGTTGAAACCTTGGTCCATCAAATGCTTTTGTTAAAAGGTCTGCCACATTATCATCAGTATGGATTTTTGCCACTTTTATCAAATGTTTTTCATAAGCATCTCTTATAAAGTGGTGCCTGATTTCAATGTGTTTCGTTCGACTGTGAAAGACTGGATTTTTGACTATGCAGATGGTACTTTGATTATCTATATGAATTGTAGTGTTCATAAAGTTGTACCCATAGTCCAGCAATTGGTTCTGAATCCAAAGGACTTGACCACAGCAGTTTGCAGCAGCAACGTATTCTGCTTCAGTAGTTGAGGTGGCCACAATGGTTTGTTTCTTGCATTGCCAAGAAATCAACCTCTTGCCTAGGAACTGGCAGCCCCCAGTTGTGGATCTTCTGTCCAAATTTGCACCAGCATAATCACTGTCACTGTATGCTTCTAACTTGAAGGGAGATTCTTTTGGGTACCAAAGGCCTAAAAGAGGTTGGCCTTTGAGGTACTTAAAGATCTTCTTCACGGCATTGAGATGGGAAGCAAGAGGAGTGACTTGATGTCGAGAACAAGCACTCACTGCAAATGTAATATCAGGTCTTGAAGCTGTCAAATACATCAATGAACCAATCATAGACCTGTACAGATGAACATTCACAGGTAGATCTGGTTCATTATTTGCTTTAGCCTTAGGAGCTTCATAAGGTGTTGTGGCAGTCCTAACACCTTCCATACCAAACTTCTTTAGAATGTCCCTCACATATTTATCTTGACAGATAAAGATGCCATCTTGTTTCTGCTGAACTTGGAGACCCAAGAAGAAAGTAAGTTCTCCCATAGCACTCATTTGGAATTCACCCTTCATAAGTTCCTCGAATTCCCTGCACCAAGCTTCGTTTGTGGAACCAAATATGATGTCGTCCACATACACTTGCACCAGAATGATGTCTGAGTAATTTTTCTTGAGGAACAGAGTTTTATCAATAGCTCCTCTCCTATAGCCATGCTTCAGCAGGAATGAAGAAAGCCGAGCATACCAAGCTCTTGGAGCCTGATGTAAGCCATAGAGAGCTTTAACAACTTTGTAAACATGATTTGGGTGATCTGGGTCTTCAAATCCCTTTGGTTGAGAGACATAAACCTCTTCTTCAATCTCACCATACAAAAAAGCACCTTTGACATCCATTTGATACACCATGAACCCCATATAAGAAGCATAAGCCAAGAAAATGCGAATTGCTTCAACTCTTGCAACAGGGGCAAATACTTCATCATAATCTATTCCTTCCTCCTGTCTGAAGCCTTGTGCTACTAATCTTGCTTTGTTTTTAATCACAACACCCCGAGAATCTCTCTTATTCTTCAGAACCCACTTTGTCCCAATGGCATATTTGCCATCAGGTAGTGGTACCAAAATCCAAACCTGCTGGTTGTGAAATTGTTGCATCTCTTCTTGCATTGCTTCTAGCCAACTTGAATCATTGAGAGCTTGAGATACACTGGTTGGTTCCACTTGAGAGAGAAAGCAAGCAAACAGACAATGTTTAAAGTCTGTGTGATTGTCTCTTTGTTGGTTGGAGACATAAGAGAGAAAAGCAATCTGTCCAAATTGAGGACTTGTGATAGCCCTTCGAGTTCTGACAGGTGCCAGAAGATCACCAATGATGTTGGATTGAGGATGAGCAATATTGATCCTCTGAGTAGCAGTGGGGTTGACTTCAATGGATGAATCAAGATTAGTGATAGTTGGTTCAAATTCAGCATCATAAGAGGGTGAGGTGAAGATGCCAGCTTTGGGTTGATGATTTCCAAGATCTGAAGGTGTTGGAAAGCGTGTATAGGGTTCACCAAAGTCTAAGGATACTCGAGAAGGAACAGCATAGCCTTCAGCAGATTTGGGGATGGATGGTGTGACAGAGTCAACTTCAGCAGACACATTGTTTCTGCTGACTCCTTCATTAGCTACCCCTTCTTTCAGTTTCTCTGCTTCAAGCTTGGCGGCAAATTCTTGAGTTTGAAGCCTAGCGAGGTCCTCAGCATAGTGAGAGTCATCTTCATCACTCGAATCAGCAGCATCCTTGGAGGTGGTACCTGCAATATTGTTAGGAGAGAAAGAAGGCACAAGTATGGGTTGCTCATCATCTTCAAACTCATTTTCAGAGTCATCATCTAAGGGACTTGCATTGTTAGTTGGAGAGTCTTGAGGACCTGCATTTTGGTTAGCCAAATGTCTGTGGTAACCCAGATAATCAGTTAAGTAGTCAAGATCAAAAGACCATGAATGACCTTGTCCTTGAACATTAGGCTTATCTTCCAAAAATCTTAGGTTCAATGTCTCCTCTATCTTCTTGGCTTGCAAGTTGTACACCCTGTATGCCTTACTATGAGCTGAATAACCCACAATATAGCCATCATCAGCCTTTTCATCAAACTTTCCCAATGGATCACTAGTGTTCAGAATGGTCACTTGACAACCAAAAGGTTTCAGGTAGTGAATGACAGGAACCTTCCCAAAGAGAAGCTCATATGGGGTTTTGAGTTGTGGTCTGGTAATGGACACCCTATTTAGCACATAACAGGCAGTGCCAACAGCTTCAGTCCAGAACATAGTGGGCAATTTAGAGTCTGCAAGCATGGATCTAGCAGCCTCTATTAAGGTCCTATTCTTTCTTTCAGCCACCCCATTTTGTTGTGGGGTTCTTGGATTACTATAGTCCCTTTTTATGCCTTTTGACCCACAGAGTTCTATCAGAATAGCATTTTTAAACTCTGTCCCATTATCACACCTAATTCCCTTAACCTTTTTGTTCAACTGATTTTCAACAAGGGTGATGAATTCAGTCAGCACTTGAGATGTTTCATCTTTGGTTCGGAGAAAGAAAACCCAACAAAATCTGCTATAGCCATCAGTGATCACCAAACAGAAGTATTTATGATCAATGCTTCTGACTTGAGTAGGACCAAACAGATCCATGTGAAGCAACTGAAGAGGTTCAGTAATGATGCTCATAGCATTGATAGCCTTGTAGGAAGCTCTGTGTTGTTTTCCTTTGTTGCAAGCGACACAATTATGATCATTGGTGAATACTTTGGTGGGAAGGCCTTCAACAAGACCCATTTTAGAGAGTTTGTTAATGGTTTTGAAGTTCACATGCGCCATCCTCCTATGCCATTTTGTGGACTCATCTAGAGATGCTTTAGCAACCAAACAGGTGAGGTTACCACCTGGTTGAACTTCATTAAGGTTGAATGTGTATAAGTTGTGAGTTCGAGGAACCTTCAGCAGAATGGAAGTTTCTTCTGGGAGTTTGAAGTCTTTAGACAGCACAAGACATTCATTCTCAGTGAAGAGAACTTTGTTCTTAGTATCACAGATTTGTGACACAGAGAATAAGTTGAAATGCTGAAGTTCCTTAACAAAATACACATTTTCAAAATCCAGGTGAGGAGTCTTTATGGTGCCCTTTCCAGTGATACTACCATCACTTCCTCCAAAAGTCACATTGCCTCCTCCTTCTATAGGGACAAAATTATGCATCATATCCCTGTTTCCAGACATGCTTCTGGAACAACCACTATCAACAATACCAATATTCTTATGCTTAAGGGGATGATCCTACAAACAACAACAAAAATATATACAGACAGTTAGTATTCAGAGGAGGCTCAAGTCATTACTGACTTGAACCTGCCTTGTGGATCACAGGTTTAGGGCATGAGGTTTGAGAGGATCCACCATTGTTCTTGGTCCTCCATTGATAATTTGGTCCCTTGTTAGTCCAAGAACAACCTGCTGAGGGCTTCACAGCAGTGTTCCCATATCCCATCCCAGCATACATGGAGTCAACATATGTAGGCCAATAGTCATGTTTAAAATATGAGCTCGTTGGTTGGCCATAAGGTCTAGTAACTGAACTTCTCCAATGAGAGTCAGTTTTAGCTGCTTGTGGGACATAAGGTGGTATATTAGCAACATTGGTCCAGTTAGGTTTGTGTTTCTGGGGAGTAGCACATGCACCCAATCTTTGTTCATAAAAATCACAATCCTTTATCAAATGAAATTTACTGCCACATACAAAACATGTCTTCTTCTTAGAAGTTTTATTCACACAGGAAGATGTTGGATTACATGCAGAAGTACTTAAAACAGATACATTCAAGGAATTGTTTTTAACAGACTGATTATTCAAACATTTAAAAGATAAGTCTTCAGGAGAAACTGTCTTGGAAGATGATTCCTCAGCAGCTTCCCTAGAAGGCTCACAAGTAGACTGGGGTGCAGGCTTGGGTGTTGGTTCAGGCTTGGGAGGGTCAGACTTCTCATTTGAATCACAACTTTCATAGGAGGTAGACCCTTGATCCGATGAGTTGTCACTGTCAGAGCAAGAGACAAAATCATTAGATGAGGTATCAGGGTCTGGCAAGTCTTTTGACTTTTTGCCATATAAGTGATGTGATCCATCAAAGTCAATAGTGATGGATAGGTCTGTGGGCATAAATTCACCTCTAATAGGTCCAGGGACAGCATGTAATTCACCTTCTTTTACAAAATTAGCTAACCCTGCTGGTGTGGATTTACGACCATCATACTTAGCTTCTACTCCTACATACTTTTGAAAGCCTAGTCCTAAGCCAGAGGTAACTGTTTGACTGTTATAGATTTGACTAGCTAACTTGTTTCCATTTACCAACCATTCTTTATGCATAGCTATTTCTTTAGCTAGTTTTTCCTTAAGCTCTAGGTTTTCAGATACAGCTTCATCCTTAGCTTTCTCAGACAGTTTTAAGTAATTATTTGCAACTTCTAGATCAAACTGTAAAACCTTTATCTTTTCTTCATAAGCAATTTGATTCTTCTGAAACCATACTTTTTGTCTTTCTACTGTTTTTAATGCTAGTTTATGAGCTTCATTATCAATATAACATGCATCAAACTTAGGTTTCATAGCATCAAATTCTTCCTTAAGTTCATTGTATCTAAGACTACAGCCAAAAATACAATTGTGTACCTGAGATAATCCCATTAAGGCAAACTGATCATGCCTTTCATCCAAAGTGCACCTTGCAAGCAGTCCAACCTTGTCAGTATCATGAGCTTCCTCATTAACAGGTTCATGTGTGGTCCAGTTGACCTGTTCATCCATGGTGAGGAGAGCTGCTGAAGCTCCAGCTTCCTGCTGTTTCTGCTGATAGGAAAAATATTTGGCTCCATCTCCATTTTTTCTGTCCTTGCATTCTCTAGAGAAATGCCCCATCTGATGACAAGAGTAGCACCTGACTTTCCCCCTATCAAAACGAGCTGGTTCCTTTCCCTTGAAAACAAACTTCCTTCCAGCCTTCTCTTCAAACCTTTTGATGTCCACTGACAGCAAAGCTACCTGCATTTTCAGCTTCATTTCCTCCATATCAAGAGGGTCCACCTGATCAAAGTCTTCATATGCAAGATACTGCTGAGTATCATAGTCAGCAACAAACGAATGAAGAACATCTTCTATCACACTACTAGACCTAGCTTGAGAACTTGGTGGAGTGGGACGAGGGTTATGTGGTGCAGGGGGAGTTGAAGATGATGATGGAAAGTAGTTGGAACTAGGAGATGATGGAAAATAGTTGGAGCTAGGAGCTTGTACCATCATGTTGGAATGAGATGTCCCAACAAAAGCTGCATGGTTAGGGGAGGATGTACGGTAGGGAGTCCTGACATCTGGTTCAAGGGTTCTGAGTCTGTTGTATAGCTCATCAAAGGTGAGCATATCCAACCCTCCTTTAGCCTTGAGTGCAATACTGACATGCAACCATGATGGTGGCAAGGACCTCAAGAACTTTGAGTTGCAATCTTCATTGTCCGGTTTAGCATTCAGCTGATTCAGCTGACTCAAGATCCTATGGAACCTGTCGTATCCCTTGTGGATACCTTCTTCTTCTGATATGTTGAAGTCCTGAAACTGTTGTCTAAGCATGGACTTCCTCATTCTCTTTGATTCTTCATTTCCACCAAACCTTGCTTTGAGAGCCATCCAAATATCTTTAGCATCATCCATATGATGGAAATCACATAGATGATCTTCGGGTATGGCTTGAAGCAGAATGGTCTTCACTTTATGCTCTCTCTGCATGGCCAGCACTTCTTCAGCAGTTTTTGGTGGAGCCATGATAAACTTCCCATCTCTGTCAGGAATCATCTTCTTTAGACTATTTCCTTTCTTTACTACCTCCCACAGATTCCAATCAATATTGGAAATCCAGTTTTCCATCTTCATAGTCCAAAGTTCATATTCTTCCCTCTTTAAATAAGGAAATTTACCATTGCTATTTGTGAGACTGAGCTGTTGCATGGAAGTGGTGTTGGTGTTGGTGTTGTTTGTGTTGGTGACTTCATTTTCAGTATCTGATCCAGGCATGGTGAATGGATGTTTGGTTGTATGGGGGTGAGACTGGTTCTTAGTATCGTAGAGACTTTCCCGAGGCTCTGATACCACTTGTTAATGACCAAGACCTTGATAGATCTTAAGCACTCGGGGATCGTTAGTTTTGCCTATGTAATCACAAGCAAACTAATAGAAGATCTCTACAACTTGATATTGTAGCGGAAAATAAATACAAGTTATAGTAACTAAGAACACTTTTGATCCTCTATGGATCTTTGATTATAGAAACTCTATGTTTCGGATAGAATACAAGACTTGAGAAACTTAAGAAAAGCTGTCTCTATTACAAGATAATATGGTTTCTTATATAGGCAAGAAACCCTAATAAGCGTTGACAATTTACGCTTCTACTACTAAACTAGACTAAGCATGCAACTAGACAAGCATGCAACTAATCATATTGTTTTGTTAATCATCGTGTTTATTCTGAGTAAGCTCTACATAATACGGCGCCAACCTATACATACGGCGCTGACTTTTACTCTAAAGTGAGCTTATCTCTCCTACGTGGTTCCCACTTTCAGTAGCAACACACTGTCTGCTTTATCACTTCTGCTGAAGTATAACTTCGGCAGCATCATTTCTTCTTCAGCAGAATCTCTTCGACTAAGGCTTCGGCAGAATCAGTGGCTTGTGCTTCGGCAGAATCAGTAGATTACCTTAATTTCTTCTTCAGCAGAATCTCTTCGACTAAGGCTTCGGCAGAATCAGTGGCTTGTGCTTCGGCAGAATCAGTAGATTACCTTAATTCCCAACAGATTAGGATAATATAGCTTAATTAGGTTCCATTACATCCTTAAATAACATAATTAATCAGAAAATTTGATCCAAATCTCACTTAAGTCAACTTTTCATTTCTGTTTCAAAAGTCAAAAGATGGAAAAGCAGTTTTTCACCAAACTGGATAGATTTATCATAGCTTCATTTCTGGTTCAAAATCATTGAAACTTTGGGATTTTCAAGTTCAATTGGTCAAGTTTTGAAATCTGAGTTTTGTGAAATTTTTCCAAATCTCTTTAAGCTTCAAATCAGCTCCTCAACTAGGCACCATTTGCCCTGTTCACACTCAGCATACACTGAGTGTGTTACAGGCAACTTCCAGACCTTGTGTAGGTCTTGTTTTTGATCACTAGGGTCTGACACTTGGTTTATTGGCTCACTGGTTGGTCTTCTTAAGGATCACAATTCCAGTTTTCCATAAAGCTCTTTTGATAAGCCAATATATAAGCTGCAACATAGAGGGTAGGGGCTGTTTGGCCAATAATCACTTCTAAGCTTCTAAGTATAAACTGAGCTTGTAGCTTGTTAGGATTAGTTGGAATTAGTTGGAATTAGCTTATTTTAGTACAAATTAGCTTCTGTAAAAGTCTGGTAGCTTATAGTGCCCTTTAGCTTATTTTAGAGCTTAATTATTTAAGCAGTTATACATCAGTTTCTAAATCCTTCACATAAGCCCTAGTTTTTATATTTTTCTTAGAATTAGAATAATATTTTAGACTTTTCCTGAATTGTTCATAATTTTTCATCACTGTTTGCTATTTTTCTTATTTTAAATTAGTTTTTAAGTCTTTTTAAATAGCTTTTAATCCAAATAAATCAGAAAAGCTTCAAAAAAATAAGTTTTCAATTTTCATAGATTAAGATAAATATAAAAAGCCAAAAAAATATTTTTCCAGATTTTTCTTAGTTAAAATAGTAATTTTTAGCAATTTAATTAGTTTTAAATAGTTTTTAAATCATAGAAATTAGAATATAAATCAGAAAAATACAAATTCAATTTTCAAAAGTTTGTTTAGTTATTTTAGATTTTTGAAAAATAGTTTCACAATTTTCCTCTTTAATTTCATAATTTTTAGTATTTTAATTTAGTTTTAAAGTTTACAATTAGTTTTTAATTCAAATTTATAAAAGAAAAATCAAGAAAACCCAACTTTAAAAATAGTGATAGCATTTATTTAATATAATTTAGCTTTTTAATTTTCTTTCTCAGATTTTCCTTTGTCATCTAGTATTATCATTAACCCCATTCCTGTTCAATATCACCCGATCACTACGCGTTTAGCTTCAATCGCACAGCTCGTTGGGACTTAACGACCTGGGGAAACACTAAACTCTCCTGGACTTAATTTCTTTGGTTTCAGACTGTTTGGCTTTTATTACGGTTGACCATTCACAAGTGGTTGACTTGTGTAATAAACCTGACCGTTTGGGAGCGAATTAAATTTTGGCGCCGCTGCCGGGGAGCTGTGCTAATAGTCTTACGTTTAGCAGATTAGTGATTTGAATATTCACTCCTTGTTCATACCATCTATATATGTTTATATTTTCTTATAAAAATCCAAAAATCCAAAAACATCTTAAAAATAAAAAACCCAAAAAGATTTTCTTTCTTATTTTTACAAAATGTTTATCCAAAAATCCAAAAATATTCATCTTTACCCTCTTACCCTTTTTGATTCTTTATCCCTTTACCCTCTATCCATTTGATTCTAACTTCTTCTATTCTCATGGAATCTCTCGACTACGACGAATTCTGGAACGAAGTTGAAAAACTTCATACTTTATCACAAATGTCAAGAATTCGTGTTGTTCGTGATGATCCATTAATTCTGCGTAGGGAAATGGAACGAGAAACCGGGGTGACAAAGGACCAGGTACTTCCCTCTGATAATGGAGGTGCTAAATACGTCCAACCTACGGTTATCCAAAGATCTAACCCCTCAATTGCTCCTAAGCCGTCTAAAATTGATCCTAAACTTTCACAATTTATGGTTAAAAGCAATCATGCAGAATTTAGACCGGTGACTAGCAAGAATGACTTGCCTAAACTTCACGTTTCTCAAAAACCAGAACCGGAGACCATAACGGAAGTGGTGGAAATTGCTAGCTCTCAGAGCACACCACTTGTCCCACCTCCGGATTTTTCAAAATGTTCTTCGAGACTTGATAGTCATTCGGATCACCATGTTGGTTTTGTTGATTCTTTGAATGAACCGATTCTTTCTCATAACTCTCAAATGGAATCATTTATTCCTTGTGTCGGTTGTGGTGAGCCTCTTTTTGGTTCACCATGTCGCTGGTGTACGTGTGTACAGTGTGGTAATGATATTCGGAACGGGAGTTGTTTGTTTTGTGGTTCGATGAATTCATTTGATTATGATCCTAATCCGAACTCATTTAACGACCCCTCAAAATTTTCCAATTACCCACCACAGCCCGAATTATCTTCATATAATCAACATAACTGCTGTGAATTTTGTGGAGGTCCTCACCAAGGATTTGAGTGTCAATCCGGAAACACGTTTGTCTATGAACAGTTTTCCGGTGATGCTCAGAACTTTGGTTATGACCAATATCCATATAATTCACTAGTCCAGACTCAACAGTTTTACTGTTGTGAGAATTGTGGAGGTCCTCACGATAATCTTCAATGTCAACCGTGGAATCAAAATTACTATACTTCCGGTTTTGACAATTTCCAATCTCCACAGCACCATACGGTTCAAACTCCACCTGAGCCGTTGTCTCAAGAAATTTCCCAAGATTTTGAAACCGCAATGAAAACGCTTGATGATATGATTCGTAACTTTAAGAATCAAGTGAGTGGTGAAAAGACCATGAGAGAATTGCTAGCCGAAGAACGAGAGGCTCGCAATTCTAGGGAAGAATTATTGGTCTTAGAGCATGCAGCTCTAAGGCGTTCCCAATTTCTTAAGGCAGCTATGTATGATGATGACGAGGAGAGTTTTTATCCTTTTAAAGATAATATTTCTCAACTCCCTCAGTCTGTTGTTATCACACCCGAGATTCACACTCACTCTCTTATTATGGGGGACGAGCATCTTGGCACTGTTCCTGAAAAGGAATCTGACGAATTCATAAAGTCTAGTGTTGAGAACCTTGTCCCAATCCCAAGAGAGTCACAGGGAATTCTCGAGCATTTGTGTGATATCCCTACCCCTCTTGTCTTCCCAAAAGATCATGTTGAGATGTTCTCCGATTCTGATGATGATGATTCGTTATCTTGTGGAGACATCGTTTATGTGGAAGATTTACCTTCTGAGCTTGTTAGCTTAGAAGAAGAGAATGATGAAGTTACTGACACTGAAATCAAAGATGAAGCACTTCGTGCAACATTATTGAATGTTAATCTTCTCATTTCTAGAATCGAGGCTTTTAATGAAAAGCCTATTTCATCTCCTATCCCCATTAAGGATAGTGACATTCTTTCCGATGATTCTATTCCAGAAATGAAAGCCTTCTGTTTTGATAATATGGGAGAGAAGATTAGTGGCAGTACCACTTTTCATTCTCATAATTATCTCCCCAATTATGAATCATTTACATTGGAGGAGTTCACCAGTGAACCCACTCATATCAATTCTGAATATGATTCATTCACCTTCAAGGAGTTCTCAGATGAACTCACTCATATCATATCTCCGCCGGAGTATGATAATTTCTACTTTGATCTAGACACACCCATAATATGTCTTGATCAAGCAAGCTTAACTGATGAGATTCATGAAACTATGAATTCTCCTATTGAGGATGAAGAGTTAGTCATGATTTTTATCATGATTTTCTTTCTTTTCTTCATATATTCTGTCACTTCTCCTGTTCTTCACTCCTTCGGGAATGAAGACATTATCTTTGATCCCGGCATTTCCATGTACCATTATCTTGAGCCGGGAATATATCTCATCGGTGTGGAACTTTCACGTGCTTCAAATGTTTGTCCAAACATCTTGAATGAAAGTCCGATGGAGATTGTTTCTTCCACTTTGCTTCCCCATGAACCAATGAATGCGGGGTCGAGTCAAGCTAGCGACTCGAGAATCAAAAACAGTAGCACACTATATGGGTTTTCACCCATATTTCTGATTTCTTTCTACTTTCTACCACCCTAGTGTGGGGGAGTTGCCCCCCGCTGTTGTATATAAGTTTTCATCGAAATTTTTTTTTTCAAATAATGGCCGTAGTATTTCCCTTTTACGTTCTATGTTTCGGCATAACCGCCGGTACTTTGAATATTGAGGGCAATATTCATTTCTAGTGTGGGGGGAATTCTCACGAATTTTATCATGTAATTATACCACCCAATTCCCCCATTTTTGGCCAAATTTTTTTTTGGAGTAAGTGTTTTGCACTTACTCAGCTTACGGTTATCAGTCCGCCATGTCTAATAAACAAAAGGATTGGCTAATCCAGGAGCAAACGGCTCTTGGTAAAGATATCTCAAATCCGTTGACGGCTTGCAATTTGCCCAAAATTGTATGGTGTTCAGCTCACCATATCTTTAATTAGTGAAGAGTTGGCTAGCCCGCAAGTTTATGGCTTGTGGTAAAGGCAGTTGGAAAACCATAATTGGTAATCGACTCACCAAAGATATTTTATCTAAGAGTTGGCTAGTCCAGAAGCAAACGGCTTCTGGTAAAGACAAATCAAAACCGTTGAAAGCTGGTGATTTGCTCAAAATCATTTGGTTATCATTGTACCAAGGTTCTTACTTGAACTGACACAATTGGCTACTCCAGAAGTAATGGCTTTTGGTAAAGAGATTCAAATCCATTAAGTTTTCTCAAAAGATTGCTAGGGACTAACAATAGTTTAGTGTGGGGGATTGATGAGTGTGTAAATACTCATCATTTTTGTTCCTTCTACACTGCAAAAACAGTCAAAAACACTTTGAAAAGTCTTAAAAAGACAGAAAAAATATTTAGACTGTATTTTATGCAATAATTGTCAAAATCTAGTCCCTGGTTATTCAAAACATGTAATTTTTCATAAAATACCCTCGGGGATTTTTCAAGTTGTCAAAATTACCCTTATAAAGTTCAGTTTTTCAAAATGGCAACTTTAGTCCCTGAAATTTCAAAGATTGACAGAATTTACCCCTGGACATTTTTAAATTGGAAAATTAGCATTTTTAGTCCTTTGGTAATTCTAACTTGTCAAAATTGGTCCTCTTGATTAACTTTGGAAAATTGCAGATTTGGTCCCTCAAGTTTGCAGAAATTACAAACTTGGTCCTTGTGTTATTAAAGCTAAACAACCAACTTGACACCTGCCAATATACCCTTGAACCCTCCCACTTGAACCCTGTCTAATATTAAACCCCGGTCAAACCCATAGTCAACCCCCGCCCTTTTCCCTCCTTTTTCCCACTGTCTTCTTCACCAACTCCTCTGCAACACTCCATCCCCTCACCTCCAGCTCACAACCCACACCTTATCCCTCCACCTCACCCAACAATCCAAGAAGCATTAAATGTTTCTCCTTCCTTGCACTCAAACCCCCCCCAGTTGCTATATCAGTTTTGGCGCCAAAATTCATCAAACGGCCAATATCAACTCCAGTGATCCAATGGCTCTAAAAAGAGGTGGGAAATGCTCAGAAGACACGTGGGAGCATTTTTTGTTGATAAAAGGAGGGAAGAGAAGCAGAGAAGGGAGTAGTTATTAGTTTTTAATTTCTGTCATGTCGTTTTTATCTTAAAAATCTTAAAGTAGCTCAAAGTTTGTAATTTTCATCTTATTTGTATCAATCTAAACCTGTTCAATCTGTTGTAACTTATTTTAATTGATAAATTCAAGTTTGGTTAAGTTTTCTGTTTTTCCCTTTTCTGTAATCATATCTGTTTTAAACTTGTTAAGTGCCAGGCTTCAATATGCTTCATTATAACTCAAATAAGCTTACTAAAGCTGCCCATAGCTTTTAGTAAGCTTATAACTCAGTTTCAAGCAAAATTGGATTTTGGTCAACAAAAGTCAAAGGTTCAGAATTATGGTTGAATTAATCTGTGTTGCTGAGATAGCTATGGATATGGGTTGATTCTGAGTTTGATATGGGTTGAGATAGGTTAGGATAGTGGTTACTTGATCTCAGTGTGCATGCCATTGTGACAGGACACTTGTAAGTCCAATTCTGCTTTTATGTTCTTAATCAGTGGTATAACTTTAGTGATTGTTGCTTGTTGATTCTTAGTGTAGTTTAGTTCATTGATTTCCAGCTTGTTTGATTAGTAGTTATCATTGTTTACCTAAAGTAATCTCTGCATCATTTCTAGGTAAGTCTGCTTAATTAGACTCAGATTTGCTTAATCTGCATAATCATAGCTAGTTAGATTTAGTGTTAGTTTACTGTTCTATTTGCATAATTTAGGTGCTCTATTCTGTTTTGAAGTAATCATAGTTCAGTATTAGAGATTTGTTAAGTGGAAGAGTTACCTATAGGTGATTATAACTAGTGTTTGGATTAAGGTTCAGATAGATGCTATAAGCTAGTACAGAGGATAAGTTCTGCAAACACAGTCTCACCTAGGTTCAACTAAGTCACTTAGGACTTAGTCTTGCACCACTTTCTTCTTAAAGTCAAAATTGCATTTGTATTGAATTCACATGCATCTCAGTTAGGCTAGAACAGAATAGAAGTTGCATTTAGGCTTAGATTAGGATAATATAGCTTAATTAGGTTCCATTACATCCTTAAATAACATAATCAATCAGAAAATTTGATCCAAATCTCACTTAAGTCAACTTTTCATTTCTGTTTCAAAAGTCAAAAGATGGAAAAACAGTTTTTCACCAAACTGGATAGATTTATCATAGCTTCATTTCTGGTTCAAAATCATTGAAACTTTGGGATTTTCAAGTTCAATTGGTCAAGTTTTGAAATATGAATTTTGTGAAATTTTTCCAAATCTCTTTAAGCTTCAAATCAGCTCCTCAACTAGGCACCATTTGCCCTGTTCACATTCAGCATACACTGAGTGTGTTACAGGCAACTTCCAGACCTTGTGTAGGTCTTGTTTTTGATCACTAGGGTCTGACACTTGGTTTATTGGCTCACTGGTTGGTCTTCTTAAGGATCACAATTCCAGTTTTCCATAAAGCTCTTTTGATAAGCCAGTATATAAACTGCAACATAGAGGGTAGGGGCTGTTTGGCCAATAATCACTTCTAAGCTTCTAAGTATAAACTGAGCTTGTAGCTTGTTAGGATTAGTTGGAATTAGCTTATTTTAGTACAAATTAGCTTCTGTAAAAGTCTGGTAGCTTATAGTGCCCTTTAGCTTATTTTAGAGCTTAATTATTTAAGCAGTTATACATCAGTTTCTAAATCCTTCACATAAGCCCTAGTTTTTATATTTTTCTTAGAATTAGAATAATATTTTAGACTTTTCCTGAATTTTTCATAATTTTTCATCACTGTTTGCTATTTTTCTTATTTTAAATTAGTTTTTAAGTCTTTTTAAATAGCTTTTAATCCAAATAAATCAGAAAAGCTTCAAAAAAATAAGTTTTCAATTTTCATAGATTAAGATAAATATAAAAAGCCAAAAAAATATTTTTCTAGATTTTTCTTAGTTAAAATAGTAATTTTTAGCAATTTAATTAGTTTTAAATAGTTTTTAAATCATAGAAATTAGAATATAAATCAGAAAAATACAAATTCAATTTTCAAAAGTTTGTTTAGTTATTTTAGATTTTTGAAAAATAGTTTCACAATTTTCCTCTTTAATTTCATAATTTTTAGTATTTTAATTTAGTTTTAAAGTTTAAAATTAGTTTTTAATTCAAATTTATAAAAGAAAAATCAAGAAAACCCAACTTTAAAAATAGTGATAGCATTTATTTAATATAATTTAGCTTTTTAATTTTCTTTCTCAGATTTTCCTTTGTCATCTAGTATTATCATTAACCCCATTCCTGTTCAATATCACCCGATCACTACGCGTTTAGCTTCAATCGCACAGCTCGTTGGGACTTAACGACCTGAGGAAACACTAAACTCTCCTGGACTTAATTGCTTTGGTTTCAGACTGTTTGGCTTTTATTACGGTTGACCATTCACAAGTGGTTGACTTGTGTAATAAACCTGACCGTTTGGGAGCGAATCACATCTGCATGATATTTAATCCTGAACACCCACTTACTACCAATAGCAAATTTGTTAGCAGGTAACAGACACACTTCCCAAGTATTATTATCTTCTAAAGCATGGATTTCCTTGTTCATAGCTTGAACCCATTTTGGATCCTTAGATACTTGTGCATAGGTGTGAGGTTCAGTTGTTTTGTTAATGTTACTGATGAAGTGTCTGAGTTTTGGTGTGGAGATATTTGAATAATTAATGTATTTTGTGAAATGATGTTTGGAAATGTGATGAACATTAGATTTTGGAAGAGTGTAATGAAAATCTTTTAGTTTTGTTGGGATGTGTTTGGATCTGTGAGAAACTCTTAAAGGTGGAGATGGTGTAGGAATATGAGGTGAAGATTGTGTTGTTGAGGAAGGAGATGATTGTTGAGGTGAATTGGATGTATCATGAGTTGATTGAGGAATGTCATGTGTAGTTTGTGTTTCTGGTTGTGGAGATGAAGGAGTGTTAAATAATGGTGAGGTGGTAATAGCTTCTGTTGTGTTAGTTACTTCTGCTTCTGAGGTGTGTGGGTCAGGTGAGGTAATGTTGGGAGAAGGAGTAGGTGGAGGTGAAGTAGTTGTGTCAGGTTGTAAGAAGATAGGAAGGGTGGATGGGTTGATTTGTGGCTGAGTTGTTGTTGTGTTTGTAGGTTGAGAGATTGTATGGAAAGGAAATTGTGTTTCATCAAACTCAACATGTCTGCTTGTGAGAATTTTGTGTGATTTGGGATCATACAATAGGTATCCTTTTGATTGGGTGAGTATCCAATAAGTACTGAAGGTATTGACCTTGGTTGAAATTTGTCTGGTAAGTGTTGGTGAACATAAGCTCTACATCCAATGGTTCTGATGTGATCTAAAGAAGGTGCAGTGTTATGTAGGAGCTCATATGGTGATTTGTTCTGAATTGAAGTTGAGGGAAGTCTATTGATGAGATATGTGGCAGCTAATATGCAATAGCCCCAAAAATGGATAGGAAAATTTGCTTGAAATCTGATTGCTCTTGCCACTTCCAAAAGTTGTTTGTGTTTTCTTTCAACTCTAGCATTCTGCTGAGGAGTATTTGGACATGAGGTTTGGTGCACTATTCCCACTGATTGAAAAAATGTTTTGAGATAGGAATTTAAGAACTCTGTGCCATTATCACTTCTCACTGTTTTAATGTTTGCATTAAAGTGTGTTTGGATGTAGTGATAGAAGGTTTTGATGTGGGTCATTGTGTGTTGTTTGCTAGGCATAAGATAAGTCCATGTGGCTCTTGAATGATCATCAACTATGGTGAGAAAATATCTACATTTGTTTATGGTTGTATGCCTATAAGGACCCCAAACATCAATATGAATAAGATCAAACAGAGATTTGGCATAAGAGGTGCTTGATTTGAAAGGTAAAGTGTGTTGTTTGGCTAACATACAGATATCACACTTGAAAGTTGAATTACAATGCATGAAAGGAGAAATTGTTTTTATTTGTTTAAGAACTGGAAATGAGGAGTGTCCCATCCTTGAGTGCCACAGGTATGAGTTGTTGTTGGTGCTGAAAACAGGTGATGCAGATGTCTTGGTAGTAGAAAGTACTGATGATGGTTGAAAGTACTGTACTGATGATGGTTGAAAGTACTGTATGGTTGTAGAAGGTACTGATGATGGTAGAAAGTAGAGACCATTACAAAGGATTCCATGAGCAATCCTGTTGTTCTGGTCCTGAAACACACAGTGTTTGTCAGTGAGGGTGAGTGAAATGTTGGTTCCTTGTAGTAGTTTGCTCACAGACATAAGGTTGTGTGAAAAAGATGGTATGTATAAAACATAGTTAAAAGTGATGTAGTTATTTATGACCACTGATCCATAGGTTGTAAATTTAACATTGTGTCCATTAGGCAGTGTAACATATATGGGTGTGGGAAGTATGTGGATGTTAATCATGAATGAGAGTGATATGGAAATATGATCTGTTGCACCACTATCTATGATCCAAGCATGTTTAAGATCAGAAATGAGAGAAGCTACAAATTTAGGAATTCCAAAACTTTGAGAAGAAAATATACCTGAGAAAGGACCATTTTGGTTGCCCTGCATCATAAGTAGAACTTGGTTCAATTGATTCTGCAACTGATCCATTCTAGCAGCCATATGATTGTCAGAAGGAGTATGTGTTGAAGTGTGTTGTGATGGTTGATTGGTGTTGTTGTATCTTCTTGACTTTGAACCATATTCACTGTCCTTGGTGAGGGTTGATAAGAGGTCTGTGGTTTTGAAGGTTTTGCAGGGAATTTTCCATGAAGTGGATGTCCCACTGGATAGCCTACAATTTTGTAACATTGATCCTTTGAATGACCTTCTTTGAAGCAATGTCCACATATGACCCCCTTTTTGAAATTACCCTTTCTCTCAGATGATTCACCATGACTGTAGGAAGACCTGTTAAACCTTTGAGATGGATTGTAGTGTTGGGTTGAATTTTGACCTCTGTGATTGTTTCCAAATGCTGCAAAGACTGTGGGTGTGGAAGACTTTGGCAATAAACCTTCCATTTGTTTTTCTTCTTGCCTTACCATATTATAGGCTTTAACAACTGATGGTAAAGGCTGCATGAGAAGAATTTGACCTCTGATGTTGGCATAGCTATCATCAAGCCCCATCAAGAATTGAATCAATCTTTTCCTTTGATCTCTTTCACTGTTTTCCTTCCCATTTTCACAATTACAAACACAGATACACAAATATGGTGCTTCCAATGAGTCAAATTCATCCCACAATCCTTTCAGTTTATGATAGTAAACTTCAATGGTACAATCATGTTGTTTTAACTGAACAATGTCATTTGTGAGTTGGTAAATTCTGTGACCATCAATTTGTGCATAATGCTCATGAAGTTCACTCCATAACTTTGAAACATAATTGATAAAGTTCAAGTTGTTACCAATTTGCTCAACCACAGTATTGAGAATCCATGAAATCAACATGTCATTGTTTCTTTCCCAAAGTGCTCTAGTAGCATCAGTTGTGTTTGGTTCAGGGTATTCACCAGAGATTAACTTCATCTTATTCTTAGCATTTAATGCAATAACCATGGATCTCTTCCAAGAACTGTAGTTGTCAGATCCAGTTAACTTCTTGGAGATGAGAATCAATCCTGGATGATCAGATTGATGCAGAAAGAGAGGATGATCAGAGTTGATTGTTCCATTGAGTGTGGTGTTCATTGTGGATGTATCTTGTGATGATGATGATGAATCAAGAACCATTTTGAACTGAATAGTGGTTATAACTAATTTGTAACAGAATGATGAATTTTGGTGAATGTGATTGTAAACTGATGAGTTTTGGTGTTTGAATGATCAAGAAATGATGTTCAGTGATGAAGATACAACAGATTATGGTGGATTTTGGTGGTGATGATGAAGAAAATTTTGGCGGGAAAAACGGTTATAGTAAGAAAAGTTGTTAGAATCACCGGAAAATTCAGTTATCGTGATCGGAGGCAGTTACACACCACAGTTTGTGGTGGTAGTCTCTGATACCATGAAGAAGTTAGAGAATGAAAAATGAATATTATTGAAGGGAAAAAGTGATTACAAAATGATAATTCTTGATTACAAAAGATTGAATACTCCTACTCTATTTATACTAAGATTATACTTCTAGAAACATTACTAAACTACTAACATTACATTCTATTACAATTCACTTGAGCTTGATATAGTAACTTGTGCTTCGATGGAATATTTGACTTTTGCTTTGACTCTGCCTTTGACCTTTGGATGTTGTTGATTTGATGAATTGTTGTTGCTTGATCATTGATACCTCCATTATTTACTACTTTGTCAAACATATTCAAAATTAAATTCATAAGCTTTACCTACAGTTCTCATCAATTGTAGCTTCATATATTTAGAGCATCACGTACGTTGGCTTTTCTTACTGTTAAACATCCACAATGGAGTTACCATGCTGGTCCAAACATTGTGGAGTTGCGGAGGCGTTATAACCTGAAGTTGCGGTGACAATATTATAAAATAAAAGTTCGCATGTGTGAGTTATAATGGGTCTTACATTGTGTTCTAAAAAAAATAATAATAAAAAAATAAAAGGAGTATAGAAATAAAATAAAGGGAAATTTGTGTTTTATTTTATGTTATCAAGTTAGGAATGAAGTTAAACAAATACTTAAGTTTTCGTTTAAAGAAAAAAAAAAAGAAAACAAAAATACACTTTTACCCTTCCAATACATGTTTCAAAATTGCGCGGTTCAACAAAGTGGAGTATTGCAAAAGAAACAGAAGGAAAAAAAAAAATTCTTTCCTCTTCTTCCAACAAAGTAAGACTAGACGAAGTGGATGGAGAGTGTACGTTGTGACACGCTCCACCTCCAAAATACATGCAAGGGTCACGATGAAATTTTTGTGTTTATGGTGACTGACTCATTATAGTGTGTGTTCAACAATTGTGGGCCTTGTGTAAAAGTAACTTTTTTTTTGAGTGTGTGTGAGATATTTAGTGGTGTATATTTGTATAAAGTACGTATTTTTAATAAAAGGTGAGAGAGGATGACCAAAACAGATGCATGGTGAGTGAGAGTGAGTAGAAATGACAGGAGAGTGAAAGCTGAGATGACGGTGACCGAGTCACCTACCACTCCCTTTAGCTTAAGGTGAAAGTTTTGAATAGAGTCATTCCTTTTCTTTACATTAACTTGCCTTTCATTTTATTAAAAATCTTAAGACTGGACACACCAGTGACCAACAACGACTTTATTTTGCCTGCCACATCAGTTTTCTCTCTCCGATGACCTACAAACGACTTTTTACCACCTCAAGGCGACCCACACTTCAAAAAACCCCAAAAATATTCCTTTTTAATTAATAAACACACACACATTTTGTTGGTTTGTGGTTCAATAACCCGATCGTGAGAACGATCGATTCAAAAACAAAAAAAAAAAGCCCGATCGACCTACAGCAACCGAATTACCACGTCAAGGGCGACTGATTGGGATCGAAGCCAGCTAGGTCGGCGACCCAACTGCTGCGACTAGTCTAAGAACACGACTTTTTATTGTTTCTTTCATTTTTTACTTTACCCTCCAAATAATCATCTCTAAAACATAATGTTAGTGCAATCACGGACAAGTATGTAAATGACCAAGTTGACAATTTTCTTTTATGATAATGCAATGGGATAACTAAATAAAATATGTAACCCGGGTTTTTTACTCGAATGATTAACGGTAAAAATTATCTTAATGTTATGATTTTTTCTACTCGAATGATTAACGGTAAAAATTATCTTGATGTTATGATATGGTTATAATGAAGAAAAAGAGTCGAAAATATCATCAATATTCGATTAGGATTGGGTTCTCAAGAGTTGCACACGAATTATGAAAATAAGACAAAAATATGTACAGAAAACTGGGTGTGACGGCGTCAGCCAAAGGCTGTGACACCGTCACGATTCAAGTTTTTTTTAAATTGACTTGCTTAGTGGTATGTGCTAAAACACATACCATTTCTTTACCAAATCAGACCAAAAAATAACCAAGAAATAGCCGTTTATGTCTAATATTTGTTGGTTTTTTGAGTTTATGCATGTGCATGTACGGATATGACAAAACACACAAAAGAAAGCCAAAACCGAAGAAAACCGAGCACGAGAGAGAGAAGAGAGCAAAAGCCGATGCCGGGATGCTATTTTATGGGATTTGGATGATCAAAAGTGCAAATTACGTAGTTCTGGTCAAGATTGGAAGTTTTCTCATCAAACCCTTCACTTTCCCATATTTACACATTTTACCCTTAACCTTCCCAAAATTACACTTTCAACCCCTCAACTTATCTAAAATTACCCTTTATGCCCTTATTTATCCAATTTCCCAAAATAACCTTTTCCATTCCAGTATTTATATATTTGGTCCTTATGATTTCCAAGATTTACACAAATGGTCCTTATATAAATAAAATGGGTACATATCTTATCAAATCCAAGTCCAACATCAAATAATACCCAATTTACCACTAAAAGCCCAAAAATTTATCCCATTCCATTACACCTTTGGCCCAAGTCCACCCAAATTTATCCCATAACCCAGATACCATTTACACCCGTTTTACCTTTTTCCCACCCAAGTCATACCATATATAAACCGGTCAAAGGTCAATGACCAGTCAAAGAAATATATTAAAATCCCCTTTGTACCCATTCCCTCCAAAGCGTAAATTTCACTGTGGACGTTCCTTCTTCATTGGAATTCCCATCCGTACCCCTGAGCAACATTGTACTAAGCATCTTGATTGCCAAGCTGGCAATCCATGTGATGGGAATGACAGCGTGGACAAAAGGAGCATGTTCATTGGTCAAAACACCTCATAAATGTGATCCTAAGGCTGTGATTGTAAGAGTGATGCAAGAGATAAATCAAGGGTGGAGATTAAGCTTCTGGATGTTTCTGATGATCAAGCCAAGACCCTGAGATCAGCTATAAAAGGCCCTTTCATTCACATTCACAATTCGTCCCTTTTTCATGCATTAGAGAAATGTTACCAATTTAACTGTCTGTTTTAAATACTGTTTTAGTTGTAGTTCTGATTTCAATTTTGTAAACTTTCAGTGTTAATTGCAATTTCAGTTTCATGATTACCTTGTCTCATGTTTATTTCAATTTCTCAAAATTGCTATAATTACTGTTTTTAAGCCCTTTTTCTGTTTACTAAAGCTTACATAAGCTTATAAAATAATTAGAGTGTTAGATTATTTTAATTTGAATAATTTTAATAAACACTTGCGTGATTATTATTATTTTTTAATTCTTCATAGCTTACGAGCAAAACCACGAAGAATAGGAAGTTGCAACGTAAGAGAAGAACAATAAAGACCTCTGAAGTATAAGAACAACTTAGGACTTTGAATAAAACTCAAGTTGCACCCACTTTAGACATTGCGTTAGACAAATGTAATATAAAAAGTGATGTAACGAATGTTGAACCTTTAAGTACTTTGAATGTTATGTTTGAAGCATCTTGTGTTGGTTGTCGTAAAAGCATGTTTTCTGGTTGTCATGATAAATGTGTTGCTAATGCTATCTTATCTCGTAAGCGGAACACTAGAAAAAGGAATACCTCTAGGCCCACTAATGCTTCTAAGTCTGTGCTAGGTAAACCGCCTTCTAGCATTCCTGCTACAATCATTGATGTACCCATATCACTCCCTTGACCTCCTAGGAAGATCTTATCACCTAGTGCATTCACTAAGGCCAAAGCTAAGACTAGTTGGACATGGCAGATATGGTTACAAAATACACCTGGCTTTAAATGGATTCCTAAACTCATAAACATGTGTGTTTCAACTGTAACTGTAACGGAACCCTCTAACTCTTCGGGTTCCACCTCTACTTCTATTCCACCTGTGTCGTCTGTGTATAATGCAGGTGATACAGATCATCCTCTGGATTGTTGATAGCGGATGCTCCCGGCACATGACAGTCAATCTCAAATTGTTATCAAACTTTGTCTCAAAGTTCATTGGCACTGTCAGGTTCGGGAATGATCACTTCACAACTATCATAGGCTACGGAGATTACATCAATGGGAACATAGAAATTAGCAGAGTTTATTAAGTGGAAGGTCTCGGTCACAATCTCTTTTCAGTCGGTCAATTTTGTGATGGAGATTTGGAAGTTGCTTTTAGGGAGAAAACTTGTTTCATTCGTGATCTACAAGGAAATGATCTTATGTTTGGAAACCGCACATCAAGTCTTTACACAATCTCAATGCAAGACATGATTGCTTCTTCTCCCATCTGTATACTTTCTAAGGCAACATCTACAAAATCCTGGCTATGGCACCGTCGTCTTTCACACTTAAACTTTCAAACCATAACCAATCTTGCACGTTACAAACTTGTTGAAGGTCTCCCAAGATTTCGGTATTCTAAAGATCATCTATGCTCAGCTTGTTCACAAGGGAAAAGCACTCGTGCTCACTTTCCTTCAAATGTGGAACACAGCTCCCAGCATGTGCTTCATCTTCTTCACATGGATTTGTGTGGCCCGTTGCGTGTGCAGTCGATTAATGGCAAACGCTACATTCTCGTAATTGTTGATGACTACTCAAGATGGACTTGGGTTTATTTTCTTCGAAGTAAAGATCAAGCTCCACAAATGATCGTCACCTTTCTCACGAAAATTCAAGTTCAGCTCTGGAACATAGTCCGACAAATCAGAACAGACAAAGGAACTGAATTTGTAAATGGGTTGTTTGGCACTTGCAGTTAGAAGTTTAGATTAATGCTCATTAGCTTTTAGATGATGCTGATTTGATCTCCTTTAGTTGCTTTAGGTTGAATTTAGTTAGACTTAGCTTATATTAGCCTGTGGTAGCTTATGGTAATGCTTTAGAGCTTATTGCTTTGTTCTCCCTTAGCTTTTCATAACAGTTAGTAGCCCATTAGCATATTCTGTCATCATTAGCTGTTTTTATTATATTTAATAGATTCTCAGTAGTATTTAGGACTTTCCTGTAATTTTTCATAATTTTCCAAGCTCTTTTACTATTTTTCTGCATTTAAAAACAGTTTTTTAGTACTTTTTAAATAGCTTTTAATTGAAATAATTCAGAAAAGGTACATAAAAATTCAAAAATAATTTTATTAGGTTTAGAACAATCAAAAAGACATAAAAAGTATTTTTTTCCCAGAATTTTCTTAGTTTAAATAGTATTTTCTAGCCATTTAATTAGTTTAAATTAGTTTTAAATTCATAGAAATTAGAGAAAAAGTCAGAAAAATATAATCTCTATTTTGAAAATTATTCTTAGTTGATTTAAATTTTTGAAAAATAGTTTTATTATTTTCTTGCAAGTTTTCATAATTTTTAGCATTTTAAATCTATTTTAAAAGTTCAAAATTAGTTTTTAATTCAAATAAAATCAAGAAAAACCAAAAAAATTAATTTTAAATTTCAAATAATTTTTAAATCATCTTTTTAGCTGTCGAAAATTATTAGATCACTTTTAGGGGTTAAATTAGATTAGTTTGCATTTTAATTCACGTTTTTATTATTACGTTATTTGCGTTTTAGTTTTAAATTGCATATTTAGTTATAATTACTTGTTTGCATCATAGATTCAATAGTTTTTATTGCTTCCCTTTACTATTCCTTGCCTCGTAGTTTAGAAAACATCTCAAAATCCTTTTTACCCATTCGAATCCCGAATTACGCGACGTGAGTTTAAAACTCCATTCATCCCTCGTTGGGAGAACGACCCGGGAAATACATTACCTTTTCCTTTGTATTTCTTCGGAAAATATCTTGTACGAAAACGGACTTATCAAAATGGCGCCGCTGCCGGGGAAACACTCTAATTTTATAAAAACACCTGAAAACCCAAAAATAATAGAAATAAAATGACATAAAAGTGCACAAAATAATGAGGTAAATGACCCATAAAAACTTTATTTGATGATGAAATTGAAATTCTCAAGTATTATTAGAAAGGTAAACAATTGTCTTGTTAGCATTCCCTCTCACACGCATTTGCAATATATTCACAACGTGGTCGCATTCTTTATCATAAACAACCCGTTGTGTTGAACCATTTGTAGTCGATTCACAGGCTATCGCAGTGTGAAACCGTTGGGTGAGAACGGGTCCCGTTTGTTTGTCATGTGACCCTCACTTTGCAACTAGATCGCAAAATCTTCAATTTCAATCCGATCGAAAACTGATGTGCATGAAAACGGATGAGACGGGTGTCATCATGATTAGAATGAAATTATGTAATTTTCGAAAAGAATGAAGGTGCGTGCGAAAAGATATAACCTAGTATGTGATGTTGGGGGAGTAGTAAACTGTTCAATAAAATCATAAATAAGTGAAAAATAGTTAGTGAGTACAGAAATGTAAACTCGGAAAAACTTGATCCGGTGTTCTAATTTTAGCAATATGTTATAAAATTGAGTCATTCTTGACATAACTTTTGCAAATTTACCATTTTTTTTATTTAAGATATAACTTTTTATGTTTATTAAAGGAGGAATTGCATATATATCCTTGCAAAAACTCAAAATTGCGTATATATCTTTTCAAAAGCTTAAAAAGTTGTTATATATCCAACTTAACTTAAAAATTGCATATATATCCTTTCTAAACCTTCATAATTACATATATATCCTTCTAAACCTCTAATCTCTACATTATATATAACAGGAGGCATGACACGTAGATTAATCTACATATGTCCACCTCATTACCATGTAATTGTTTTTAGTGCCATGTCACCATAAATTGTCCATCTAGACATATTATTTCACAATTAAATTTGGTTTTTAAGTAATTAGCTAATTTTTGGAATTTTTTAAAAAAACAATTGCATGGATTCGAACTCAAGACCATGCATATATTATGTGGTATATTAACCACTGGAACTACCACATTTTTTGTTTTGAATCTGTAACTTGAAGCCTATATAGGATACCAAGTTTTGTGATAAGTTTTGCAGACCAAAATATATATTCAGCTAAAATTTGAAACTGAATCAAACATTCATGATTAATGCATACCATGTTTATCCTATTATTGAAATCAATAACCCTAAAACGCTTCTCGATTGCGATTCAAAATCAATAACCTAAAACAATCAATAAACCTAAAATCATGACATAAACAATGTCACACCAAATCATCCTAACAAGTTGCAGGTACACACTCTGTTTCCACAATTTACAGATTTTGTTTATTGATTTTTACAATCAATATACGTTTTTCGTATAAAAAAAAGGCATCGTCCTAGAATCTATACCATGTTTTTGAATCATTTATTTTTCTGTATGATTGTAGTGTTAGTGCAAATATTACGATATTTAATCTATACAGTCTCGTTTGTTTTGATTGATGACAAACATGTAACTTGTAATACATAACGTAAAATGTACAAGTTACTTGTAATCACACTTTGTCTCAACATACATTCAACACCTCTCGATGACTCAAGTCCTCATATGTTACAACACAGGTTCGTACATGTTTGTTATGTGGCATTATGATCAAACCCATTAACAAATCATTTAGAATGTTTAAAATACGTTTAGAGTCACTAAGTATTTTAATAGGTTAACCATTCTATTTCGAACCTCATTTTACATTTTGCATTTACAAGTATTTCATACAAATACTAAAGTTTACTTACACTTGACAAAATATATTTTATTTTGACAAGCACTCTTTCACAAAAGGTAACTAGACATTTTATTAAATAGTTACATAATACATTTTACAAGTTTACCTTGATAAAATTTTTAATCTAAAAATGGAAATACATGTTACATCATGTCATGCATCATCTTTGAAATCCTTGGAAGATCACTTGAATATTTTGGTTAGATTGACACCCAATAAATCAAATGTGATCTTAGTAAGATTTGGTAATATCTTGCAAAGATTTGAAGAAAGATTTTTTAGATTTTATGTCAGGCACCCACGACACCAATTTGTATAAAGGACGGAACCCTTGAAAGGGATCCTTGGTCCGTGGACGCTCCTGAGCACTTTTGCTTATAAATAGAAGCCCATTGTTTTCCCATTTCTTCACCACTTCAAATCACATCTTCTCCACCTTCTTGCTTACATTTAGATCAATCATTAACAATGTAGTAACATACATTAAACACCCTAATGATCATGATCATAATGCTTCTAACATTCATCTTTGTTGTAAGCATACTCTTTGATCAACCAAGGAAATCTTGGAGATCTAGCCATCCCCACTCACCACAAGTTGAAGATCTATCACAAGAAGTTTAGGGAACTTGTGATCTTCATCATGAAGGCTTCCTATCAATGGAAGTTCATTTAGAAGTAGTTATTCATATCCATTAGACATTTGTGTCATGGATCATTAGTGTAAACATCATTGCATCATAACAACACTTTCACCAAACTATATTAGATGGTTTATGTGTTTGTGCCATAAAACACAAGGTTTATTATGTTGGGCCATAAAACATATTGGGAGTGGTTGTACCCTTGTAAAAGAAGTCGACATCTAGCTTAGTGTCGGAAATATTGTATAGGCGACGTTAGGTTGGTTCTACCTCGAAATAGAACCCGATATTTAGCTTTGTATCGGAAAAAGTGTAAGCGACGATTGTAAGGTTTTCTCCGCTGAGAAGGGAGCTTGTTGATTTAGTGAAGTAACTCTCGAGTTGGGTACTCGGGGAGTGGAGTAGGGCGGAAAGGAGATCCGTGACCGAACCACTATAAATCCTCGTGTTCGGTTTGCACTTTCCTTTCTTTATCTCTTTACTTTTATACTTGCACTATACTATTGTTTGTGATGTGGTTTGATGTTCATGATTGTGTGACAACTTGGTTTACCATGCTTTATATTAGTCACAAACAATAATTGGTACTTTCATATTATAACAAGCTTCATAAGCGATTTGATACTAAAGATCTAAAGTTTTTAAACGGTAACGTATTCACCCCCCCCTCTACGTTTCCACATGTAGGATTATCATTACATTTATGCTTGATCCAGTTTGGATGAGATTGTTTTTAGGATCGTGTATTTAAGTTGTTTAGATGATTCGGGTGGTCTAGGATGATGATAGTATATGAATGCCATGGTTAGAGAGATGAAGAGAGTAGAGAGGGAATTCTAGAGAGATAAACAAAAGTGTAAAAGGTTAGATTAGAACTTCCAACCCTCTACCTTGGGAGGTAGAGGGTATTTATAGCTTACAACCTAAACGACCTCCTGACGGCCTGTGGATCAGGTATATAGTGGGTAAAGACCCGTCCTTCCACCACGGTGTTACACTAAACTAATCTACGCTACAAACTAACTAATAAACTACTAAATAACATAAATAACGACATATCTACGAGCTAACATATGCTAGACCATAATTGGGGTGACCGACACTTTAACATGGAATTTCCAATTCCTAACAATCTCCCCTTAAGGGAGGTCACCCCATGAAATACATTTTGCATCCTAGCATTCTATCTTTGTCATTAGTTCTGAGCTCGTAGACTTCAATTCTTCAAGTTCCGCAATCTTTGTGCTTTTGTAGCGATTCTTCAAAGTCCGCATATTTTGGTACTTTAAGTGGAGGCCTTTAACGGATCCACATCTTTGATGATCTTCGAGCTTTCATAGAGATCATAAGCAATAGTAAATATCTGGATCACCCTTTATTGTGTTGCCATCATGTGAAGTTGTGACTTTTGGACCGACATGCTCACACTTTTTGGATCATGATAATCTTTCCATCAGAGTAGCGGAAGCTTTACTGGTTCATGATATTTGCAGCAGCGTAGCAGAAGCATAGTATAAAAATATCAGAACCAGGTTATGTAGATATGCACCAGTCATGATTTCATCAATTAAGTGTGGATGCTGTGAGCATGCGGCTTTGGATTGACTCCTCAATTCTGATCAGCTGCAACCGTCCAAATGTACCTGCAAACAACAGTTAGCAATAAAACACACGAAAGTGTCTTTGATCACTTTCGTTGAATTAAGGTACACGGCCCATGGTTCCCTGTTGATCAGTACAAGTACTGCTTGTGATCAGATATAATTCCGAAGAATCTCCTTGACAGGGTTTCGCAGCTGTTCTAGCTGTTCTCAAACCGGAACGTCTCAAAGAAGACAACACGGAGTGAGTAAACCAGCGAATTGAGATTCACTGATTGATGAAAAATTGATTTTAAAACAATCGCGTATTGCTTAGAAGAAAGAGTTTTGCAATACGACGAAGGTTTTATGAGAAAGATCAATTTTCAATCAAAAATACCTTTTGTATTTGACAGAGAATACACATTCAATGTGCTAGAGAAAATAAGAAATTTGCACATCGAACGGTTTTTCCAAAAGTATTTTTTCAATCAGAGATACTTTTTGAGTTTGAAATATGAGTACACATTCGACGTGCTAGAGAAAAGAAGGTTTGCACATCGAACGGTTTTTCCAAAAGTATTCGTCAATTCCAATCCTAGACCAAGGTTGATTCAAGAATGAATCACCTCATTGTTTCTATCCAGTTGTCACAAGCTTGATCCTTAGAAAAGATCTCACATGTCACCCACCAAGAGCTTGTTTGATGTTGGCTCTAGAAGGATTTCCATCTTCATCGTGAATACTTACATATCACTCGGATGTTCTGGCAATACCACAAGGATAATGCGTAGGACTCTTAAAATATATTCTCTCTTTCCACATTGTGTGAAACAGAGAGTCTTCATTGATTGTGTCCTTAATGAGATTTATTGATGATGATCTCTTGGCTCTAGACTCAATTGTGCACATTTGGTTCCTATGCCGGAGACTAGGGAGAGGTCTCCTTCTTCAATATCAACAATCTCTAAGAGAAAGTCGATAGATTATGTAGGTTCCCCATGAGAATGTAACAAGCCCTTTTAAGAGGAACTTGAGTAGCTTGGGAAGTTTAGTGTAGTGCGTCACTGGGTCCATGACGTCTTGTCTTCAATACTAGTGTTACCTTGGTAAACACCAGTAGCATATGTATTGAATCCGGTTTCTGCCCTAAGGTTGAATTATTGGAGGGCTATTTCTTTTCACCCTTTTCACATTCAATTCTTTTTCATTCTTCAACCCCTTCAGTGCTTACCGAGACTTCATAACTAGAACCTTGTTGGGTTTATTCCAGTTCTAGCTCTTTCTCAGTCGGCACTCTTCCCATATCTCACTTTTCTCCTTTTTTTCATCATACCTAAGGACTCTACACTATCTAGTGGATTATCCCTGGGTAGACCCCTCCGGCTCTGGCAGGATCGTGGGAACAAATACCTAACCTAACCATCCTTATAACTCCATGCATAAAGTAAAATGGTCGGTCTTTTGGTACAGTTCATTCTTCCTTGAAACCAATTGAAAAATCATTTGGAAAAATCAAACAAGGTATTTGTGATACTAGATCAAAGCATTTTGTACCTTAATAGTTTTGATCATTTAGAAATGCTCCCCCTCAACATGTGCAAATGATCTTGAAATTGTTTAGCACATGGAGGCAAGAGTTCTTTGAAATAATTTCTTGATCACAATTTCCGTAGAAAAAGCCATTTGATTTTCTTGGTAAATTCTCCCCCTCAATATGTGCGTAGGATATTTAAAATCATTTAATCACACAGAGGAAATAGTTCTTTTGAAGTACTTTTCACGATTGCCAATAAAAACCATTCGCTCCCCCTCAATATGTGCATCGATATACGAAAGAGTTTAGCACATATTAGAGAGAACTTGCACTTTGAATTAAAACGATTATCTTATATCAAATTTCATATTAAATCACAAATTCTCCCCCGATCAAAAATATCAAACCCTTTGAGATTTTGGATCCCAAGTGATTTAATAAGGTTTGGAAAACATGGGAGAATATGTGCCTGATTTAAATGCTCTTCTGGTTTATGGTTAAATGCTCCTCCACAATCATGTGCATTATGTATTTGAAATCGTTTGGCACATGAAGGAAGGAGTGCTTGGAAACAGTTACCCTTTAAAACCGATTTGAGATTTAAATCACGATCTCTCCCCCGATCAAAAATCTCAAACCAATTGAGATTTGTGATCCCAATTGATTTAAATCATTTAGAAAAGTTTGGGGAAAGACGTGGCAAGATTTTTTTTTTGAAAAATGACTGAAAAGGAACAGTTTTTGACATTAAAGATTGTTAGTGTTAGGTATGATAGTTTTAAGAGATCTTTAAGTAAAATAAAACAATTTCACAATCAAACAAGAACAGAAAAAAATTCATTTTGAAAGATCTTTGGGTTTTAACGAACATCATACCATGACATAACATTAAATCTTTAGATCACCACATTAATTCGTACAAGCCGGACTTGATAGATGAAATATCGTTTGAAAATAATTTATTCTAAATCACTCTCCCCCTCAATGACCGTAGTCGATGATTGAGTGACTTAAGTTTTGATAAAATGAAGTCCGGTGATTTCTAAAATTAAGTCCAATTTATTTTCAAAACAATATTTTTCCCTTTTCAAAACAACGTTTTCAAAATTGTTTTAAGAAAAACGGTATCATCCACTACTTTTTCCTGCACAAAGATATGTTAAGTGGTTGAGATGCTTCTGTTGTTGCTGTAAGGCTTGGAAGAAAACCATCTGTTGATGCAGTGTGACCTCTTACGTTGCATTCTTTCATGCCAACTCTCCATAGAAGTCAAATTAAGCTCTGTTTCTTCATTTGTCAACCCAAGATATAGTTACCCTTTCCTTTCGGCATCCAATCATCTTCTATTGTGGGATCCAGATCGGGAACATTCTTTTAAACCATGTTATCTGCATACGTTAGTGAACACAGATAGACGTATATGGTGGTCGACAACACCCAAACAACAATCGACTAATAAAAGTCAATTCAACATATCAGTCAGATCATACAAAGGCATGGGAATTATGTATTTATCAAACTCAAATCATCTAATCCTAACAGTCATATCCTAGGCACCTAGTCCTTCAACATAGGTTAACATCATTTTCAGTTAAGCGTATAGGATAATTAAGAAAGCTCGTTAGAAGATGTAAATTTGAAAACATTCTCCCCCTCAATCAATGTCTCATTTCATAAAAAGTTTAAAAGCGCTAAAGTCATTGATTGAGTTTTCAATTTTTTTGAAAACTCTGAATCTGATTGATTTTCAAGCAACTCATTTACCACCACTTTTTGAAAACAACAAATATTTTTCTGAAGAATTTTAGACGGAAAAACATTTGTGTAGGAACAGCAGTCCTTCGACATACTTTCCTCAAATAGTTTTAGGATAAGTGCACGAAAATTTTGGAAATTGGTTTAGCGCGGCACTTTCCTTCCTAGAAGAGCGGGTTGCTATCTGAAAATAATAGCAAGCCATAGTTTGAAGCACGGGTTATAGTCTGAAATAACTGCAAGCCATTGTTTAAGCACGGGTTTAAAGGAAACTAATCAAGCTTGGTATACATCGTCATATTTAAACGCAAAATGACGAAAATTGTCTTTCTTGTTATGCTATGCTAAATGACCACTTGTTTATGTTGTTTGCATATATGTTGCTTGCTTATTTTTCAAATTGTTGTTTACACTTGTTTGTTTGCATAATATAAGTGTCAATCTTGCCATGTTATTTATTCTCTTGTTTGACGATTTCTTGTTTATGCACAATAGGTTATTTGCTAGATTTTGTGCACTAAGTTGGAAAATTGTTTTACCATCGCTTGTAGAATTAGATCACTTCGTTTGCATAGGTTATACTAACATTTCGCATAACTTATGAAATGTCATAACTCACTTAACAATGAGTACTAAGTAAATTAGTCAAGTACTTTGAAAAATAAAGGTGTTAAGAGAGTGTTTGGTACAAGGACAAAAACAATGTTGTATGATGTAATTTATTTGTTTTTTCTTTGTAGGATGATAATATGACTTAAAACAATGTTGTATGCTAACCGGTTTATGCAGGGGGATAGCACAAGTGTGTTATCAAATTTTACCCATTTTCACTTATATGTGAAAATCGTTAACCCTTGGTCAAAGTCTATGCTCCACTATGTTTGTATATGTGTTATTGACTTTTCCTAACTAGAAATGATTAATATCACATGTTTTAAGCAAAAATTCAGGTTTCGGAAAACTCCCCGACACCTAAAAAATAGGTCTGTGAAGTTTTTTGGTGTCCACGGATTAGACGGCACCAAACATTTGGTACCGTCTGTTATGCATTTTGGTACTGCCGTTCCTGTACAGGCGGACAAAGCGGCACCAAATTAAGGGTTCCGCATGTGCAAAAAATTGGTGCCGTGGATCCTACAGGTAAGTTGTTGAATTTTACTAAATCCCGCAATCTAATTTACCAAATTTCGTTTCTAGGATAGTTGTTAATGCATATCTTTCATATCTCACTCAACACATCCTCAAGGATTAACTTAGGATGTTTGACATGATCTTAGACACTTTCATCTCATTAGAAACTACCATCTTTGTATGGATTAACATCAAATCCGTGAATCCTCAGTTCCATAAATCTACACATTCAGATTGGTCATTTTCACACCTTCACTGTTACTTCCTTAAGCTTAGCATTTCTTAGAGCAAAGTCAAAATGGCTAAATCCTCAGCCTCAAATAAGCAACTTAAGAAAACCACTAGGATTAGCATTCGATCTTGTTGCTTCATTAACTTGAACTCCTCATCCTCAGACTCATTACCTCTTAAACATCTCATCACCTATTCAATATGTGAACTTTCTAAACTTGAGTACTCCAACTCCACCACCAAAATCACCCACCATCATCCAAAACACCTTCACTACCAAAGTCGCTGATTTGTTTAAAAATCAATAATAGAGAAGTTGTATAGTACGTGGGTAACTCAAACGTGTTAGGTTTGAGCACCGAGATCGTTCCGAACGAGGGTTGAATGGAAT
Organism: Chrysanthemum seticuspe; assembly: GCA_019973895.1. Lineage (NCBI taxonomy): Eukaryota > Viridiplantae > Streptophyta > Magnoliopsida > Asterales > Asteraceae > Chrysanthemum > Chrysanthemum seticuspe. The sequence continues at coordinate 236,063,612 of BPTQ01000004.1, forward strand.
TTCCAACTCACGTCTCAATAATCGGGATTCGAATAAGAAAAGGGGCATAAGATGATATAATCTAAACTACGGGATAAGGAAATCATAAAGGAACTAAAATCTACGGGAAATCCTAAAAACTAAGGCAAATTACGCAATTCTACGCTAAAACGCAAAAACGGAAATATAACGAAACGTGAATAAAAAGCAAATACGACTACTCTAACTCCTAAAAATAATCTAAACTTACTTTTATGCTAAAAATGATATTAGAAAACTAATTATGAATTAAAACTATTTTTTAGGAATTTTCTTGATTTTATTAAAAACTAATTATTAACTAATAAAAATAAACTAATTATCTAAAAATTATGAAAGAGAGAGGGAAAAATATGAAATTACTTTCTAAAAATCTAAAATAACATAAAAGACTTTTCCAAACTATTTTTGTAATTTTCAGATTAATATTCTATTTTCTATGAATTTAAATCTATTTAAATCTAATTTAAATTATTAAAAATACCAAATAAAAGGAGAAAAATAAGAAACAATATTTTTTATGCTTTTTATATTTATCTTAAACTATTAAAATTGAAAAATGATTTTTTGGAACTTTTTCTGAATTAAATGTAATTAAAGCTAATTTAAAATGATTAAAAACTAATTTTAATTAAGAAAAATAGTAAATGGTGACTAAAAATTATGAAAATTTCAGGGAAATACTAAAGTGTTATTCTAAATCAGGGAAAAATATAAAAACTAGGGCTTAAGTGGAAGATTTGAGAGCTGCTATGAAACTGTGATGAAAATAAGCACTTCCATTAAGCTATTAAGCTCTACAGTGAACCAAATGTTAACACAAGCTAACTAACACTAAATCTACTCTAAATCAACTTATAGCATCTACTCCTAACACCTAATAAGCACTTAGCCAAGGAATAAGCTAACTGATATATAAGTAGAACATGAATCTGGCCCTACATTTAAGCTACTGCTACTGCTTATCAGATAAGCTAACATGAAAACTAAAAGCATGGATCTCAAGAATACCAACCAGAGAATATGTGTACAAAGTTTCAGCTACTGAGGACAAGTATTAAAGAAGTTGTAGGCAGAAACAAAAGTGACCAAAATGGAATAACTACTGCTGAATGCACAGAACAGATGAACTAGGGACCTACTGTGGAGCTTATTTATAAGCTTATCAGACAAGCTTAAGCTAAAAACAATTATTGGGTCATGAAGACCACCTAGGATACTGCAAGTAGACCAAATAGCAGACCCAAACTAGCTGAAATGAGACCAATGCAGATGATGCAAGATCTGTAAAAAAACTGACAAATGACACAATTTGACTTTTAAGAACAGAAACTAGGTTTGACTTTTATGAGATTCAAATGCAAATTTAAGGACTGAAATGGATGAAATAAGGTGTTATGAGACTAAAGCAAACTAGTTTATCCACTACTAAACCTATATTAACAGATCTTAGAAACTGGATTCCAACAGGATAGAGCTTAAGACAGTTTTTATAAAATTTTGACTTTGAATGAAATAAACCCAAACTAAGGACAGATATGAGCTAAATGAACCATAACAAACATAGAACCACTGATCTAATCCATTCTTTCTACCTCTAAAGCAGTTTTATAAAGCAAACCAAACACTACTTTATATTAACTAAAAGCAAGTAAATCACTGAAATCCTAATCAAACTGAGCTCAAATTAATCCAACTACTCAAAACACATTAAAACTCTTCAAAATAACAATCTCAAAACAGATTTTAGTCCAGAAATGGATTGACTTTGAAAATTGACTTTTGTTGACTTTTTGCTAAAACTGAAATTGAAGAACAATTCAATACACCATTAGCTCACATAAGCTTATTAAAGCTTATGTGAGCTCCTACAAACAGATATTAAACACTTCTAAGCACTGAATGAATTTGAAAACGGATTTGAGTATTAAATGGAAAAGAGGGACATTTGCATTAATGAAAATGAGATTACAAAGCTTGAAATGAAATTACAAAACTTTAAGCTACTGAAAACATGTAAAAATGACAGGAAAGACAGGGCCAAAATCCCTCTAATTACATGAGGAATTGGACAAGAAGAAATGTGAGCCAAGGGTCGTATATATAGCTGAGGAGAGGTCTTTGCTTGGATTCCTTTCAGAAGGATCTAGGAGGTCTTTTGTGGCCACACATTCTATCCATTGTCATCAGCTCCAATCAGAGTCCACCATCTCATTTGATGAGGTGTTACAGCCAATCAAGAGGCTCCATTAGTCCACGTAGTCACCAATCCTGACAAGTCAGTGTATCTAGAAACTTTGAAAGATGCTAGTACCAAGTAGTGTGTTTGGGAGAGGTGTTATGTGGTGGTGAATGGGTGTTTGGTTGAGACAGGGAAGAAGAGGTAACAGGGCGCGTTTGGTTTTATTAAATCATTTCTTGAAAAGTGTTGACCGGGTTATAATAGTTGACCTGGGTATAGTTTCGGGTATAAGGGTGTAAAGTGGTCGGGTTAATATATGAGATACGGGTGAAGGGTTGGATAACTGGATTGGGTTGGTTTAGTTGTTGGGCCAAGACATGTATTGTGATATTGGATTATAGGATAGAATAAAGGACTAGGATATATAGTGAACCAAGTGATAACCATAGGGACCAATGTTGTAAAAACTGAAACTCCAAGGGATCACACATGTAATTTCTGAAAGTGTCTTCAAGGGACTAAATTTGCCAATCCTCAAATAATCCAAGGGCCCATTTGCAATTTCTGAATCTTTAAGGACCATTCTTGCCAATTGTCGAAACTTGAGGGGCCATTTTTGCCATTTCATCAAACTTGGTTAAAACTTCACAAATCATCCTCAGAGATTAGAAATCTTCATAAATGCATAATTCTGACCTTCCCGCTCAGCTTAAGCTCTCTTGATCTCTCGTGCTCGGATTTACGTCTGATTTGGCTCTTTTTGCGTGTTTTTGCATATCCATACCTGCACAAGCACAAACTCAAGAAAACCACAAATATTAGCAATAAACGGCTCTTTATTGGTTATTTTGGGTCTATTTTGATAAAGAAAAGGTATGTGTTTTAGCACATACCAGTCGCCAAAACTTGTACTTTGTGCAAACACCACCAACATCTCCTCACTCGTTTGCGGATGACTTAGATGACTTACCGAGACTAACAAATCTGGACTCATTACTTGCAAAGATATCATACACAAGTCTATCATATGACTATAGATATTGTTTTGTATCTACATGTATTGCCTCACTTGGTTAACATGAAAATAATGTGTCATCCTTCAAGACGATAAGTATTTACATAGAGTCATAACTCACACGTATGTTAAAGACATACTATCAAGTCTTGTTATCCTTGAGTTTAATCTAAGCTTTATAATCTCAACAAATTAGGATTGACAACTTAAGTATTTCATCCGAAATATTCAAGTATATGCGACTTACGATTGTAGTCATTAAAAGTCATATCCGAAAAATCAACACCCAAGTATTTTAACAACACATGTTGAAACACTTATCCAAAACAAACAACCCACTGTGCCACTTATCCCTCTTTGACACCTACTATCCCTCTTCCTTCTTTTGGCACCATTAAGCGTATTGCTCATGAACTTCCAAGAGCATCCTTTAAATCAAACGTGCCCTTTCAAGGTGAACCTATACCTCAACCCCTAAGCTTCATAGACATAACCAAAACTTCAAGCACTTCACCCACTAGTTGTAGCTACCAATGAACCATAATAATTAGTATCCATACTTTTTTTGTTCAACATCTATGGACAAATAATCAACCTAAGTACTCCCATAGCACAACAAACCCCTACATCACCACATCCTTATTTAGACACACTAGAAGACCTACCACCTAGATCAGCCAATCCACCATCCTTACCATCATTTGAATTCGTTGAGTGTATTGCTCAAAAAGCCCTTGTGTCCAATACTTGTACTGAATCAAATGCACGTTTGAACAAACTCAAACATCCTTTCCCACATATAAGGACTTATATAATTCATTATGGCTAGAACCTCAACTATCAAATAAGCATGGTGCTCTTGGTAATTGTTGTCAATGTCCACTAGGTATAAGTAGTACTACCTTCACAAATTATCAAAGTATTAGTAATACTTTGTCGATAAACTTCTGCATAAATTTCGTTAAACCTCAAATCAACATTTTAACAACATATGTTAAAATGCAATCTCAAAGCCAACATCATACACCCCAAGCAACAATGACTTTTGAGGAGTATACATAAGAAACTCGAGTGAATTCCTTTTGTCATCATCTAGTGAATATAATCTTGAGACCAAGTTTATTTAGATGGGACTATCCGATTCAAACACTTTGGCTTCATATCTTCATTTAGGAAAACATGATGTTTTGAAGAACATTATGACTAAGATTCATGCGTTAAGCTTTCATCTTGTTAAAAGGATATTGTATATCCTATGCATCATTCTTGCGACATAAATAGTTGTGTTACAAGAGATTTCATTACACCTCATTGGCTAAATGATCTTGAAACAAACACCTACAAGTTCTATGAACTAGCATATCCAATTCATCTTGTCATACTTGTTTTCATAAGCATGATAACTTTATCCCATGGGATAATCTCATTTGTTGAAAGATACTATTTGTATCTATTTTCTTTCAAGCGTACATCATAACCTAACCTTCCTCAAAACGAGTGCACATCCAAGGTTAAAACTACACATCTTTAGAGCATACACAAGATCTATTGAAGTTTGTAACCTCACTTAGATTCTTGTTAAATAAAATACCAAAGAGCTTTCTTGAGAACGTTCTTAGTTTAACATATTCCATTCTCTAGTCTTAGATGATCAATTCACATTTAAATTACACACTTCAAACTCAACATAAAAGATGTCATCCATTAGATCATACAATTAGCTGTGTAATTTGAACAACTTTAGATTCTAAACACAAGATTAAAACACATTGTTTATCAAACACACCATTGTTAAAATTCATGTGTATAACATGACGTCTTCATCACCTTAGTTATATTGCATATTAGTTAAGTCATATTAAGCCAAGTATTGGTAAACTATCATCTTTTATGCACTTTAATATGCAAAAGTAGGAGTTCCCATCTTTCTAACATGAGAATGACTACTGGAGAACCTATTGCACTAGAAACTCAATTTGACCTAACGGTTGAATTGCTTCCTGGAGAGAAGTTGGGTATGTGGAATCACCCGTAAAAATGGTCGTGTTTAGCTTTAATTGAGCACCGCTAGTAATAGTCTCATATTCATTCTCCAACTTGAAAAAACTGTATTCCTATACTTGCCTAAAGTAAGTGTTAAAACATTGATAGTTTGCCTCGCTTTAGGAATACTAATCAAACAAGTAGTATATATGACTTTTCTTTTAAAACAACTTGCATTACACTTACATGTGTTGATTACATGTTCTTGTTTGATACAATAAGTTTATTTGACATTATCTTAGTGTTTGATAACTAGTCAAATGTGTAAACCTTAGTACGGTTTTATCTTTATAATGCTTGTATCCTTGTTTCATGCTACTAAACGTTTAAACCTAAACTTTATTTGCATGATACTTACTTTTGAATTATCTTTAGCATGATTAACATGTTGCTTATGAACTCATAATATGTCATTTTGATACGTGATAATTTTGATATGATATATTTGTGTTTGAAAGCTATTAGTTGGCATTCATTATATCTATGTGTAGTACGATCTAAATGATACATGCTCCAAATTGTTATGTCTTAAACATGGCTTGCATGACTCTTTCATCTTGTTTCTTTTGCTTCTTGTCACACTATTTGTTTGCTACGTGTGCACATATAACATGTCAAAGTGCTTTTGGTATGACAAAACTTTAGAAGCCTTTTTATCTTACAAATTAATCACATAGATTTTTGTGTTAATTTATAAGCCAAGTATGCTTAAGCGTCTAAGTCTAACGACAAAACAATCTCAAAATGAAATGTCTTGAATAAAGTTGTATTCTTGCATAATATGATTGTCTTGATGCTATCTTGTATGATGATTTCTTGCCTACTAAAGTGCAATGTGTTGTTTTTGCTTATATAATATTTTATCATTTGATTTCTATCATGTTAACATCTGTTGTCACTAACAAATTTGTTTTGTAGGTTGATAACAAATTATTTGTTATCTAAATTGGTTCTAACTTTTATATGCTCATTTTGCATAATCTCCTTTATTGCTACATAAATTAGTACTATGCTTTATGGGACCCCTACACTTGCATATAGTTTAAAAGCATATAGAATTAAGTTCTAGAGGGTTGGCTTTGCATTTTTGTCTTTCAACCGACCTCTTTCCAAATCTCATTTTTGCTTCCGCTTTCCAAAAATCATCTCCATCATTATTTAGTTATAACTATACTCTAATCCTCTTCACTTCCTATTAGGAATCCACATGCCTCATCATATGATCATCTCGTATTAATCGAGAAGATGTACGTGACTTTAAGGATGAAGTTCATTGTATGCTAACCATCATCCAGTAAAACATCACTAAGCTCACCTCTTTCGTTAACACCAAATAACCTCCTAAACACTTTGTTGTCATTTCTTATTTGATACATTACACATTATGTTGGATGTCCACCAATTAAGGGGGAGAGAAATTCATTCACATAATTGTCTTTTGTCAAATTTTATGTCTCTTAGACTCTACAATACCAACACATAGGTAAACACCACTTAGCTAAAACCGGTTCATGAAACCACAACTAGTTCAACCTTTTTCGCACCAATACCTCATCAAGTGAAAAACACATCATGTGTTTTTACAAAACGTCTTCATCTCCACATATAGTATTTTCCTTAAACTAGCACCTTACAACTTCACTATCTAGAACACCATCATAGGATCTTATCCTTTTCTCGCTTATCATGCATGTCCTTGTCAGTGCAAACGATATATTAATCAAAACAGCCATCTCAAACACGTTGGTCCATCCAACTCTCACTCATATGATGTCATTCTCATCCTCATATAGGTACTCATTATTAGTATTTTCCATATTGTCTTCACTTCTTTTCAAAGTGATAATCATCCATGTCGGTCAAAACCATGCTAATACTACCTTTCCCATTGTCACCTAGAATAGGTCATTTTTATAATTCGTGTCAATCAAGGAACAAATTTATCTTCATCACTTTTATATCTTTTGGTATCTTCATTATAATATTCTTAGATAAAACGCATTATTGATTACTCTTGGGTTGAAGCATATGAGAACTTGCTCAAAACAATAGATTGTTAGCATCAATAAATCATTCAAATCATAACCCTTATGCATCATTGAAATGCAATGTCCATTCATATTTTTTTTCCTCTTAGCTTTGGTCACTTGACATGACGAAAGGATTGCATGAGTCCATATTTTTATATTTGCTATGCATACGAGTTTCTAACTCCTTAATAGCTTCCTACCTAATCACCACCACCTTCCATCACCACTTTCACTAATCATCACCACCATGGATTAGCGAAAACTTGTTTTTGTAAATGTCAAGTCATCTACCATCACCACATGAATCCTACTAGTAAACCGACACCAACACTAGCACCACTAGTGGCACACTCGGTGGAAGACTTCATATCTTCTTTCTAGGAATTATTTTGTAGGCTTTTATCATATTATATTCTCACTTTTCTTATGATTGTAATTAGGAGACTACACTTCATGAGATCTTTGATTATATAATTTAGCACATATATACATCTCATTTTTCTTTGTGAAAAAAATGAAATATATTGCACTAATGTTTTTCATTGTAGGTTCATCATCATATACACTCGATTGTATATAACTTACTCATCTAAGGATGAAGTTTGCATTAATTATTTTTCTTATTTTAGGTGCTTCTTGACACCCTAGAACAAGGAGGAATATCCTTTAAGCACTCATATTGCATCGTCTATACACTTGGTTGTATATGACATATTTGTCTAAAGACAAAGCTTCTATTATACTAATATTTATTTTGAAGGTTCATCTTGACGCCCTAGAGCAAGGGGAGCTTCCGTCAAGAATTTACTGAATGCATCTTATACACACTTTGTTGTATAACACTTACTCGTCCAATGACGAATATAGTTTTGCACTAATATTTGTTTTGTAGGTTTTTAATCATACCTTGACGCCTCAAACAAGGGGGAGAAACCGTCAAGGGGGAGCATGCACGCATTTAGCATCATTCTCACTTTTCAAACAATCATTTGTGCTTCGATAAAAATTGGAGAAAATAAGCTAACATTGCTATGCATTTTTCTTTTTCATATATTTCTCATAATTTTTGTTGCATAAAACTAACCTTGATGTAGGTTAAGCCTCTTTATTTGATCCATGGATCCGCTACCAAACAAGGGACAAATTGAAGTGGACGGTTTAACTTCACTAGGGATGATGCAAGCTCGCCTTTTTGGGGAGAAATAAAGTTAAACTCCAAGGACACGCCCTTTTTGTTTCGACAAAAGGGGGAGAAGAGTGTAAACGGAGAAGGTAATGTAAAGGTAGTAAGGATACAAGTAACCTTTTACATTTTACTTTCTATTACGTTTACATATCTTTGTCATCATCAAAAAGGGGGAGATTGTTAGTGCAAATATTACGATATTTAATCTATACAGTCTCGTTTGTTTTGATTGATGACAAACATGTAACTTGTAATACATAATGTAAAATGTACAAGTTACTTGTAATCACACTTTGTCTCAACATACATTCAACACCTCTCGATGACTCAAGTCCTCATATGTTACAACACAGGTTCGTACATGTTTGTTATGTGGCATTATGATCAAACCCATTAACAAATCATTTAGAATGTTTAAAATACGTTTAGAGTCACTAAGTATTTTAATAGGTTAACCATTCTATTTCAAACCTCATTTTACATTTTGCATTTACAAGTATTTCATACAAATACTAAATTTTACTTACACTTGACAAAATATATTTTATTTTGACAAGTACTCTTTCACAAAAGGTAACTGGACATTTTATTAAATAGTTACATAATACATTTTACAAGTTTACCTTGATAAAATTTTTAATCTAAAAATGGAAATACATGTTACATCATGTCATGCATCATCTTTGAAATCCTTGGAAGATCACTTGAATATTTTGGTTAGATTGACACTCAATAAATCAAATGTGATCTTAGTAAGATTTGGTAATATCTTGCAAATATTTGAAGAAAGATTTTTTAGATTTTATGTCAGGCACCCACGGCACCAATTTGTATAAAGGACAGAACCCTTGAAAGGGATCCTTGGTCCGTGGACGCTCCTGAGCACTTTTGCTTATAAATAGAAGCCCATTGTTTTCCCATTTCTTCACCACTTCACATCACATCTTCTCCACCTTCTTGCATACATTTAGATCAATTATTAACAATGTAGTAACATACATTAAACACCCTAATGATCATGATCATAATGCTTCTAACATTCATCTTTGTTGTAAGCATACTCTTTGATCAACCAAGGAAATCTTGGAGATCTAGCCATCCCCACTCACCACAAGTTGAAGATCTATCACAAGAAGTTTAGGGAACTTGTGATCTTCATCATGAAGGCTTCCTATCAATGGAAGTTCATTTAGAAGTAGTTATTCATATCCATTAGACATTTGTGTCATGGATCATTAGTGTAAACGTCATTGCATCATAACAACACTTTCACCAAACTATATTAGATGGTTTATGTGTTTGTGCCATAAAACACAAGGTTTATTATGTTGGGCCATAAAACATGTTAGATATTAACTTTTCACATACACATCAAACCATAACACAAAGTAGCATATAGATGGAATTCTAGAGAGAGAAAGTTAGAGGTTTAGGGAACTTAGTGAGAGAAAGTGAAAGATATTATTATGAGCTCCAACTCTCTACCTTGGAAGGTAGAGAGTATTTATAGTCTTACATAACTCGCCACACTTTGGGCTGTGGATCAGGCATACAGTGGGTAAAGACCCGTCCGTCCTCCACGGTGTTACTTAACTAAATTACTACTTAACTTAAAAGAACTACGACTACGAGCTTTCTAACGATTACATATACTTGAGGTGACCGACTCTTTAATACCGGGAATTTCTAATTCCTAACAATCTCCCCCTAAGGGAGGTCACCTCAATCATGTACCAAAATTACATTGAATACAACTAGATATTACATTAAAATTGTTCTTGCATTCTTGATGTAGTCCTTTGCTCCTAAGCTCGTAGTCATTGATTCTTCACATTGCATGTTTGGTTACTTCAGGTGGAGGTCTTTTACTGATCCACGTGATAGTCATTTTGAGCCATCTTTTGAGATCATCAGCTATCAACAATCTCTGACACATCCTTTGTGGAGTTGGTATTATGTGATGTAGTGACTTTAGGACCGACATGCTCACATTCTGGATCATGAAATCTTCTCATCAGAGTAG
>BPTQ01000004.1:236074208-236113583 GCA_019973895.1 Chrysanthemum seticuspe
AAGAAAGCTCGTTAGAAGATGTAAATTTGAAAACATTCTCCCCCTCAATCAATGTCTCATTTCATAAAAAGTTTAAAAGCGCTAAAGTCATTGATTGAGTTTTCAATTTTTTTGAAAACTCTGAATCTGATTGATTTTCAAGCAACTCATTTACCACCACTTTTTGAAAACAACAAATATTTTTCTGAAGAATTTTAGACGGAAAAACATTTTTGTAGGAACAGCAGTCCTTCGACATACTTTCCTCAAATAGTTTTAGGATAAGTGCACGAAAATTTTGGAAATTGGTTTAGCGCAGCACTTTCCTTCCTAGAAGAGCGGGTTGCTATCTGAAAATAATAGCAAGCCATAGTTTGAAGCACGGGTTATAGTATGAAATAACTGCAAGCCATTGTTTAAGCACGGGTTACAGTCTGAAATAACCGTAAGCCATTTGATTTGTGACATGTTTTGAAAAGAAATATTTACACCTTCTGCTCGAACTTCATCTATGGTCCCGTGCCATTGTTGAATGACATTTATAAGACCGCAGATGTTATCGATATCAGAAGACATGTCTTTAGAAAACAATATTTTTGGAATTTTTCAAAATTTTCTGATTTTTATGGGTTTTTGAAGTTTTTATATTTTTCTATTTTCTTTTGTTGGTTTTGTATTTTGTATTTTGGTTTTTGATACATATTTACAAAGATAGATTAGATGATATAGTTTAAGGAGACGATGATACGAGTACCGAGATAAGGATATCGAACAGCACGTCGTAGAAGATAGAGTTCGTCATCACTTAAACTTCCACCACCAAAGCTTCCGAGGCTCCAGAATAGAAGATAGAACATGAGCCTTTGAGAAATAGAGATTTTGGCAGCTTCCCCCAAACTTAAAATCCATAAGATGAGCAGATTCGAAGCTCAATTCCAAGCTTGCCTTAGCCAGGTGCACAGAGAAGCACACCATTATCATAAATCCCACTGCTCCTTTTAAGAACGATAATTGAGATTCTCCATTCGGGGTTATATCATCAAGAATAAGAACACCAACGTATCATCCCACACATAAAACAATCTTCTCATATTTCTTTTCTGTTGACGTCTGAAGCAATCCATTCCAATAGGTGTCAAGAGAACAATTCCATCAAGTAGTTGAATTGATGCAGTCAGCCTCTTGGCAAAAGCTCAAGAACCCGAATCCACATATACCCAAAGACAGAGAAACTTATAACATCGAAGTAGCAGATTAAGTCCGACATCCAAAGAATAACCCCGAAGTATACTTTTCTCTCCCCTGAAGAAAGTGAATGAACCTCAAGAACCCAATGTACCCAAATGCCCAAAGAAAGAATAATCGATAACACTGAAGAAGCAGGCCGAATCACTGATTATCTCTGCGGATGAAAATCTCTGTTGATGTCAACTCCGGAATAAGTGATTATATCTCTGAATCACTGATTAAGCACTCAAGTGAAACAACTAAGCATCCCCAGTGTACACAATTTCTCTCCCCTGATGATTGCGATAACATCGAAATCATCATACATTTGTGTACTTAAACTAACTCTTCCATCTCTTCCCCCACATGGTTGGAATAAGAACACTAAACGCCATGAGTCAAACCTTGAGTTTCTCTGCGGTAATGACATTTGTATTCCCGGGATATCTTCAATCACTTAGAAGAATTAAGTTCATAAAGTTTTACTCGCTTTGTGTTTAGATGTGAGTCTCCTTCCCCCTTCCTGGTTTTGACACTTCAGAATCAACAACATATTATAAGCCCAAATACTTGAAATCTTTTTGAGAAGACCACTTTTAATCTTTGTGAGAATCAACTTGCTGAAGAATATGAGCAAGTCTAATTGAGGATTAACATTGGCTTTTCACTCTCCCCCAATTAGTGCTCTCCCCTAAACCGACAATCTTTATGATGAATGCTTGAATTAAGAAGAAGTCTTTAGATCGTTAAATGCAACTCGTCTTTAGTCTTCTAACATGTACCAGAAAATGTAGAACCGACTGTAGACTCGACCTTCTTCAAGATTGTCCAATTGGGGAATATAAAGTCAACATCTTCAACTCACCAAATGCGTTCCCGTTAACATACGAATAGCAAATCCCCTTAACTCAAATCCCTCCCAATCAAACAAGAACAGAAAGATGTTCATTAAGGAAATCAGCCCCGCAACTAGAAGCACTTTGTCATTAATCAAATCAGCCCATGTGAAGATGTTAACCAACGGCTCTTAGAAGAAAACTCCATGTGAAGATGACCCGATAAGAAGAAGCTCGGTTCTTACATGAGTTTGGAGCCGTTTGACCATTTATTTTCAAAGATCAATCAACCATGCAGTAAATTCACACTTCTTCTCCCCCTCAAGAATTGCATACTGAGTTGCCATTCTTGATTAAACGAGTGAATATCTTTAAGATGTAGTCTCTTCACACTTCTCCCCCTCAAAGGTTGCACATGATGTCACCATCATCATTTTAATAGAGCAAGTGGAATAAGAAAACAAGCAACAGTAGTCCGGTTCACTTGATAGCTGAAAGCGCTTGGAAAAAGTATGAAGCATGTTGATGAGAATGGTCATTAATAAGAAGATTTCTCTTCTTCCGAAGATAAAGCGCACTGACACGTACACTTTTCTTTTCTTTAGAGTACGAGGCTTGAATTGTTGTGTTCAAACGTCATAATCTCTCTCTTTTCATCTGCTCTTGGCAAACTTGTAATCAACCCCATTATCATTCAGTAGGCTGTTTGTAGTGACAGTTGATGGAGAAAAACCCAATATGATGAATTTGACCCTGAAGTAAACTAACCCGAACTCGTGACTTAAACTTGCACATATGTAACAAAGAGATGTGCCGAGATTTCATCCTCCATTGAATCTCTAAGTACTCTATACTCTTTATCCAACCAACCATCAAGTATAAGACGTACATCACCTCTTGAAAATCCACAATTGAATGTGACACTGAGCACTACAACGTAACTCCTTAAAGTGATAGTTATTTTGTGGTGGTATGAGCCCAATTCCCCCAAGTGGTAAAAGAAAAAGAAAAAGTCACCCAACAATAACTAGATTTCCAAGTCTTGGTTTTTGATAATAAGCTCGAACAAGGATCTTGAAGAATCTTCATCCAACCATCCCCGATACCTTCAGATACTAAGTACACTTGCCCGTGATATTTCACTTCAACCTCAAATAAATAATAGTGAATTAACCCCGTTGTCACATCTTCTGGTTAAAAGCTCACATCTAGCCTCCTTTGACGTTTTAAGTAAACTATGATAATGGTTTTCATCCCGACCATAGTTAAAAGCACATAACCCCGTAAAACCATGTAATAACCAAACTGCCATGAAGAAAATCCAAACACACACCTAATTCATGAAGTACACCCTTTTACCCCTTCTTCGAAACAGAAACCGTAGCACCAACATCAGATAAGACCTCGAAATACACTTTCCTTTCTACAGGATTGTTCCATCATCACGGGATTTTACAATTCTACATTTTAAACCGAGAAATAGTTTCTTTCGCGGGATTTTACAAAACCAAGAATAAACCGTAAGATAGATCCGAAAATGCACTTTACAATTACCAGGATGTATCCATTGTCACGGGATTTTACAAGTCTATGATTTAAACCGAGAAATATATTATTTCGTGGGATTTTACAAAATCAAGACAAAACCGTAAACAATGTCAGCTTGAATGTGTAATGACAACTTTGGTTTCGGTGAATATTTGTTTTAGGGGAATATGCAGCGGTTCATCAACGATTCTTACTCCAACATCAACAATATCATCAACCATCCAATTAACACTTTGGTAAACACATCATTCACGCATTCTGTCAGCTATTGCAGTAACAACATGGTGAAGTAAGCTCGATATGCCAAACTGGATCATGAAGTAAAATTCCCCAGATTTGTTACTTAAACTTGTACTAATCCTCGTGAAAAAGAAACGTGTACCCAATGTACAAAACCTCTTGACATATCCTCAACTGCGTGAGACACCGAAGTGATAGCTACTTTATGGGTTAAGCGAGAAAGAATCACAACCGTAACTAAATAGTCAAGTCTTTATCACACTCTATAAATGCTCAAACAAGTCATCTTCGCGGAAGGTAGAAAGAAAGAAGACAAAATAAGTGAACCCCCGAGAAATACTCACCTCAAATCCAAATAAGAAATACCAAATACTAGCAACCCCGAAGTCAACTTTGTTCCAATAACAAATCAAGACGTGACAAAATATTCATCGCAATAGTGTATAAACCAAGGTATCAAATCGCATAACACATCAAATCTTATCCGCACATCTCATAATCAAATCACAGTTTCACAAATCTCGTCATAAAAAACTCATCGTCAAGACACTTCAACAAATCTCATAAACTTCATATTTATCGATGACCAAGATAAAAAAATACCAAGCCCCTACACGGTCATAGAAACCCGTATCTAATTAAAGCTCGCCAAGCCTAAATTCACATTACCCAAACAAATCATCACAAACCTTGGCAAGCCAACTCAAGATGAAGTGGAAAAAATAATCGAACCAACCTCGATTATCCAAATCAAGTTACCATGTGATACATAATTTCATTCAACAAACCTTACACCAGTGCCCACGAAATTTATCCAAGACAAGGCCCATTTCAGAGTTATTACTACTCGGCCCATGTGATCAAATAATCAAAAAATCATTAGTATCCACAAACCCTATGATCACGTGAATGTTCAGGACCATATAAACCCCAACCGGTTTTAACAAGTGATACCCTAAAAATATGGGTATAAAACGCCACTTATCTCAACATTTGCCCTAATAACTCTCACTTGTGCAGACAAACCAAAACAACATCCAACCCTAATATATCTCAAGAATAATCCATCTCTCTTTTACTAATCAGCTTCACATCCTAAAAGATCTCACACCAAAACTAACCATACTCATTAAAACGAACACCTCCAATTTCTTTCAAACAAAACGCTTCATAAGAAATCCATCAACACTCTCCTTTGATGCATATACACGCCACGCCACAGAGATGGCTTAGGTGGTGTTTTGATTTGCCACAGGGATGGCATGGGGCTTGGAGAAGGCTTCAAGATCTTGGAACGGTCTCAGGTAGGTACATAGATGTGTTAAATTGCTTAGCTTTTGGTCTTTTAAACGAACTGAAGAGAAAGGATAACGTACTTGTTATTTCTTTTAATCTTAATGTTTCGAATAGAACATAGAAGTTAACCTTCTCAAAAGATCAGTGAGAATGACCGAACCAAGAAAGAGAGTGACTTTATAGTCATTTCTCTTATCTTATTGTTCAAATAATAATCAATGATAGGATACCATGATGTTTCGATTACACGAGACATTGATCAATGAAGAAAAGTGTATTTTGGATATGACCTCATTAATATCCCAACACAACTCTGAGATCTCGTACACATTATCATATAATAAGATTTCAGTTTTGAGCATAGTTGTAAATGAATCTTTGAGTCGAACAAGAGAGTGGAGAGAAACAAATTGTTTTGTTCCATTCTTGAGAAGTTCAGATAGATTTGAAGCGAGTCTTCACATATTAGATCGATGAAGAATATTTCTTTCATATGCATGACACTTGAAGTGCTTCATTAACGTTTGATAGCTATGAAAAAAAGAGCTGAGATCTTGAAATTCTAGTAAGGTGAAAATTAGGACAGAGATAATTAGTGGTATTCAGATTGGATTGAGTCCTTAGAGGTATTAATTGATGATTAGAATCATGTTTGATGAATGACGTTATATTTGTGATAACTGTTGTAGGAGGTTTATGTGAATCAGTTGTTGATATTCATTGATGTAGTTTGTTGAAGTTGATGGTATTGTTGATCTAGCACTATGTTAATCATTACAATTTGCAACATGGTTATAACAAACCACAACCAAACCTCATTCGATTTTTTATCAAAACTTTGTATCAAATCGCTTCAAGCCCTTGTCACACAAACCGCATACCCCATCTGCAACCCAAATCGCATTATTTCATCAAAAGCATCCACACAAATCGCATGTTATTAAATAGACAAACCGCATCATTCAGTCAACACAAAATGCATGTGAACCAATGCGTCAAAACGAATCAGTAAGAGGAAAAACCATATAAGGTTCAATGAATCTGGACATTTCATAGACAAGTCGCTCATAAGACATCGAATCTGGACATGACATAGACAAATCGCTCATAAGATCATTACCATACAAACTGCATACCA
Source organism: Chrysanthemum seticuspe (assembly GCA_019973895.1). Lineage (NCBI taxonomy): Eukaryota > Viridiplantae > Streptophyta > Magnoliopsida > Asterales > Asteraceae > Chrysanthemum > Chrysanthemum seticuspe. The sequence goes on from BPTQ01000004.1 coordinate 236,080,473, forward strand.
ACAAATGCGTCAATACGCATCAGGTAATTGTTGACAAATCGCATATAAAAAGGACTGGACCACAAACCGCATATAAGAGCACAACAGCAACAGATTAAATATCAAACAATCATCTTAAAAACAATTTAGTGATAGACCATGTAAAAAATCTGTTTTTAACCAAAACAATCATAACCAAAGGCTTAACACTCTTAAATACAGATTCAAGCAAACAAAAACCTTCAACAACACCACATCAAAGATCATTCAAACATCACCAATACCACATCAAACCAAACAAACCGCTTCCAAGAGAACCATTCGAATCAACATAAACAACACAACCTAGGCTCTGATACCATTTGTAGGATCGTGTATTTAAGTTGTTTAGATGATTCGGGTGGTCTAGGATGATGATAGTATATGAATGCCATGGTTAGAGAGATGAAGAGAGTAGAGAGGGAATTCTAGAGAGATAAACAAAAGTGTAAAAGGTTAGATTAGAACTTCCAACCCTCTACCTTGGGAGGTAGAGGGTATTTATAGCTTACAACCTAAACGACCTCCTGACGGCCTGTGGATCAGGTATACAGTGGGTAAAGACCCGTCCTTCCTCCACGGTGTTACACTAAACTAATCTACGCTACAAACTAACTAATAAACTACTAAATAACGTAAATAACGACATGTCTACGAGCTAACATATGCTAGACCATAATTGGGGTGACCGACACTTTAACACTTAATAACATTGTTCATCGTGATATCAAGCAAGTAAGTATGTTTCTGATGAGGTTATTAATATATCCGCTGTTTTTGAGGTTGTTGATTAAATGTTTGGCTGTTTCTTTTTAGGTTAATTGTGAACCTTTTGTGAGAGATCTTACAGTGAAGGGGGGTTACTTAATGTTTCTAAATCAGCATAAGAAGTTCTGTACGTTAATAGAGTGGTCAGAAGAACTTTGTACATCAATGGCTACAGTTGCATTTGGTGCAAAACGATCTGAAGTATGGTGAGTTTTTCCTAACCCTATTTTTGCTGCTATAAATAAATGCAGGTTTTATGACCAAGCTCAGCAGTTATCTTTTGTATGCACATGCATTTGAGAATTTTTACCATACTTTGAAACCGTTTTTGGAGATACGAAAGAGTAAGAATTTGGAACCATGAACTGGACTGACAGATTTTAGTTCCGTTTTGGTTTGGATACTGTTAATGGATCATAAATTTAAAATTATATTTTCATACTATTTGCAAACAAAATTTCTTAGAGGATGCAGTTTTGACCCATTTACTTATTAATGGGTCAATTTGATTTGATGTAAAGGATGCTCTTATGTTTAAGTCCGTGCTCAATCAGGTAATTTAGGAAAATTTTAACATTTTTGGCATTGCCCTAATGCACTCCACTTTTCATTTAAGGTAATTTAGGATAATTTTAACGTTTTTGGCCTTGGCCTAATGCACTTCACTTTTCATTTCCTTTGCAGATATTTAATCATGCCTGCAGCCCGATGATTGCCCATTTATTCTCCCATATATGTACTATTGAGACCATAGTTTCCTCTTAGCATACATTGAAGAGCAAATAAGCTCGGGTCAGCAATTGTGAACCCAAGATATGAAAAGAATAATACCGACACAACAGTCAATAATGAGAATAAAAGTGGAAGAAGATGCGTGAATGTGTAAGGCAACGGGTCAAATATGTCAGAAGTCATAAAAAGTGTATTCAAAAGCATAAAAACCACGTACATCACTTTATTAAACAAAACCTGTTTTAACCAAAAACTATTTTGAAAGTTTTCCCTCCTGCTTATTGACATATAGGTGCTTTTTTTGTCCAGTTAGTGCTCGCTAATACACTTTTGACAATCATGGCGACTCAATTGAGCAAGAAACGAAAGGTTAGTCTCTCATTAATCACATTTACAAGATGATGTCTGTTTATAAATCTTATGTCTGCAGCACAGGTCGCACACACAGGTAAGCCATATGCGACGAGCTCCTGAGCTTTTCTTCTATTTCCTATTGGTTTCAAAGAGACCCCAAATGGAAGTTCCACAAAGAGCCAAATCAAATGGGTCTGCGACATAGGCTGGATGCACATGTAAGCCATACGTAACAAGCTGCATCGTTTTTCTTCTATATTCCATTGCTTTAATATGTCACCATTGCTTTAATATGTCACGCGTGTGCTTATTTTGGATTTGTTAATTTATAACTAAATATTTAGTAAATCCAATTATGAATTATCTGTGAGCCAGCTGTATCAAACAATTGAGAACACATTTGTTGTGGGCGCTACTCAGAGATTCACTTGCTAACGGATCATGATGGGAAACATACTGGGTTTGTTTGTTGTTTTCATGTTTCAACTGCTTCTGTGTTTATGTTGTTTTTTGGTTCATCTATTTAATCATTAGGTGTACAACTTAAATTTGTTATTGCTGCAGGGTGGATAATATAAGGTTGATAAAAAAGAAGATATTTCACAAGCTATCAAAATAGCTCTGGAAGAATTGAAGCGTGTCCCCTTTCCAAGCAAGAACTGCCAGCAAGGTTGAAGGTGTTGAATTATATTATTTTAACAGCGTTAGGTGTCATGAGAAGTTGTATATAACTGTGATTTTGGCAGGTGTGTTTACAGGTTGGTAGGTGTAAATTGGTGTTTGCATAGTCCCAAAGTTATAAAAGATCATTGTTGGTAACCCGAATAAGCTTATGGGCCTGGGATTCATGACTTAAGTTGCCCATAAGGAGTCACAAACATAAGATACTTCAGGGTAGTAGAGGTCGCAAAGGCCTGTATTTTGGATATTTAGCATTTACTTGAATAACATCGGATATAGTTGGCTTAACTTCTCAAAAGTATACCCTATCACGTAGAGTTTACTTATCTTTAGAATTAGATGTGTCTTATGTTCGTCAATGTGTTATCATTGTTTATTTTATTTTCGTTGATTTTCTGCTCTGTCATTTTGTTATTCTGTATTTAAGGCATTTTCTATCAATTCCTGCATGTTCATATGTGTTGTTCCCGTTTCACAATCGTATAAAAACAGTTAAAGCAATAAATGAACAGATTGTGAACAATGACTGAAAGTAATACAAGTAAAAACACACTAAATAATTTTCAACTTAATATTCTTTATTAGAAACAAATAAAAAAGAATACATTACCCAAGTACTTGCGGAATAGTACTTGGGAAATGACAAGTATGGTATCTCCTCACTAAGCTCAGGCTAAGTCTGAGCACAACTACAAAGGAACCACTGAGCTATCTCACGGACAGAGTTGTATTTGGAGGAGTGGAAGATGGCTTGTGTGTGCGTTTTACAATTAATCCACAAGCTTGAAATCTTCCACTCCAACTCTTATGCTATTTATACAAGTATGGTTTTTAACTCTTTCCTAGAGGACAAACTGACAGATTGCAGAAGACAAAATATTGGTGTATTTTGTCTCTGTTTACATTGGCTATATTGGGTAAGTGACAAGGCTGCTTTCTTCTTGTTAGTGATGACATTGAGCCTGATAGTTAATGATTCAGGGAAAGTTGACTTTGGTTGATAAGGACTTCGTCTTATCTGTTCAAACTTATCCCGCTCATTCTTCAGTCTTCATAGCCTTCAGTCTTCAGTATTTAGTTTGTCTTCAGTGTTAGTAGTTGGTGAGGAGTTTCGAGATTCAATGAGTTATTGTCATCACTAACTGATACCACCATCTTCTTCTTGACTCAATCTTCACCCTTTAAGTTCCGTCTTACTGAGTTGAAAGACTTCTTCTTTGTCTCTTACTGAGTATCCTGAAGACAACTCACTGAGAGACTATGCGCTCAGTGACTTGTTAATGTTTAAGGGATTAAACACTTAGGGTATTTTCTATTCAAATCCTAGACTTAAGAGGTTTGGGTATTTACTGAACCCAATAGTCTCCCCCTATTTGGATATACAAATAGCCTAAGTGTTTGATCAGTTTAAGTGATCAAATGGCTTCTTCTTACACTGAATGTACTAATGAACATAATAAGGAGCACTGAATATTTTAACAAAACATACATCGTTTATTGATCAAATTACATAGTTCCTATCACTAGTACAAAAGATAAAACATATGATGTCACTCAAGATGGATTCTCAGTGCTTCAAGCTTGACCTTCTTCTTGAGGAGTGTTTCTTTGTCAGGGTGCTCTCTTATATTATCATTCAGGTCATTGCAGAACCTGATGTTTTCTGGAGTTTGGATTTGAGAGGCCAATGGTAGATAGCTTGCCATTGTAGACACCCCTGCAAGATCAATGTCACTCCACCTCTGGAATGTTGGGTTTCCATAGACATCAATAAAGAAGAGTCCTCTTTCAGGCTCTTCTATACAAAGACAGTTCACAAACTTCGCACCTTCAGGTAGCTCCCTGTTGCAGTCCAGGCCAGGTACTTTGATTTCAGGTTCAGATTCAACCATTTTCCTTTTACCATGGGTTGGCTGAGACTGAGATCCTTGAGCTGCAGTTAGAGCTGGCTGAATCCCAAGCTGTGTTGGTGCTTCCCTCAGTCTTTCATACCGTTTGCTTAAGGATTTCATCAGCTCTTTGACCACTGCATTCTGCTTCTTTGCTATGACAGGGCCAAGCTCATCAAGTTCAGTGATCCCAAAGTCAGTGAACTTCATGGGATCATGAACCTCAAAATGCCTTTTATCATCCCCCCTGTAGACATTCATTGCTAGTGGTTTGGACTTGGGGATGATTTTTACATCTGTGATCTTCTCAGGTAGCCTTCTGCTTGTCATTGACCAATTGTAGTGGTCAATCCTTTCCTGCCTGATGGCTGCAGCCTTCCTGTTCTTTTCATCTAGTTTCTTTCTCATGGAAGCCATTTGAGCAGACTGAGCATCTTTGAACTTTTGGCCTGCCTGACCCTTTTAAGCTTTTTAGGATCGATTTCAAGCTTTTCAGCCACTACTTGTACCAGTGCTTCTTTGCTTTTCCTTTCTTCCTCAGCCAATTTCTTTCGTTTGTCTTCCTTTTCAAGGAAGGCTGTTAGCTGTTGTAGAGTAAGCAGGTACAGTGTGTTGCCGATGACATAGGGAATCTTCTCACGCTCAGGTATGGTCATTAAGGCTTTTCCTTTATCTTGAGCAGATGAAGAGGATGCTACCAGTGGAGGTGTTGTTGTGATGATAGGTGGTGTTGTTGCTACTGTCATTGTTGTTGTTGTTGATGATGGTGGGACTGATGAGAGTGGTGTTGCTGATATTGGTTGAGCTGGCTCCCCCTCAATGTGAGAGGGAGTCTCTTCAGTGGCTCTCTCCCCCTCAACTGTTGCCGCAACATCAGTGAGAGCAATATTTGCTTGGGATACTGAGGGAGTTGGAGTTGCTTGACCTTTGAAGGCTTGATATATCTCCGTGACCATGGATTTGATGTCAATTGTATCTTGTTGAAGACTTGTGACCTTTTCAGCAAGATTGGCCTGAGATAATTCCAGGGCAGTCATTCTAAGCCCAAGATTCCAGGCCATAGAAGACGATGCCTTAGCCAGATTAGTAACTTGGGCATCCAAAGAACCCAGTGTTGATTGAAGAGACTGAATGGAGGACTGAAGACCCTGAACATTTGCAGATTGAAGCATGTTGATAAGTTCAGTGAGGCTGGAGGAATTCTTCATGTAAGCTTCAGTAGCCTCCAACACTTTGGAGTTAAGTGCTGGGTCTTCTTTCACAGAATCCTTGATTTCATCCAGCTTGGTAAGAGACTCCTGAAAGTACTTGAGAAATTTGATCAGGTTGTCATCTAGTCTATGCAGATGTTGATACATTAGATCCCTGTGCTCATCAGTGTTGGCATTAAAATTAAGCACTTCAGATTTCAGATCAGCATAACTGGAAGCTGCTTCAACGTGCTGATCCCAGAGAGTATCAGTAACACCAGAATATAACTTCCTTGAAGCCTTTGTAATCCACATAACCAGCTGTCTTTCAGTCAGAGGAAGAATGTTGTCAAACTTTTTGAATTCCTCAAGACAGGATGAAGTAGAGGAATCAGAGTCATTTTTGTCAGCTTGAGGTGGTGACTCTTCAGTCTCTTGTGGATCAGGCTGATGCTCTTATTCTTGAGTTTGAACATCAGCGTCCATTTCTTCTCCTGCTAAAAGTATTTCTTCCTCACTGTCAGCAAGCTCTTCATCAGAGAATAATATATCAGTGACCTCAGCAACAGTTAACAAGCCAGTGGTGGTGATGGGTTCCATATCAGCGGGTGGTATTTTTCCCTCTGAGTCTTTGTCCCCCTGTGCTCCTTCAAGCACTGGTGGGTGATTCCTAGTTCTATCCCTAGAAGCGGTGGCAGTGAGATCCCTATCAGTGGGTTGTTCATTTCCCTCTGAGTCTTTGGGATCATTCATTTTGCCCTCAGACAAAAGTTGTGATTGGCGAATGTCCTCCTTGGGCAGTGTGGAAGGCGCTCCCCTACCAGCGGGTTGTTTGTTTCCCTCTGGATCTTGGGGAGTAGTAGTTCGGACCAAGGGCACTGACTGTGATGTATCAGTGTCCTTCGTTGTCACCGGGGTGGATGATGTTTGGTCTCCTTTGGGTGGCAGATCAGTCTTGGGCTTTCTTTGCCTTTTAGGTTGTGTTCCTGAAGCCTCGGGGCCCTGAGACTTGGGTTTGGTTTTAGTCCCAGTCTGAGACTTCCCCTTTCTATTTTTGGGAGCAGGTTTTGGAGACACTGAGTCCCTCTGGTTGTTTACAACAACCATATGGGCCGTCAATTCAATTTCAGTGACTTGGGATGGGTCTTTTGGAAATTTTGATTGACTCAGGATACCAGGTAAAGCACAGTATTTGTATTCCTGAGGATAATTGCAACCCAGTAACACTTGTAAAGCGCATGAGACAAACCTAGGGTACGAAACATATTTCGTCCTAGTTTTGCTCAGTAGCTTGGTTACGAGATCACTGTAAATGATCTCCCCTATGTCGACAGCAGTCCCTGTCATCAAGCAATATGCTATCATCAACTGAATAGAGTTAATTTGTTCAGTGGATGAGTGGTTCCCGTCGAGAACCTGAATCACAAATGTGAACATGATCTTCCAAGCCGCGGGAAAAGAGTTCTTGGTGACTGGGGTTCTGTCCAAAAACTTTGGATCTAAAACAATTTGTTTTAACCCATCCATAATTGTGGAATGTTCAGGATGAGCAACATAGCTTCCAGTATTATAGTCAAGCCATGTTGATGTACAAAACGTTTTATAGTCCAGGGTGACTGACTTTTCCCCATTAAAAAGACTGAACTTGATGAGATACTCCCTGAGTGGTCTTAGGTCTGTCTCATCAGTAGATGGTGTCAGGTCATAGGCCATAGCTATTGCCCAAAACTCCCTGAGGAGGTTTTGGTACAGTATAGAAGGGGACTGAGTAAAGGCATGTTTAAGTGGGTAGTTGAATAAGAATTTTATGATTCCCTTATAGGCTGGGACATCAGGAGGGTATTTGAAATTGCCTATAACATTATTAGTTTTGATTCCCACATTTTCAAGATCCCCCACCCACTGAGGTGCAAAATGAAGGCTTTGTGTTCTTGCCATTTCCATTGAAAGATTTTTAGGGTTTTTGAAAAATATTTGACAAGAATAATCAAAAGGTTGAAAAAACTTTAGAGTTTGGTGAAGAAAAATCTTTTGTAAATGGTTTACAGAGAAGATTTTGTTAAAACCTGGTTGAAGATTTGAAGAACACACAAGTTTTTCTGGGTTTGAGAAAGAATTTTGACATCGTTTTGTTGCAGAAATAATTTGTGTGTTTTTTGATGTTTTGAGGGGGTATTTATAGAGTGGTGAGAGGGGTAGATTTTACATACATGAGGATTTGTAAAGTTGGTTTTTGAAAACGTTTCATTTACCTCATTTAATGCCACCACTCCATTACCCGCAATAATTTCCCGGTTTTCAAGGGAACAGTTGTAGTGCATAGTAAAAGTGCATTTTGCAGTATTGAAATATCCTTAGGATATTTCTTGTGAGAGGAGGCATTTAATGCCAAGTGGGATGAGGTAAGGTATGAGGGACCCTTGACTTGGATGATAGTAGGATAAAGAGACATATATTTCTATATTAAATTGGTATGTTTACCAACCTAAGACATTTAAGTAACTGATACTTGGTGCATTTGGTTACTCATTCAATGCTCAATATCCAAAGTCAGGGTCCCTGAATGAGTCTTACTCATTCAGTGAGAAGGTTGTATTGGGGTTTTGTTCAAGGAGCATGGACCATTTCAGAGAGAACTCACTGAGATTGGGATTGATTTTCAGGTTGCTGACTTTCAATGTCAAGCATTCCCAATTCAGCTTTCAGTCTCCTGAAGGTAGGTTCATCTAAGGGTTTGGTGAAGATATCAGCAAGTTGATATTCAGTACGGATGAAATGAAGTTCTATGTCTCCTTTCATTATGTGGTCCCTGATGAAATGATATATGATATCAATGTGTTTGTTTCTTTGGTGGAGTACAGGGTTGTTGGAGATTGCAATGGCACTGGTGTTGTCACAGAAGATGGGTACCATTTTGTAATGGATGTCATAGTCACTGAGTTGACTTTTCATCTATAATACATTGGCATAACATCCTGCAGCAGCCACATACTCAGCTTCAGCTGAAGACATAGCCACTGATTGTTGCTTTTTAGCACTCCAACAAACCAGCTTTCCTCCAAGAAATTGACAGGACCCTGAGGTAATTTTTCTGTCCATGTTGCAGCCAACATAATCATAGTCAGAATACCCTTTGAGGTCAAACCCTGAGCACTTTGGATAGTAAAGTCCAAGGATTGGAGTTCCCTTCAGGTATCTGAGGATTCTTTTGGCTGCAGTGAGATAGGATTCTTTGGGATTGGACTGATATCTTGCTATTAGACAGACTGAGAATTGTATGTCTGGTCTGGAAGCAGTAAGATACATCAGTGAGCCTACAATCCCCCTGAAATGAGTTTGATTGACTGATTTGCCAGTGATATCATGTCCAAAGTTGTTGGGAGGGACCATTGGTGTCTTCACAGAGGCACAGTCAGATATCTCATATTTCTTCAAGAGATCGATTTATGGTATACTTCTCTTGACTGATGGATATTTCTTTATCAGTTTGCCTGATTTGTAGTCCAAGGAAGTATGTGAGTTCACCCATCATGCTCATTTCAAACTTCTTTGTCATCAGTTTTTTCAAACTGTTTGCAAAGAGTATAATTTGTTGAGCCAAAGATGATGTCATCAACATATACTTGGACCAGTATCACATCTTGCTTTGTCCTGTAGATAAACAAAGTGTTGTCTATCTTTCCTCTGACAAACTTGTTTTGAATCAGGAAGGCTGAGAGAGTTTCATACCATGCTCTGGGAGCTTGTTTAAGTCCATAAAGGGCTTTGTCAAGCTTGCAGACATAGTCAGGGAATTCACTACTCTCAAATCCAGGAGGTTGCTGAACATACACATCTTCATTGAGTTCACCATTCATGAATGCACTTTTTACATCCATTTGGTAAACTTTGAAGTTCATGTAGGTTGCAAATGCAAGGAATATCCTGATGGCTTCCATTCTTGCAACAGGAGCAAATGTCTCATCATAGTCAATGCCTTCTTGTTGACTGTAACCTTTGGCTACAAGTCTGGCTTTGTTTTTAATGACAGTGCCGTTTTCATCAGTTTTGTTTCTGAAAACCCACTTCATTCCTTTGACAATGACATCCAGATGACATTTGATCAAGGTCATGACCTTGTTTTTATTAAACTGTTGAAGTTCTTCTTGCATAGCCTGAACCAACTTGGATGTTTTAGAGCCTCAGTGACACTTTTGGGTTCTATTTCTGATAGAAAATCAGCATATAGACATTCATTGGCTGAAGTTGCAGTTAACTTAGCAGCAATGCTTCTAGTGAGCATGCCCTCAGTGGGTTCACCAATGATGTTTACAAGCTCAATGTCCTGAGACTTTGTCCATTTACTTTATGGTCTAGGATCTGAGCTTGAAAAGGTCACTGGAAACTCAGGAGTGAGTTCAGGTGCAGGAGCCACAGAATCATTAAGATCATCTGTTGAGATGCTTTGTTCAGGTTGGGGTTCATGAATCACAGGTTCCTGAACATTTGGTTCAGTATTACCTATCGCAGTGGGGACTGATTGATTATCAATGACATCACTGATAGTGGGTTGAGGAAGGTTGTGGGGTAAGACATAGTATGAGATGTCAGCATCGACTTGATATGAGGAATTGATTTCAGTGTTGAACTCATCAGGAGGATATCTTGACGAGTCATCAATTCCTATTTCCTCCACTGAGGTATTGGTAAATCTGATGCTTTCTGAACTTTCATCAAAGGTGACATGAAAGGTTTCCTCAACTTGTTGGCTTCTGGTGTTAAACACCCTGAAGGCTTTAGAGATCAGTGGGTAACCTAGAAAATACCCATCATCAGCTTTTGCATCAAACTTGCCTAGGTGATCCTTGTGATTGTGGATGAACATAGGACACCCAAACACATGAAAGTAGCTGATATCAGGAAGTCTACATTTGAATATCTCATATGGGGTTTTGTTATGTTTTTTTGACAATGATGGACCTGTTTTGAGTGTAACAGGCTGTTTTGACTGCTTCAGTCCAGAAATGTTTTGAGAGTGCTGAGCTATTTAACATAGTTCTGGCAGCCTCAATGAGAGTTCTGTTTTTCCTTTCAGCTACCCTATTTTGTTCAGGGGTGTAAGGAGATGAAAAGTTTTGGGAGATTCCCTTTTCATCACAAAAATTCTCAAGCTCTTGATTTCTGAACTCAATACCCTTGTCAGTTCTGATTTGTTTAACAGTAATGTCATTTTGGTTTTCAATTTTTCTGATGAATGACATTATTGTATCAGCTGCCTGACTCTTCTTGGAAAGAAAGTATACCCAAGTGTATCTTGAGAACTCATCAACAATGACAAGTGTATACTTCTCATGCTGGATTGATCTAGGACTGACTGGTCCAAAGAGATCCATGTGCAGGAGGTGAAGGCAGCTTTTGATGGATAAATTTTGTTTTGTTTTGAATGATGCTCTGTGGTGTTTGCCTTTTTCACAGGCTGAGCATGGTTTATCTTTTGCAAAAACCAGTGATTGTAAGCCAAGGACTTTATTTTGTTTTGCCAAGTTGTTGATGTTTTTGAAGTTTAAGTGAGAGAGTCTCTTGTGCCACAGCCAGTTGACACTTTTAGTGGCTTTGGCAAAGAGACAAGTTCCATCTTGAGAGAGTGTTGACATGTCTAAGACATAAACATCATCTCTCCTAGGAGCTATCAAAACAACTTCTTTGTTGGCATTGAAAATGGTGCCTTGTTTGTCATTGAATTGCACAATGTACTTAGCATCACATAATTGACTAACACTGATGAGATTGTATTTTAGACCATTGACATAAGCTATTCTAGAGAAAACTATTCCATTGCAGTATACTGAACCATAACCTTCACTGGGACATGATGAGTTATCACCAAATACTACCTTGGGTCCTGGTTCCTTTACATAATTGTGCAGATACTCCTTAACGCCAGTCATGCTTCTTGAGCATCCACTATCTAGATGCCAAATAGGCTCCCTGGCGTGTCTTTGCACAAATAGTAAACTGAATTAGTTTCACTTGCTGACCCACATACTAGTGGGCTTGGGTCTAAAAGTCTGCTTGAATTTGGCAATTGACTCATGGTCAGTGGTTGAGTGCATTGTGCTACCACAGGTTTTGCATTTGATGACCGAGGATGACTCAGTGATTCGGGGTTGTTTTGAATTTCTCATTGCTCGGATGACACTGTCATGCTGGGATGTCTCATGAACTGGATTTCCGCAAATATCACAGCATGAGTTCATGAGACAATCATCAGGATGATGATCATTAAAGCCACAGTGTGGGCAAGGAGGAAAAGGTTTTGCTCTATTCCTGTGAGCTTGTTTGGAGGTTGAAGCATGTTGATGACCAACTTTGGTATGTTTTGCTTCACTGAATGAACTTACATACTGTAAATGATCAGAAGTTTTGTGATCATCCTTTTTGCAGATCATACAAAAAAGGATTTTGTAGCAATTGTCAGTGGTATGACTGGTATAATGGCACAGATCACACTTTTGCCTGGGCTTGTTGGTGGATTTTGACCTTGATGAACTAGAGGAGGGTGACTTTGTTTCCTTGATTGAATTAGGAGCTTTTTCGATGGATTCCATCTTATCAGTCAGCTTTCTCACAAGTTCAGTCAGTTGCTAAATTTGGTCTGCTTCAGTAGGGACTGAAGATGTGGAAGTCTCAGTGGGAGTAGAATCTTGTTGGATTGGTTTTGTTGGTCTTTTCAGGATGGTTCTACCAAGTCGAGACCTTTCTTTTGGTGAGTGAGGGTTGAATTGTAATGGAGTAAGCTCAGAGCTTGGTGCAGCACCCTAAAGAGGTTTCACGGGTGGAAGCGGTGCTTGAGATTCTGCTTCAGACTCAGAGATGTGTTTAGTACTACTGGGCACATCAGGGAGTCCAAGCATGCTCTTTAGAGCTTGGCTTTCAGGCTCTAGTATTCTTCCAGAATCGAAATTTGGAAGCTTACTCTCAGGATTAACCCGTTCAACCCAATCACTGGACTTGGGTAATGACAGCATATTGGTCATCATGCCACCAGACACAAATGGTTTTGGACCTTGGTCTTTGTTATGAGAATCAGGGAGATGATCTTCACATATGATTCTCTTCTTGCTACTAGGGGCTCCCACAACATCAAAGACTCTAGGATTCTTGGCAGTCCAACTTTCATGATTTCTTTTTCCTTTTTAAGTTCATCTTGAAGAGACTGATTTCTTTTAACTAGTTCAGTGTTTTGAATCTACAGTGTGACAACCTCAAGCTTGGCTTGTTTTTAAAGAAGCAGTTCATCCCTACACTTGTTTAATTCAAAACTTAACTTGTTGTATTTAGAAAAAAGATTTAATCGTTGCTCCTCTACAAACTTAAGGTCAACATTGATATAGTTCATAAAGGACTGCCAATCTGAGTCATCATCCATAGAAAGTAAGATATTTACCTTCTTCATTGTGATATTGACCCATTCTCCATTCCTGGCATGATTCTTCCCAACAGCTAGCTTGTCCTCTTCTGAGAGAGCCATCAGTGCACTGACTTGCAACATTTCGTCGTCAGAGGAGACTGGCTCTTCATCCCAGCCGAAGACTTCAGCAACTAGGCCCTTGTTTTTACCCTGCACAGATTTAACAGTGTTTGTTGTTTCTGAGGGAATGGCCTCAAGCAGTGCTAGCTTAGCTTTGACTTTCCTGTACTTGGCTTCAAAATCAACAGTTTTATTTTGATTAGATTTGTTTTGAAAATTTTGATGAGACTGATAGATTTTTGGTTGAAATTTGCTAAAGCATGAGGACTGACTTGACCCTGATGGTTTGTAAGAGGGTTCAGATATTGTTTTTGAAAAACAGTCTTTGGCAAAATGACCTCTTTTGTGACACTTAAAGCACTCAGTGTCCTCATCATCTTTAACATTGGAAAAACCTTTGTTTCTTTTTATAAACCTCCGAGAGTTAGCAAGGAGTGCCCTTTCCTGAAATTCAATGTTCATGTCATTTAGGTACTCCTCACTTGATCTCTCATCAAGCTCATCATCTGAATTTTCTTGAAAATCTTGAACCACACTGTTAGAATAAAAGGCAATATAAATTGGTGTTGAAGTGGTGGTCAGGGACTTCTTGACTTCCTGAGACTTCTTTAGGTCAGGGTATCGTCTGTTGATGAGGTTATCCTCATAGACAAATTTCCCATATATTTCAGGAAGTTCAAGATTTTGGATATGATTAGCATTCCTAAGTCCCTGAGAGAAATTCAACCACTTCTCAGGGAGACTATTGACAAAACCAACATTAATTTCATGTTTGGACAACTTAACACCATCATTAGACAGTTCATTTAACAAATTTTTGTACCGGGTATAAGTTTGAGACATAGTTTCTGAGTCATTAGCTTTGAAGGTGTTATACTCAAGTTTCAGGTCCATAATCCTGTTCTCCTTGGTATCTGAGGGACCTTCATGACTGTGGACCAGGTCATCTCAGGTTTGTTTAGCTGTATTACAGCCAATAATAGACTCCATGACATCATCAGGAAGACAAGATATGAAGATGCTTTTGAGCCTTTGGTCTTGGTTGACCACTCTTCTCTCGTCCTGAGTCCACTGAGCTTCAGGTTTAGGCAAACCTTCAGCAGTCTTTGGGATAAATGGACCTTCATTAATACACTTTATGTAGTAAGGTTCCATCCCAGTCAAATAGCAAATCATTCGCTTTTTCCATTTTTTAAATTTACCAACTTCGAGTCGAGGGGCAACAGCTGAATAAGCTCCACCCTTTTTGTCGACAAGTTAGGGCACATCAATTTCAGCCATTTGGATCCTGATTTAAAAACGTTTTTGAGCGGCTTAAAAAAGGGTTTTATACTCAGCCCGCTCTGATACCACTTGTTGTTCCCGTTTCACAATCGTATAAAAACAATTAAAACAATAAATGAACAGATTGTGAACAATGACTGAAAGTAATGCAAGTAAAAACACACTGAATAATTTTCAACTTAATATTCTTTATTAGAAACAAATCAAAAATAATACATTACCTAAGTAATTGCGGAATATTACTTGGAATTGAAATGACAAGTATGGTATCTCCTCACTAAGCTCAGGCTAAGTCTGAGCACAGCTACAAAGGAACCACTGAGTTATCTCAGGGACAAAGTTGTATTTGGAGGAGTGGAAGATGGCTTGTATGTGTGTTTTACAACTAATCCACAAGCTTGAAATCTTCCACTCCAACTCTTATGCTATTTACACAAGTATGGTTTTTAACTCTTTCCTAAAGGACAAACTGACAGGTTACAGAAGACAAAATACTGGTGTATTTTGTCTCTGTTTACATTGGCTATATTGGGTAAGTAACAAGGCTGCTTTCTTTTTATCAGTGATGACACTGAGCCTGGTAGTTAATGATTCAGGGAAAGTTGAGTTTGGTTGATAAGGACTTCGTCTTATCTGTTCAAACTTATCCTGCCTTGTCCCGCTCATTCTTCAGTCTTCACAGCCTTCAGTCTTTAGTTTGTCTTCAGTGTTAGTAGTTGGTGAGGAGTTTCGGGATTCAGTGAGTTATTGTCATCACTCACTGAATCCACCATCTTCTTCTTGACTCAGTCTTCACCTTTTAAGTTCCTCCTTACTAAGTGGAGAGACTTCTTCTTTGTCTCTTACTGAGTATCCTGAAGACAGCTCACTGAGAGACTATGCGCTCAGTGACTTGTTAATGTTTAAGGGATTAAACACTTAGGGTATTTTCTATTCAAATCCTAGACTTAAGAGGTTTGGGTATTTACCGAACCCAACAATATGTGAGGAAAGCTTGTTACTGTTATTAAGGGTATGGTTGAGATTAAAGATGGGTTTAAGAAGTGTACAGATCAAGTGATGTTGTAGAGTTGGTTGTGGTGTTTTGTTCGTTGGATAATGAGTGAGATTGTTGTTGTAAGTAGGCATGCTGATTAGATGAAACAGATAGTGGGTAGAGATTGAAAAGGGGTCTGATCAAGTATAATATTGTGTGATAAATGGGTTTGAACCTGATGGTTCCTTGAGTCTTTGATCCTGAATGAGTAACTGAAAAGTGTGACCCTAAAACCAGAGCCCCTGAACATAGTAGCTAATACCAGAACATGGTGCATCAGGGAATAAAGAACCAGGATCAGATGTTACAAGTGGGTGCTGGAGCTAAGCTTTGTGATACCAATGAGGTTTAAAATGATCAAATTTTTTGAATGTAGCCTGAACGTAGTGGTGATGGCGATGATGGTTGTGGAAAATCATTGAAGGTATGAGAATACATAGTTGCTTTGTAACCATTTTAAGTTATATTGGTGAAGTCGTGAAAATGTTTGTTTAATTGAAGGTAAACAAAGAGGAAGATGATAAGATGCGGACAACAGCTGCCAATGTGGCAGCGCAATCGGTTTATTTAACAACAAACTTTGTTTTCAGGAACATCAACGTAGGAGCAAATGGAATGATGGCCCTTAGCATTTGTTTTCTAAACAAAAAACAATCAGTGTTTGATCGGGTAAAAGTGAGGCGGCCGGAGCTTTTGTTTTGTCGGATAACAATCAGACCAGAGAAGTAATGAGAGAGGGATGTGAGAGATAAAGTTTTGGTCTCGAATGGGTAGAAATCTGTGCAGGGAAAGTCAGGCGCTTCAAAGGACTTTGAATTGAACTTCTTCCAGGATGGTCCAAATGCAAATTCAGCTGATGCTTTTATGCTTTTGCAACTGAATTTGGCAGTAACAAAGTTAGCCCTCGAAGGAGTAATGTAAATCCGAGAAAGGAAGATCAGTTAGAGGCTGAGGTAGAAAGGTTGATGGAACAGCTGACACAGGTTAATATGGAGAAACGTGAGCTAAGTTCCAAGTATGAAAAGTTATCTGCTATTTTTCGGTCGCAGAGACAAGAGCTACACGAGATGAAGTAAACCCTTGCTTCTAGAACTCCATCACCAAATAAAAGTTCCTCAAAAAGCCCTTCTCATGCATTCCAAAACCAGTCTCCCTCTCAGCAGGTAAATGTTCTCAACTTCGCATTTCTCTTCCTGCTGATTTCTTTTGATATTCTTTTATGGTTATACTTACCGAATCCTCTAGGTGGTAGTTGTGAATGTATATTAAAGTTTCACAATTCTGTTATCTGATTTCCAGTTCCTAACTTGTGTTTTATAATTTGTGCTCAAGCCTGCAGATCATGTATTATAGAGGTTGCAAATTTGAGCCATTTGTAGATTAATGAGCTGGTATGGGTTCTATAGTTGCCTCAAACGATTTACATTGATTATGACTAAACACCCGTGATACCGAGCACTCTAAGATATGGGACTTATTGCTTGGAAGACACATGATCAGACAACTCTATTGTCTTCTCCCTAATATATTATGAACTTTCTTTTAATAGTATCTACTCTCTATGCTCTTTACCATCTGCATGTGTAAGCGACCAGTGAATCGATTAAATAGATAGCTAAATTGAAGCGTGTTTGTGTAAGTGCATGTGCCAAAAATTGTTTTAACAAGTAAATAATAACCTTCAGCAATTGTAACAGCAATAACAACGTATATTGATATTATTTACTCAATTGATTTGATATGTGATAGAACGTAAGTGTGTATTTGTGCGATTACTAAATCGTTTCAATAGATGACAAACGTTGACACACATGTATGTCAGTTAAGACCTTGGTTCGAATCCTGCAGATGACCCATTACCCAACACGTCTGCCCCTTTGACCTGTGGGCAGGCAATGTCTGTTATCTATTACCCAACGCATTTGCCCCTTGACCCGCATGTATGCCAGTTAAAGGCCTTGGTTCGAATTGTTTTAATAGATAACAGACCTTGGATGTTATGCGCACCTAAAATTACTTGTCTTGAGTCTTGACCCATTACCCAACGCATCTGCCCCTTTGACCTGTAAATAAATAAATTCTTTGACTTTTTTAACCAAATGTGATATCAATTATACCGTTATATTATCTGAGACATATTTAAATAGGAAGTTGGGCAATAATATTGAGACATATGGACTATTTATGTATTTGTTAAATTGGATGGGGGAATGTTAGTGATATATTTGTCTGCATTGTTTCATAGTCTTAGTGCCAAGAATAAGGCCAAACATGCAAAGTAAATGTTCAATCACACCTCAGACACTAAAAGCTTTGCTAGAATACGTGAGGAAGAGGTAAATTCGTAGATCTATTGTTAAGGAGCTTTCCTAGAGATACTAACACAATGACATAATTTGTTATGCTCAGCCACTGCAGAAAGCAAAAAGACCAGATGACCAATAACCGACGCAACCTGATCTATTTGTACTGACCCTTTTACGCAAAGATGGTCAATGGGTATGGCATTGAAGCGTTAAATTTATTTGACGATATGATAAAAGTAGGTGTCACACCTACAAATATTACTTTTACTGCAAGCATATTTTCCACTTCTGGGGAGTGGGATAGATCAGAGCAGCTTAAAAAGTTAAAGAGTACCGAAAGAATACAAAAAGATCCTGGTACAAGTTTGGTTGATCGTTAAGGAAACCTGATTTCTTATGTTTATTGAAACTATTATATATACGTTCTTTTCAGAAATGTTTGTATATCCTGTCACTTTGTATTACTGGAACATTTTTTTGTACTAAAAGTTATCCCATCGCAACAGGATCAGGTTATAAATTTACTAATAAGGGAAGAAATGTTTGTATATCCTGCCATTATGTGATTTTTATTAGAGTAAATCTTTAGTATATGATTGTTTTGTTCATATCTTTGATTTGCTTTGTTACTTTTTGCATTAGTTTCAACTATATATAATTATGACTTTAAATTACCTTCAGTAGCTTCATTATCATTAATATAATTAAGCATGCTTATTTATCTGGTATGCTTTTGTTTTTACGAGTTTGACAAACATTAGTACTGTGCTTAAAAAAAACTTTGTATAATAAACAATTTTTAACAACAATATTTAGCTTAACAAACAAAACAATTAAATGCATATAAAAAACTTTTACGATTACCCGCCTTCTTTCGCTATAGTAAAATACGTCGATAATAATTATAAGTCATGCCCGCCCATCGGGCGGGCTTCGACATCTAGTATATCATATATATCTAAATAATTATTTAATATAGCTTTAAACTCTAAGTTATGGTAATTATAATTTTAAAATTACAACAACCGCATTTGTTTTAAAGATAAGATGTCCCGAGGTTCAAATAACTATATGACCAAAAGCAATATATCAAGCAAATTTTAAGAAGTTGTATATTTAAGATTTATTTATTTTTAGTTATAATTTTCATGTATTCTAGAGTTGTAAATTTAAATTAAATAGTTATTTGGATATATATAATATATATTTAAAGTTTCGAAAGGATATATATATATATATATATATATATATATATATATATATATATATATATATATATATATATAGAGTTAGGATCAAATAAGAAGAAAAATTAAAATGAGAAGGATAAGAAGAAACCACAACCACAAATTTCAGATGCATCTATTAAAATAGATGCATCTCCCCTTAAAAATCTCTCCCTTATTTGAAATGTGTGGCTAGAAATTCTTCTTATTCTTCTTATTTTAGTTTTTCTTCTTACCGGATCTCTTCCCTATATATATATATATATATATATATATATATATATATATATATATATATATATATATATATATATATATATATATATATGGGGAAGGGATCGGGTGCGGATTAGATTTTAAGTAGGGATGGTGCGGATAATATCACAGTAACATTCAAAAAAAAAAATAATTCAAAAAAATCTGAAAAAATTAAAAAAAGAAAGAGGACAACAATTTATTAAGAATCGCTGAAAAAAAATTCAGAAAAAAAATCGTTTTCATGGTTAAAAGGTATAATGATATTATGAATTTTGTTAATATCACCGTAATTATCAAGCTTTCTTAATATCACTACTAACTAAGGCTAGCAGTAGTTTCACTAAGGCTAGCAGTAGTTTCACTAAGGCCAGCAGTAGTATCTAAACTAGCAGTGATATTAAGTTTTTTTCTAATATCAAAGTAACTTTTTAAGTAAAATTGTTAATATCACAGTTACTTTTTACATGTTTTCTTAATATCAAAGTTAATTTTTTTTATATCACCGTAACTTTTCTTAATATCGTAATAAAAAAGGCAGTGATATTAAGTAAAATTGTTAATATCATAGTAGAACTCATAATCCGTAACTATCATATGTTTTTTTAATAAAATTGTTAATATCATAGTAACTATTATATGTTTATTAATATCACAGATCATTTTTACATGTAAAAAAGCTTAATATCACATTTGGTTTTATGATATCACCATTTTATAATATCACAGTTTCTTAATATCACAGTAGAACTCATAATATCGTTAATATCACGGTATGACTCATAATCAAAAAAACAAAAAGTGCTTAGAAAAATCTGAAAAAATAAAAAAATGAAAGAAGATAACAATATTAACGATCCCTTAAAAGGAAAAAAATTAAAAAAAATCGTTTACATGGTCAATTGCTACCGTGAAGTTAGCGCAGATCTTGACATTTTTACAAAAAGTCAAGATCAGATCTCGAATAGGCGGTCCAGATCTATCCGCACATCCGCACGAATTAAAAAAATCGGCACCTGATCCTCACTCTATATATATATATATATATATATATATATATATATATATATATATATATATATATATATAGACAAGCGTTCAAATGAGAAGTCTATTTTTTGTGAGAACGCGAGAAGAGATCTGGACCGTAGGATCAAGTAAATCTGATTTTGGGCGGAATGGCATTATTGTAAATATTAGACGAAATTTTTAGGGGTCTAAGTGAATTATCTTCATTTGCTTTCATACCCCTAAAGTTTATTCCGGTTTTTTCTCTCTCTCCTTCTATCACACTTAAACACACACAAAAAAACACACTCAAGATCTTGCTATTAACTCTATATCTGACATCTTCTTTATCTCCATCGTCTCCGTCACCGCATCTTCATCATCTCCGTCACCGCATCTGCGTCACCGCCGTCATCTCCGTCAACTCGTTCTTTATATATCCGACGTTTATTGCTGTATTTGATCTCTAATTTATATTTTTCTGTTTAAATCTGATTTAGTTTTTAACTGTTTAACAACTTTTTTTCCGGCGTTGACTCCGGCGTTGACTATGTCATGAATATGTTAAATTGATTTATTTGCTACTTCTTTCTGTAATTTAGGTGCATTTGAATAATAGTTTTACGGATTAGGTTTTTGATGTTTAGAGATGAATTAAATTTCATAAATCATAGTTTTTTAGGTGTAATTTAGGTGCATTTGAATAATGTTGAGATTAGCGATTATTTAAGTTTTTAAAATTTATTTTCACGAGTGAAGAATATCAGTAAGCAATGGAATTTTGAGGTTATTATCGGATTTAAGTTTAGTTTAGAGTATATTTGCATATTAATGATGTTGAGATTAGCGATTATTTAAGTTTTTAATATTTATTTTCACGAGTGAAGAATATCAGTAAGCAATGGAATTTTGAGGTTATTATCGGATTTAGGTTTAGTTTAGAGTATCTTTTGCATGTGAATAATGTTGAGATTAGTGATTATTTAAGTTTTTTAAATTTATTTTCACGAGTGAAGAATATCAGTAAGCAATGGAATTTTTAGGTTATTATCGGATTTAAGTTTAGTTTAGAGTATATTTGCATATTAATAATGTTGAGATTAGCGATTATTTAAGTTTTTAATATTTATTTTCACGAGTGAAGAATATCAGTAAGCAATGGAATTTTTAGGTTATTATCGGATTTAAGTTTAGTTTAGAGTATCTTCGCATGTGAATTTAATTTTTTAAAATTTATTTTCACGAGTGAAGAATATCAGTAAGTAATGGAATTTTGAGGTTATTATCGGATTTTAAGTTTAGTTTAGAGTATATTTGCATATTAATGATGTTGAGATTAGCGATTATTTAAGTTTTTAATATTTATTTTCACGAGTGAAGAATATCAGTAAGCAATGGAATTTTGAGGTTATTATCGGATTTAAGTTTAGTTATAGTATCTTCGCATGTGAATAATGTTGACATTAGCGATTATTTAAGTTTTCAATGTTGTTAGGTCCATGAGGTTTTGTGAGTTGTTGGAATGTATGAACATCAATTTAGCCAAGATGGCATAGTCCCATTGAGTCTGTTTTTATATCAATTTATCCTGTGATGTTATGTGTTTTGTGCATGATGGTGAAGGCTCGTTTTGTTTCACTTTGTCTTTTTTGTGAGGTCATTGTTTTTTACAGGCTGAGTTGGTGTATCAGTCTGATGATTTAATGGTTTAGTAGAATCACTATGTTCAACTGATTCAGATGTCTTATCAGTGGGATTTGTTTTTGATTTATGAGCTAAGTAATTTTTGTTAGTATCAGTTGAGGCATACATTCTGCAACTTTTCTGAACTAAAAAACTAACTTTTTTAACTGATTCCTTATGTGATCATTTTAAAGCTTATAGCTTATATAGCTTTGTTTTATTTTTTGAAATAGTTCTGTTTTTTTGAGATTGTTATAATAAAATAGTTGCTTTTTCACTGATATGGTTACTTTAAATTGTTATTATTGTTCCTACAAGTTGGTACATTTATAGAAATCCTTTGTCAATGATCATTGAATTTCCACATTCTCATTTAAGTTTTAGGCAATAACGTTTTTGAAAGTCAATAACTACTATACCAGAAGGAACTATATAGGGCAGTGGCAATAACGTTTTTGAAAGTCAATAACTAATGCTAATGGCAGCCGTCACCTACGATTATATAGCTAATGCTAATAACTTTTTTATAGTCAATAACGTTTTTGAAAGTTTATATAGCTAATGCTAATGGCATCCATCACCTATGATTATAAGATAGGGCAGTGAATTTCCACTTCTTCTTTTCACTGGTTTGGCAACCTGTAGCAAATAGATAAACTATCTTTTTTGCAATCGTTGAACTATTGTTAATTATATTCCTTGATGCAGGCCATAGTTTCAAGGTTACAGAGGTTAATGCAAATCTGCAATTGATAACTTTGTTTTTCTAGGACACTATATCCTGGTGATCGTGAAAAACCCTCTCTTTCTTCTGTCATCAATCTGCTGGTAATTATATTCAATGGTGACTTTAAAATTCAAGGGAGACCATAACAAGGTGGCCTATCTGGATAAATCAAAAGGAAGTGAGGATTATCATCAAATCCTTAACTTTTTAAACCGTTCTTCACTCAGGTATGCTTTGACTCATTGCCCTGCAATTGTCTATGAGTCGTTAGTCAGGCAATTCTGGAATAC
This sequence comes from Chrysanthemum seticuspe, assembly GCA_019973895.1. NCBI lineage: Eukaryota > Viridiplantae > Streptophyta > Magnoliopsida > Asterales > Asteraceae > Chrysanthemum > Chrysanthemum seticuspe. The sequence goes on from BPTQ01000004.1 coordinate 236,103,430, forward strand.
GGCCTCTATAAGAAATGTTGAGGGTAGGCCCCAAGAAATTGTAGCAACCATTGATGGTAGTGAATGTGTGATTTCTGAATCATCTGTTCAGACTCATCTTCATTTGAATGATGGACAGGGATTGTTTGATTTTACACAAACCCAGATTGTTGAGGGTATGGCAACACTTGGTTATCCAACTGATGGCACATTTATCTTTTACAAGAAAAGATTTTCTCCATAATGGAAATTTCTTGTTCACACCCTACTTCAGTGTCTCAGTCCCAAGTCAGGAGGTTGGGATCAATTTTCAAGCTCTCTTGCTTCTGGTATTATTTTCCTATCTGATGGGAGGACCTACAACTTTTCTCGGTATATTTTTAGGGAGATGGTTGGGAACATAGCGTCTAATACTAAAAATAAATTTCTCATGTACCCTAGGTTTCTCCAAATTATATTAGATATTCAGACCATTGATACAAAACCCATGTCCATAGTTAGGCTTACTTCCAAATTATTTGCCACCATGAAGACTTTTTGATGGGATCCATAAACCCCTGTTGCCAGCTATGTTGACTAATGGCAATAATGGTAATGGTCCAGTTGTTGCTGCTGGTGATAACATACCATCCACACCAGGAAATGATGGTGCTGGTGTAGCTGTTATTGCTGGAAGTAATGTACCAAATCCCACACCTGTCATAGATGGTACTGGTGAAGCAAATGCAAATACTAATAATATACCACCTTCTACGTTTGAGACTGCTGATCCTACTTCAGACGATGGTGCTGCTGCTAATCCAACATCTCCTCCCAGTCATACCACCACCCATGCTTACCCAGGCACCTCTACAAGGCAACCCACTCTTAGTCCAACTAGGCAGCTTTTTGAAGATGATACATTTTCAGATCGTAATTATAATGCTTCTCCTTCAAGATCCGATTATGCTCCACACTCAACGAGTAAAGATACTGGTGGAGCTGAGGATTTTGATACTCTCACGTCTATGTCCTCTTTACTTAAAAGGTGCATGCAGAAGGTTGATACTTTGGAGTCAAAACTCAGGGACACCAGAAAAAAACTTGGTACTGCAGTTCTTAATTTGATTGCTAGGGTCAATAATTTGGAGGTACAACTTAAGAAGCGTAAGAGATATGCTGTGCTTTCTGACTCGGAGGATGAAAATGAAGAACCAAAGGATGATATTGACATGGATGCTCTCCACAAGTTGGCAAGTGTCTCCCTAACAAATGCCAATACAAAGGATGCAGAGCCTGAACAAACAGAGGAGTTTAATTCTACTTTCCAGGAAGTTGAGCTTAATGATGATATTCTAGTTTCAGACACATCTTATATGTCCTATAGCAGACGCAGAACTTTGAGACGTCTAAAGAGGTTACCATATGTTTCAGCTTTTGAGAGGTTCAGTTCTCAAGTTTTTGTTGCTCAGACCTCCGTTGCTGCTGCTAGTTGTGTTGCTTCCGCTGGTGTTGCTTTCGGTAGTACTTCTGCTGGTGTTGCTTCTGCTGGTCTTTGTTCGGTTGGTACAGGTATACCTTCTCTGAAAAAATATACGGATGGGATATCCTTTTCTCTATTAAAAGTTCTAAAAATTCTCATGATTTAATAAAAACAGGTGAAGATGCTGGGAATAATGATGAACATTTCGGGGTAGAAGATGCAAATGATCAGTTTGTTGAAGATGCTGTAAATATCAATGTTGGTGCGACTGATATAGGTAAAGATGCTACTAGTTCAAATAGATATATAATTAAGTAGAAACCTCATATATTTTTATCAGGTTCATTGAACTATGTAAGTTTAACAAACGAGTGGATCACTTGTCTCACTTTGATTGATATGATTCTCATATTATTGATTCTCTGAAAATTTGTTATTTTACATGTGAAAAAAATAAGGAAGGGACATGCTTTTTTGAAAAAACACTATACTTGCACATGTGAAAAAAATCTATACTTGCACATGTGAAAAATTTAAAAATGGTTATATATCTTTTTTATTGATATGAATGATAAAATTTAGTAATATATACAGTTTTTATATTAAAAGTTCTAAAAATTATCATGATTTAATAAAAACAGGTGAAGATGCTGGGAATAATGATGAACATTTCGGGGTAGAAAATGCAAATGATCAGTTTGTTGAAGATGCTGTAAATATCAATGTTGGTGCGACTGATATAGGTAAAGATGCTACTAGTTCAAATAGATACATAATTAAGTAGAAACCTCATATATTTTTATCAGGTTCATTGAACTATGTAAGTTTAACAAACGAGTGGATCACTTGTCTCACTTTGACTGATATGATTCTCGTATTATTGATTCTCTGAAAATTTGTTATTTTAATTGTTAAAAAAATAAGGAAGGGGCATGCTTTTTTGAAAAAACACTATACTTGCACATGTGAAAAAAATCTATACTTGCACATGTGAAAAATTTAAAAATGGTTATATATCTTTTTTATTGATATGAATGATAAAATTTAGTAATATATACAGTTTTTATATTAAAAGTTCTAAAAATTCTCATGATTTAATAAAAACAGGTGAACATGCTGGACATAATGATGAACATTTTGGGGTAGAAAATGCAAATGATCAGTTTGTTGAAGATGCTGAAAATATCAATGTTGGTGCGACTGATATAGGTAAAGATGCTACTAGTTCAAATAGATACATAATTAAGTAGAAACCTCATATATTTTTATCAGGTTCATTGAACTATGTAGGTTTAACAAATGAGTGGATCACTAGTCTCACTTTGACTGATATGATTCTCTTATTATTGATTCTCTGAAAATTTGTTATTTTACATGTTAAAAAAATAAGAAAGGGACATTCTTTTTTGAAAAAACACTATACTTGCACATGTGAAAAAAATCTATACTTGCACATGTGAAAAATTTAAAAATGGTTATATATCTTTTTTATTGATATGAATGATAAAATTTAGTAATATATACAGTTTTTATATTAAAAGTTCTAAAAATTATCATGATTTAATAAAAACAGGTGAAGATGCTGCGAATAATGATGAACATTTCGGGGTAGAAAATGCAAATGATCAGTTTGTTGAAGATGCTGAAAATATCAATGTTGGTGCGACTGATATAGGTAAAGATGCTACTAGTTCAAATAGATACATAATTAAGTAGAAACCTCATATATTTTTATCAGGTTCATTGAACTATGTAAGTTTAACAAACGAGTGGATCACTTTGACTGATATGATTCTCATATTATTGATTCTCTGAAAATTTGTTATTTTACATGTGAAAAAAATCTATACTTGCACATGTGAAAATTTTAAAAATGGTTATATATCTTTTTTATTGATATGAATGATAAAATTTAGTAATATATACAGTTTTTAATATTTTTAAAACTATAGTATATTTCTCTATTAAAAGTTATAAAAATTCTCATGATTTAATAAAAACAGGAGAAAATGCTGGAAATAATGATGATCATTTTGGGATAGAAAATGCAAATGATGAGTTTGCTGATGATGCTGTAAATATCAATGTTGATGCGACTGATATAGGTAAATATGCTACTATTTCAAATAGATACATTATTAATATAAAGCTAATATATTTTTATAAGCTTCATTATTTAAATGTTCATAAAATTTGTTATTTTATATGTACAAAAAATAGGGATGTGACATGTTTTTTTGAAAAAAATCTATACTTGCACATGTGAAACAAATCTATACTTGCACATGTGAAAATTTTAAAAAATGACAATATCTTGTTTATATTCATAAATAAGTAGTTGCTAATACTTAAGATTTAATAAAACAGGAGAAGATGCTGAAAAAAACAATGTTGTTTCAAATGATATAGATAAAGATTATATTACGTCAAATATATTAATAATTAATTATAATTAATTAATATTGCCATAATCGATTGTGATTAATGAAAATATACATACTCTTCCTGGTGCAGACACAAATGATTTTTCTGGCGTCATTAAGAAATGGAAAACAAATATGATGGATGATAACAGTTCTTCTGATCAAGAAAAGCTGTTCAAAAATATAGAAAAAGAAAAAATTGCAGAGAATGATGCAGTTTCTCCAACTGATACTACTACGGATGAAAAACTTGGAGAGGGTGATGCAGTTCCTTCAGTTGATACTAGTAATGACAATGATGAAGAATTTGCAAGGAAAATCCATGCTGAGGAACATGCACAATTTGGGAAGAGAATACAAGTTGAGAAAGAAGCACAACTGGCTAGCACCCTAACCACCCAGAGAAAAAAAGAATTGGATGCTCAATCTATGATGTATACCGACACTGACTGGAATGATATTTTGGCTAATGTTGCAACAAAATCTTCTCTTAAAAAGGAACTATTAGGGGATGATGTGACAGACGATGACTATCCTACTAGGATGGTTGCCTTAATAAAAAAGAGGAAGCAGGCTATTGCTGAACTTAAGGCTAAGGAGAAACGGGACAGGCCAATGTCTCAAGCTCAGCAAAGAGAGTTTATGCGAAATTATGTTAAAAATCAGAGTTGCTTTCTCTATAGCTCTGGATTGACCATGAATCAAATCAAGCGCTTCCCTGATGAAAAGCTTAGGGCAGAATATGAGAAGCTTCGACAGGCCCTTGAGAAAGCTCATATCGGAAAGTATAGGAATAGTTTGAGCAGCTCTAAACCTCTGTTAGATGAACCTTATCCCAAAAGGCTTAAGACTTCTAATATTTGTGACTCTTTTGATGAGGTTGCTGCTGGTTCTTCTCAACATGATGGGTCTAGTCAACCTACCGCTGATACTACCTTTTCTTATGAAGAGTTGGTTACTGCGCCTTCTGCTTCTTCTGGTGACAAACCCTCCATTCCTTCTGTTGCTTTTGTGGAGACACCTAAAACTCATATACCTTTTGTTTCTACTCCAAATATCTATTCACGTACCTCTTCCAGGAAACGAAGGAAGTCTTTTGCGAAGAAGCCTGTTCCTAAGCCAATTGAGGACTTGGATGATCAGGTTTTCCTTAAGTTTGATTCTGAGAGTGAACCTGATGACGATCCCCCTCTTCTTCGGAATGATATTGCTGCATGGGAAATCGTGTTTACACCTCTGGGAGAAATAAATTCATTAATATGGAATAATGGTGTCACCAAGTACTTTACCTTTCTTAAGGAAATTTTGCATATGGTGAATAAAAAAGACTTAATGTATCTCTATGCAATGGTGGATAATCATTATGCAAGGAACACTGCTTCAGGGGTTGGTCTCAACCTTTGGAATGATTTAAAGGTATTGATGGAATCCCTTGAAGGTGGGGATGCTTACTCAGTTTGGTCCAACCAACAGTTTTGGCAAGTGAGGAGTTGGAGGTTATACCCCTTCTCGAATGTTCACATATTGGAGACTATGACTGGAGAAGTGCTATATATGTTTGTGGATGTGCCATATCCGTTGACGGCCAAGATTATGGAAAGGATGCTTAAGCACAAGTTAGAGATTGGAAAAATGGTTGTTGGTAACGACTTAACTACTGCTGAGAAATTGGTTAGGTTCATTAAAAATCAACTTGTTAATGCTCAGGTTCATGGTAAAATTAAAAAATAAAATAATAAAAAAAAAATAAAAAAAAAATAAAATAAATAAGTAAAAAAAAAAAATCATTTTTAAAGTAACTTGCATATAATAATTTTTTTTTTTTGAAGTGCTATGTTTTCAAACAAACAAATGCTGTGATCATAAATCCATTGACAGTTGCTGACTTACTAAAAATAAGATGGTTCTCAATGTACCATGGACTAATTCCACCAAAGGACTAGCTAGCCCAAGAGTGAGTAGCTAGTTGGTAAAGGTTCATCAAATCTACTCCTGCTGGTGGTTACTACTTATGTTGCTGCTGGTGTGTTATCGTTGCTGCTGCTAAAGTCTATTGTTGTTGTCTTATTGTTGCTTCTAAACATCATATATAAATCAACAATCTTTGGAAGTCGACATCTATGTGAATGCAGACTGGTTCTTGCTGGTATAGTACTTATATTGTTATAATAATATTCAAATCAGTTTATGTTTATAAGTTTGTTAGAGAAAGGGATATGCATTAAATATATTAGTAAGTGAAAATGCATATCTTCTCTACAAAGTTTTATAGTAAATGTCGTTTAGGGATTCTTGTAGTTTATATTAGGAAGATATAATTATTTTAGTGAAATTATATTCACATGTGTAGTATCTTCAATTAGGCGATTTAAGGTTTTATTAAGATTTCTTCACTTGTGAAGAAAATCAGAATGCATTGGATAATTGAGGTATATAAGTTCGAAAATAACTGTAGTTGTAATATCTTCAATTAGGTGATCTAAACTTTTATTAAGTTATCTTCACTTGTGAAGAAAATCAAAATGCACTGTATAATTGAGGTGTATAAGTTTAAATAACTATTAATGTATGACTGAAACATGTTGCTGCTTCTTTTTAATTGTCATTAAGATATCTTTTACTGTGTTATAATTTACTATGATTCATGTGTGGTTTACTATTTGCAGATGTGTTAGGTCACTAGTTTTACAACACAAGCTTATAAGAGAAGAGATGAAGGCGGATGAACAAGTTATAAGCACACACACACACGATATAATATGACCGGTTATGCAACAAGAGTGAATGAGAGAATAACTTGAACAACCAACCCTCAAATGAGGGTTTACAATAGTTTATATAGGCAAGGAGCTAGGGCAACACTCCCTCTCCTTCCCTATTCCTTATTGGGCTTGGATCAAGCTTATGGGCCTTCTACATAAGCTTGACCTTAAACAAACATAAAGGCCATAATAATGCTACCTATTACATATGAAATATAAATACTTGAAATACTGTTTAGGAGTGATTCCAACAATCTCCCCCTCAAGTATATATGAATGTAAACGGTGAAGGCGTTGATGTAATAGTAGCGGTGACGTCTTCTGACATTCTTCTTTCTTGTGAGAGGAAATGTCTTGATTCGAACAATCTCCCCAGTGTAGAGAGATCGTTATCTTTGAATAGTTATGCTTCGACGTCATCTTTAACTTTGTTCTTTGATCATTGTTCTTTGTGGTGAAAGTGATAGTATGTTGTTGTCTGCATCAGTCTGCCTCAGGTCTGCTTTGCTGCTCCAGTGTCTCCACGTCATTCTTCAACATGCTCACACGCTCTATGACGTTGGAATTCAATACTGATGAAGTTCTCTAAGTCTTTAACTTTGTAGATTCTTTGGTTTGACGAAGAATCATTCTGACGGTTGTGTTGCTTTTGAATAGAACTTCCATTAGTGATGATGTTGGCATGAGCATGAAAAGAGTCAGCACGATCATCCCGCTCCGGAGCTTCCATAAGAAGAAAACATTGCAAACGGTTAGTAATAAGCGGTTTCCGGCACTTACAAGTTTGAACTTCGAGAGTGTTAACAGCATAGTGTGAAAACACAACTCTAATTCTTACAAAGGCCGTTCCTGAACTGGAGTCCCACAAGTGAGATAACGCGATGTACCGAAATACATCTACAGTTCAGATGAGTCGCTGAGGTACACCGAAGCATCACCTCACGACTGTAGACCGTTTGAGACACACTCCGCATAATCCACGGGGAGTTACCGAAGTGACCTGCTGTCAGGGCTGTTTGATGTTGACCCTGGCAGGAGTTTCCATTCAATCACTGAGGATCACAGATGTGAACCTCTCATAAATGTTCTCGACAGATTGCTAAGATCTGTGAAGGACACGATATGAACCACTGAATCACTGAAGATCTTATTTGTTGATCAACAAGTGATTAAATGTCAAGTGTTCCTAAGAGATCTTTTGATGAATCTCGTGGCTCTAGACTCAACAGTGCGTTTTGGTTTTCCTGAGCGGAGACTAGGGAGAGGGTCTCCTTCTTCAATACCAGCGATCTCTAAGAGAAAGCCAATAGTTTATGTAGGGTTCCCTGTGAGAATGAAACAAGCTTCTGTTGAGAGAAACTTGAGTGGCTAAGAAGGTTTAGTGCATGCGTCACTGGGTCCATGACGACTTTTAATCTTCAATACCGGTGTCACTAAGTGACAACCAGTAGCATATGAATTGAACCCGGTGTCTGCCCTAAGTTGAATAATCTGGAGGGCTATTTCTTTTCACCCTTTACTTTACATTTCTTTTTGATTCTTCAACTCCTTCTTTCTCCGATTCTCATTTTCTCCTTTTTATAATCATTCCTAAGGACTTCTAACACTAACTAATGGTAGTGTCCTTGGGTAGATCCCTCCAGCTCTGGCGGATCATAGGACGGTTATTCCTAACCTTAGTCACCTTATAACTCCATGACTAACCTATGTTTGCCATTATAACCACTGTAAGTTAAAATATCTCTCAAAGGGTTTGTAAATGAAAAACATGTTTGAACCATAGTGAGAGATAAGTTTTTGCATAAATACTCCCCCTCCACATGTGCTTAATAGTTTTAATGGTTAAATGCACAGTGAGGAAAGAGCGCGCACTTTTTGAATTGATTCACTGAAGATAGACAATCCCCCGCGAGACACGGTTACGTTGCATAGTTAAAGAGTTACATTGTCGGCTTTTAGGTGACAACTAGCTCTAATAACTATCTTGAAGGTGTAGACAAACCTAGAAAGGTTGTCATACCCGTCAGAGTTCATGTCTATCAAGAGTTTCTCGAATGGTACTTTCTACTTGGACAAGTCCTTTGCGAGACATGTTTACATCACTAGCTAACTAGCTTGAAATTATTACCCGTCCCGGACAAGTCTTTTCGAGTTACTAACAGTTTAGTACCGTCAATTCGTAGGTTAAGTCTGAGGTACACAGATTCATTTGCATTTTGTACAACATATTTCTTATCACACAATTTTCTCCCCCTCAAAAATGGCATATAAAAATGTTATTTTTGAACGGTTTGAGAATAAATATGACCATTTTGAGTGTTGCGGGAAGAGTGACCACTGTGAACAATTTGTGAACAAAGTTTTAATTCAAATACTCCCCCTCAATTAGTGATATAAACGGTTGAGGTTTTGAAAAATCTTATGGGGAAGTACTTGTCTTTTTGAGCAAAACCTTGAAAAGTGAAAGGTTTGATAGGTTTTACTCAAAAATAAGAAGCTTTCGCTCCTTTTATAAGGATTGTGGCACTGAGGCGTACCACAGGGTCCTTTCTTGACCATTACGGGTTGTACACTGTTATGTGTGCACAAGCCATCCACATATATAATCATACATCCAAAATTATATGAAGGAAACCAATTAAGGGGTACCAGGAAGTGCAGTGATATTCCCAGGAGTACGCACCGGGCGTTGAAAGCCGATGATGTTTCTCCTGAGTCGACCACCAACATAGCTTTCCAATCGGCGGAACTGATCCCTTCTGAACAACCGTTCATCAATCAAGGTGATGATACGTCTCACATCCCTCCTGTCCTGAGAATTCCAGCGCTTAGGATTCCCAACTTTCATGCGTATATCCTTCAATCTGTATGCCAATCCATCCCTAACCATCTTCAAGGTATGATCTCCGAATTTGTGGAGCTCACTACACGCCATTAAGCAGTTTCTTCGAAGTTCACTGCGGTAAACAACGCCGAAAGGTTTGCTGATGAGCGTGAGTTGTTTAAGCTGGTTGATGTCGGGAAGATCAAGCTGTGGTGGAGTGAAGTTTACACGTTTCTGATATGATTCAACAGCCATCTGGATATCTTCGACACGTTCTTTGATCACGATGCGTCTAATGAAGATGAGAACTGACTTGATAAATTCACGTTGAACTTCAGTCGAGAATTGTCTCATACGACCCTGTACTTTGGCAAGATACATGTCTTCGATGTCGTTGAGGGACAAGTTCTCAAAGTCAGCTTCAGAGAATCCATAGTCCTGTTCATCTTGTCGTTTGACTATGATATTCTTTAAGAATGTGTAGTCCCACTTAGACTTGAGATCAATGTGTTTGATGGCCACGATGTCCTTCGAGCTATACACTTCATGTTGAGACTTCTGAACCAGGCAGCTTCTGTAGTAGATTCTGCGGCGTTCAGGCCAATGATGAATCCCATACAATGCATCTTGGTCGTATGCTTGCACGTTGTCGGAAAACAAGTGAGTTGCACGTTCCTCGATAGCTATGCAGTTAGAGTAAATGG
>BPTQ01000004.1:236134584-236183484 GCA_019973895.1 Chrysanthemum seticuspe
TAAATACTTGTGTAGTGTTTGTATCTTTCTATCTCTATCTCATAGTTTAGTTTATATACATATCAAACTATCAATATCCAAAACGTCCAAAATAGATTGACATAAGTCGATCTAAAAGTTTTAAAACGTAGTTTCAATTAGTAAAACTATTCAACCCCCCCCCCCCTGTCACACCCCCAAATTACGTGTTTTGCAGCGGAATGGAATACCTTGGGGGATGACTGTCATAGCATCAAAGTTACAGTTATATCGAACGACCTAAAGTGTCGTTTGGAAAACACATCGTTTGATTTATTAAAACAATCAGAGTTTACAAAGTATAGGTCCCAAATGAAAATCAACTTGTGCGGAAATAAGTTTGATACAAGCCAAACGATGTTTTTAAAGTGTATGAATTCCATGTGAGACGCGTCGTCACCACGACTCTATGAAATGTCCAAATGCATGCCATGAAGTGAATGCCTTAGATACCTGAGATAAAACATGCTAAAAAGTGTCAACACAAAGGTTGGTGAGTTCATAGAGTTTGTTGAAAATGATTTGAAAAAGTCTATAAGGAAATGTTGATGCAGCAAAGGCCTTGTAAATCCACTCAGTTCCAAGTTCCGCCCATACAAAACTTGCAACCTGTGTGTTTACAATCCATTGCCAAAATATAGAATTGTCAATCTTGTTTGTAAGTAGGACATAGGTGCATACGATATATACATAAACTTAATGCAAAGAATCACAGCCAACTGAACCTCACGACGAAGTCTAACTTGTTTGTTGTTATTGCCTTGAATAACTTGAATACAGATTATATTCACCCAAGGTCACGTCATCAAGGACCCAAGGGTGGGGGCGTCAGCCCGATAGTACTATCAATACCTCTCCGCCGGCTCCCGCAGGAGTTAACCAGTTGCTAAAGTTTGTATGTTGTTGCATAATTGAATACTTGTTTAGCACATTAAGGCACATATCGCAATAAACACACAATGTCCAAAGTGTATAAGAAGTATAGTGTAACACATTTGTATAAATAGTTTGAGCATTCGCAATAGTGAAACAAGTATAACTCAATCAAGTATAAAACGCAATCAAGTCTAAAGTATAGGTAAAGTTGTTTGGCAAAAGAGTTTAAATGTTTGGATAAATAAGCATATATCTCGCCCCAAATAGTTTGTAGAATTTAAACGAGTAAAAGCGGGGTATGAACTCACAGTAGTATGTCAAAGTTTAGACTATTTGTGAAAGTAAATGAAAATAGTTTGAGCATGTATCTCCCCCAAAAGTAATTGAAAATGTATAAAAGTAGGGGTTATGAAACTCACAGTAGTATGTAAAAGTTTTGAGTACTTGTGATAGTGAATGAAAATAGTTTGAGCATGTATCTCCCCCAAAACAGTTATGAAAGCAAGTAAAAGTAGGGGCTACGAACTCACCTGGTGTGATTGATATGCTAACAAAATGATGTGCACGAAAGTGAGGCTCGGAAACTATCCGCGACCTAAAATGAATGTTATGACTTGAGTTATGATATGTTGTCGTGAATGCATGATTTGAAAACGTATCACCCAATATGCTACTAGAAAACTAGTTATATAAAAATATTGTTACTTGAATGTGTGACGGTTTCATGTCGAAAAATAAATACTTTTGAGTTAATGGTGAAAATGTAGTCAAAACTATGTAACGGTTTTAGTAATTGAAAAATCAGTTTATGTCGGACTTGACGCAATATATACATAGGAAAACTAACTCGTTTTTAACGTCCATTTTCCCCGAAACGTCCGTTTAGGCCCTCAAAAACCTTGATTAAAATCCTGACAGCTTACTAAAGCTGTGAATAGTGTTTTCAGCACGTTTTTGACTCAAGGTTCGGTTAACCATAACTCACTCGTTTTAAGTCCGTTTTTCAAGTTCTTTATATCCACGCGAAGGTAATGAAGAGTACTAATATATTTTTAAACTTCGGAGACTTCACAGAAATTTTAAGGCCACTGTTTGGGTCAGTTAAAATTCGGACTGCATGAACAATTTTTCCGGAAAATTATAGTTTTTAAATCGTAACTTGGAAACCACGTATATTTTTCGTTATAACTCCGTTTTAGTCCGTTCAAAGGGCCACGTTCATAACTAAAAATCTATTTTCTAAATCTTTAATAAGACTTATAAAATGACTAACTTTTCGGAAAAATTATAAATTTCGACAGCGCTTCCGCGCTTATTTAAACTTTACCATTTTTATCTACTTGTTTAACCACAACTTACCACAAAAATCCCTTAATCTACTCATCACCAATCCTACTAGTAAAACAACCTCATTTGATCATAACCAAAATAAATATTCATTGTGAGGCTAAAAATATATATACAAACTCAAATAAACATGTATAAAATTTATGTAACCATTTCCTCTAAAAACCACAACTAGACTTTGATGATCCATTTTTCAAACTTATCATTTTTATAAACTTCTAACTAGTACATACTTGTTATAAAAATTAATAGGACACATATGGGTGATAACATTTGATAAACATGAATAAAAACTACAACTTGAGCAAGTATGATCATATGGACTTCATGAAATGTATGAAAAATATGTATGAAAAAGTAAGAGATGAAGTTTTATGCTTACAAATTGCTTGATGAGGTGTATGATCAAGGATTTATCCTAAACACCCTAGGTTTTTATTTCAAAACCTAAACAAAGAGTGTTACTAGATTGTGTAGAACTTGATAAGAAAATTTTTGATGATCACTTCTTTGAGCTCCTATAGGTGGCCGGATTTTTGGGTGAAGAAGAAGAAGAGAGAAGACTTGATCTAACACTTTGAATTATTGGTATGAATGAGAAAAAGTCTTGGAGTGAAAGACTATATAATAAAAGATCTTGCATATCTTGGAAAATCATGTAATAAATGATACATATACATATATTTATTATTAATATGTAAAAGTATAAATATAATAGAAGTAAAGTTATTTGAGGATAAGTAGTAGCTTGTAGCATTGTTGAGTAATATTAGTAAGTTGTAAACACATTTGAATATTTAAGGTAGCGTTAGATAAAAATAAATTTTCACGGTTCAAGATAAACTATATTTAGATCATAAAAATTATAAAAATACATTTCTTGAAAGAGTAGAGTGAATAAATATTTATTGTGTAGTTTTTAAGAAAAACGTCGTAATAATATAAATTTAACGATTTATATACCAAATAAATTTAAAACACTATGTAAACTCGAGATATGGTTTTTAAATCTTAATATGAGTATTTAAATATATAGGAATGATTTTTGGAAGTGTTGAATTGATTGTTTAAAAATAATGTTTACGTGATAACGTTTATTTAATATGATATTTACGCGTTTAGTGTGAAATGAAAAATCATGAATGAACCGTTATGAAATGATGAATATGGAGTATGAGAAATGACCGGAATTTGAGAATTGTGACATTCTTCCCATGTCAGAGGAATCACGTCCTCGTGATTCGATTAATGATACTATGGCCCAAAACGCGACAAGAGTTTTAAAAGTTTATGCTCATGTATGATCTAAATGATTATGTCAATGCTCATGCATATGAGTTACCCGCCCAACAAGATGCGTTCCCGTGCTATCGTGAGAAATTCCCGTCCTAAATACATGCTTTCTTATGATTAGGCTCGATAAGACAAGCTTTCCCATTCTCAAGCAAAATTTCCAAAAGACTTTTAGATAACCGATTTTTGCTTAATCCCACAACTCATCAAACAAGAACTGTCATACGATTAGGCTAAATCGGTTTAGGTAACAACTTGTTTCTAGCTCGATCTTTGCAACTCATCAAACAAGAACTGTCACGCGGATCAAACTGGAAACAAGTGGTTTGAAGAAAATCTTTTAAAAATTTGGCTTGATTACGGAATTGCTTACACATATGAGACTACTACTCCCTTCATTGCATGATTTTTCCTGAATTAGACATAGGTGATCAGGCTATGTATAATTTAGGAGTAACTATGCAATGCTTGGACTAATCGACTCATATGATGTTTGGTGTTGAGTCATAAGTCCGCATGTATAAAGAATGTGCACTTATAATGATATGATGAGATGCTATGATGATGTGGTTATAGTCTAGGGTCAATGATGCAACCTAGTTCTCTATAACCGATGCTCTTACTCCATATTCATCATTTCATAACGGTTCATTCATGATTTTTCATTTCACACTAAACGCGTAAATATCATATTAAATAAACGTTATCACGTAAACATTATTTTTGAACAATCAATTCAACACTTCCAAAAATCATTCCTATATATTTAAATACTCATATTAAGATTTAAAAACCATATCTCGAGTTTACATAGTGTTTTAAATTTATTTGGTATATAAATCGTTAAATTTATATTATTACGACGTTTTTCTTAAAAACTACACAATAAATATTTATTCACTCTACTCTTTCAAGAAATGTATTTTTATAATTTTTATGATCTAAATATAGTTTATCTTGAACCGTGAAAATTTATTTTTATCTAACGCTACCTTAAATATTCAAATGTGTTTACAACTTACTAATATTACTCAACAATGCTACAAGCTACTACTTATCCTCAAATAACTTTACTTCTATTATATTTATACTTTTACATATTAATAATAAATATATGTATATGTATCATTTATTACATGATTTTCCAAGATATGCAAGATCTTTTATTATATAGTCTTTCACTCCAAGACTTTTTCTCATTCATACCAATAATTCAAAGTGTTAGATCAAGTCTTCTCTCTTCTTCTTCTTCACCCAAAAATCCGGCCACCTATAGGAGCTCAATGAAGTGATCATCAAAAATTTTCTTATCAAGTTCTACACAATCTAGTAACACTCTTTGTTTAGGTTTTGAAATAAAAACCTAGGGTGTTTAGGATTAATCCTTGATCATACACCTCATCAAGCAATTTGTAAGCATAAAACTTCATCTCTTACTTTTTCATACATATTTTTCATACATTTCATGAAGTCCATATGATCATACTTGCTCAAGTTGTAGTTTTTATTCATGTTTATCAAATGTTATCACCCATATGTGTCCTATTAATTTTTATAACAAGTATGTACTAGTTAGAAGTTTATAAAAATGATAAGTTTGAAAAATGGATCATCAAAGTCTAGTTGTGGTTTTTAGAGGAAATGGTTACATAAATTTTATATATGTTTATTTGAGTTTGTATATATATTTTTAGCCTCACAATGAATATTTATTTTGGTTATGATCAAATGAGGTTGTTTTACTAGTAGGATTGGTGATGAGTAGATTAAGGGATTTTTGTGGTAAAGTTGTGGTTAAACAAGTAGATAAAAATGGTAAAGTTTAAATAAGCGCGGAAGCGCTGTCGAAATTTATAATTTTTCCGAAAAGTTAGTCATTTTATAAGTCTTATTAAAGATTTAGAAAATAGATTTTTAGTTATGAACGTGGCCTTTTGAACGGACTAAAACGGAGTTATAACGAAAAATATACGTGGTTTCCAAGTTACGATTTAAAAACTATAATTTTCCGGAAAATGTTCATGCAGTCCGAATTTTAACTGACCCAAACAGTGGCCTTAAAATTTCTGTGAAGTCTCCGAAGTTTAAAAATATATTAGTACTCTTCATTACCTTCGCGTGGATATAAAGAACTTGAAAAACGGACTTAAAACGAGTGAGTTATGGTTAACCGAACCTTGAGTCAAAAACGTGCTGAAAACACTATTCACAGCTTTAGTAAGCTGTCAGGATTTTAATCAAGGTTTTTGAGGGCCTAAACGGATGTTTCGGGGGAAATGGACGTTAAAAACGAGTTAGTTTTCCTATGTATATATTGCGTCAAATCCGACGTAAACTGATTTTTCAATTACTAAAACCGTTACATAGTTTTGACTACATTTTCACCATTAACTCAAAAGTATTTATTTTTCGACATGAAACCGTCACACATTCAAGTAACAATATTTTTATATAACTAGTTTTCTAGTAGCATATTGGGTGATACGTTTTCAAATCATGCATTCACGACAACATATCATAACTCAAGTCATAACATTCATTTTAGGTCGCGGATAGTTTCCGAGCCTCACTTTCGTGCACATCATTTTGTTAGCATATCAATCACACCAGGTGAGTTCGTAGCCCCTACTTTTACTTGCTTTCATAACTGTTTTGGGGGAGATACATGCTCAAACTATTTTCATTCACTAACACAAGTACTCAAAACTTTTACATACTACTGTGAGTTTCATAGCCCCTACTTTTATACATTTTCAATTACTTTTGGGGGAGATACATGCTCAAACTATTTTCATTTACTTTCACAAATATTCTAAACTTTGACATACTACTGTGAGATCATACTCCGCTTTTACTCGTTTAAATTCTACAAACTATTTGGGGAAGATACATGCTTAAACACTTGTTTCACTTTTGCGAATACTCAAACCATTTATACAATTGTGTTACAATATACTTCTTATACACTTTGGACATTGTGTGTAGTTTATTGCGATATGTGCCTTAATGTGCTAAACTAGTTTTCAATTATGCATCAACATACAAACTTTAGCAACTGGTTAACTCCTGCGGGAGCCGGCAGAGAGGTATTGATAGTACTATCGGGCTGACGCCCCCACCCTTGGGTCCTTGATGACGTGACCTTGGGTGAATATAATCTGTATTCAAGTTATTCAAGGCAATAACAACAAACAAGTAAGACTCGTCGTGAGGTTCAGTTGGCTGTGATTCTTTGCATTAAGTTTATGTATATATCGTATGCACCTATGTCCTACTTACAAACAAGATTGACAATTCTATATTTTGGCAATGGATTGTAAACACACAGGTTGCAAGTTTTGTATGGGCGGAACTTGGAACTGAGTGGATTTACAAGGCCTTTGCTGCACCAACATTTCTTATAGACTTTTTTTCAAATCATTTTCAACAAACTCTATGAACTCACCAACCTTTGTGTTGACACTTTTTAGCATGTTTTATCTCAGGTATCTAAGGCATTCACTTCATGGCATGCATTTGGACATTTCATAGAGTCGTGGTGACGACGCGTCTCACATGGGATTTATACACTTTAAAAACATCGTTTGGCTTGTATCAAACTTATTTCCGCACAAGTTGATTTTCATTTGGGACCTATACTTTGTAAACTCTGATTGTTTTAATAAATCAAACGATGTGTTTTCCAAACGACACTTTAGGTCGTTCGATATAACTGTAACTTTGATGCTATGACAGTCATTCCCCAAGGTATTCCATTCCGCTGCAAAACACGTAATTTGGGGGTGTGACATTTTTTATGCTTTTTATATTTTTCTTAAACTGGGAAAATTGAAAAATTATTTTTTGGAACTTTTTCTGAATTAATTGCAATAAAAGCTATTTAAAAATGATTAAAAACTGTTTTAAATTGTGAAAAATACCAAACAGTGACTAAAAATTATGAAAAACTCAGGAAAATTCTAAAATATTATTCTAAAGCTATGAAAAATATAAAAACATGGGCTTATGTGAGAGAAAAGAGAGTTGTAGTGTAACTGATATGGAAATAAGCACTTTAAAATAAGCAAATAAGCACTATAATGCACCAATCCAATACAGAAGCTAGATTATATTATAACTTCTTTAAAACAACTAATGCAAGCTAATCCTAACACCTAATAAGCAGATTACCAAGAATTAAGCTAACAATCTACTCTTATCCAAACAGCTTTTACCCCTATGTTTGAGCTTATCCAAGGGCTTATCTAAGAAGCTAATGGGAAATCCAGAAATGTGGTTCTCAAGACCACCAACCAGAGATTCTATATCTAAGATTACAGCTAATAAGGACTAATGAAGAAGAGATTAAAGATCAAAAACTAGAGGATGATGTGGGACACTAGGCTGCTGATGTGCAGAACAGTGGAGCAGAAAAGGTATGAAAGGGGGCTTGTTACAGAACTAATAAGCTCCTAGATAAGCTAAAGTGCTACTCCTAAAGGTAATCCCTACAAAACCTAAGCTACAAGCTATCACAGATCTACCTTAAATGATCAGATAAGCAGATATGGTAGAAACTGAAATAAACAGGACAGAAGGTAAAATGAAAACAGCATTATGACTAACTGATGTGTAGCAAAAGTGAGTTATGCTATAACCAAGCTAAATTAGCCTTTTTGAAGCTGTATAAATAACCATTAGCCACTGATGCAGATATGAAAATGGAAACTGATATGGGCTCAAAAGGACTAATGAGCAGATTTGATTTGGACAGCAACAAACGAAACAATGGAGCAGACTTGACATTGAACTTAGAATCACAAATCAGCATTTAGTACATGAAACTTTGACTGGAATAAGTTTAAAACAGAAAACTGAGCTTGTATTCATTAATTTCAACTTGTGATTTAAACTCATACCTCAACAGATTTACTTACCCAAACACCCCTTTAATAACCTAAACTATCATTAAATCTTAACAACTAGATTAAAACTGATTAAAATCAACATTCTGACATTAAATTCAATCCAAAAACTCTTCAAAACCAGAAATTAATCAAAAGCTCTTTGACTTATCAAAGTTGACCAACTTTGACTTTCATTGACTATTTTGTGAAAACTGAAATTTAGCTCAATTTGATGCAGAAATAAGCTCACATAAGCTCATATAAGCTTATGTGAGCTTGATGAATACTATAAAAACTTCAAAACAGATTTGAAAAAGAGATAGCACAGAAATTCAATTCGACAAGTAATTAAATGAAAACTTAATTTGTATTACTGAAATGGAATTACAGAATTGAAATGGTGAAAACTGGATTACAATATAAAAATAATGTGACAAGTAATGAAATGGCCAAAATTCCTTTAAGACATAAGGAATTGGACGAATTCAATGTGAGCCAAGAGGTCCTATTTATAGCCTTCAATAGGTCTTGGATTCTTCATTGGAAGAGCCTAGAACCTTATCCTTATCCACAGCCTATCCATGTCACCATCTCCAATCATAGAGCTACAAATTATCAATTGAGGTGTTGCGTCCAATAGGAGAGCTCCAATTAGCCACGTGGGTGATCTTATCCTGACATGTCAGAGGTATCTAGAAGCTTTTCCAAGATGCTAAGTACGAGGTAATAGGTGGGTGATTGGGTGATTTTTGTGGTGGGTAAATGTGAAGTTGGGTAAAACGGGCGTTTGGATTGGAGAAGAAGGGGTAAAGGGCGCGTTTGGGATTGTTTATTATAAATCAAGTTGGTTGACCGGGGTGTGGGTTGTTTGACTCGGGTAAAATAGCGGGTAAACGGGGATACGGGTTGGGATATATTATTAAAGGTGTGGCCGGGTTGGATTACTGGACCGGGTAAGGGATTGATATTGGGCCGTGGGTCTTTGTGTTTGGACTTAGGATATATTGGATTGAATTTGGACTTAGTTAAGTGATCCAAGAGCAACCATAGGGACTAAAGATGTACATGCTGAAATTCCAAGGACCATTCTTGTAAATCTGAAAATCTCTATCAAGGGCTTCACTTGTCATTCTTTAAATAATCCAGGGGCTGATTTGCAACTTTTGAAACTAGAAGGATCACTTTTGCCAAATGCTGAAACTTGAGGGGCCATTTTTAACGTTTCTTCAAACTTGATTTTATCTTCCAAAAATCATCCTCGGAGAATAAAATCTTCATAAATGCACAATTTTGATCTTCCGGCTCGGCTTAAGCTCTCTCAATCTCTCGTGCTCGGATTTACATCTGATTTGGTACCTTTTTGTGTGTTTTTACATATCCGTACCTGCACAAGCACAAACTCAAGAAAACCACAAATATTAGCAATAAACGGCTCTTTCTTGGTTATTTTGGGTCAGTTTTGATAATGAAAAGGTATGTGTTTTAGCACATACCAACGGTCTTTGCCTTCTCCTCAAAATTCCTCAAAATACTCTTGTCTTAGAATATCCTCGCTTTGAAATTTTCCGGTCAACTCACGGAACGTTTCAAAAGTTTTGAATTTTCTCATAAATCTTCGTCCGTCCGGGCATAGTATATCAAACTTAACATGCCATGCTCCATCTCCGGTTTGTCTCTTGTAAGTCCCCGACCCTTCGGGTTTCCACTCCAAATTCTTAAGTTGCACCGGTAAAGATCCTAAAAAGTCGGTCAACTTCTTGTAAACTAGTATGTTTTTTAATGGGTTATAGAAAGCTTCTATCGCAAACGCACGTTCCATTTCGTCCTCTATATCGAAATAAGGTGGAGTTAAAGGTCCGTACATTGGATTACCGTGGACATCACGTCCCACTTCAAAACATGTTAAATCATCATTTGCGTCCATCCATTCCAAATCTTCCATACATTCTAAAATTGGTCCTCTTGGTTTTGGGTAGTATGTTTGCCTCGAAATCCCATCGTCAATAGTCATGGTGCCTCTTCCCATGTCTATAATTGCTCCACAAGTTCGTAAGAATGGTCTCCCCAACAATAGCGGTAAACTCTTGTCCACCGGAATATCCAGGACAAGGAAATTTGCCAAATACGGTTGATAGCCAATTTGCACTCTTACATTCTTAACTTCTCCCATTGCCTTTGCTTGAGTGTTATCCGCCATAGTAAGCTTAGAATGATTAGGTTGCGGATTACTTAGTCCCAAAGTTTTGAACAATGGATACGGCATCACATTAACACTCGACCCCGTATCAGCTAAAGCATAAACTGGTGTAGTTCCATTCACTTTGATCGGCAATACAAAATTACCCGGATCCTTCTCTTTCCTTGGCATGCCTTTAAACAAAATTCGATCTCGCTCCTCATCCGTGAGATTCTTATCTTCCAACCTAGCCCTTGCTAGCATCAATGCATCCAACTTCTTACGGTAAAGCACGTAATCTTGGAGAACTTCTATGACCGGTTTCTTTTCATTGAGCTCTAGAAATTTTTGTTCTAGATTCTCTAAAATAGCTTCTTTTTGGTTTTCGGTTAAGGGTTTGATAGTAGTGGTAGGTGACGATGGTGTGTAATCATTTTTGGTGGTGGAGGTTGTTGTTGGGGTTAGTTTATTTGATGATGGTTTCTTTCGGTTTGCTTTTCCCATTTTAACCACTTCCACCTCTTTCTCTTCCATGTTTGCACAAACTTCCACTAGCATCTCGTTTACTCCTTTTCCTTCTTCCAACTCAGTTATATTAATCCTCATTTCTCCCATACCAAAATCTACTTGACACTTGGTCGTGACAAGAAAATCTCGACCAAAACACACATTAGGTTCATCCGCATTTCCTTCTTCTAAAACAACAAAATCAGTTTCAAAAATATGTCCATGAATATTGACCTTCAGATTTTTGACCATCTTTCTTCCATAGGCTTCATAGTCCATACGCACATGACCAATTTCGTCAAGAACCTTTTCCAAGATATAATTCTCTCCATAAGCCATATTGAGCTGTGCATCCCAAGCACTTACTCCTTCCACGCTACAAGGCGTTCCAAATCTCATTAACGGCGAATCATACACTGTTGACGGTGCTTGTGTGAACACTACGACTCTTTTCTTTTTGGGTAGTTGAACCTTGTTTTCACATACTTCTTCCATATCACCCGTGTCAATTCCCAATTCTTTCTTGCTTTCCTCCAAAATTCCTCCAATCTTTTCTAATGAACTTCCGGTATCCTTGAACATTTCATCCAAAGTACGGAGGTATTCCGAGATTCCGCTCAAACTATCCATGTTACTAGACAACTTAACAAAGCAAAACAAAACAAATCCCGAATGATTAGCGTTAAAGTTAGTAAAAACAAGAACAAACTATAAAAACATATAATAAAACAAACTAAGATACCTAACAAAATTAAAAACTCAAATAAAAACTCAAAACCTAAAAATAATAAAAATCAACTCAGAAACTCCAACCGGATTCGGTTGGATCACCAACCGAATCGGTTGGTTGAAAATGTTAGACAGAAATACGAACCGGATCCGGTTGCGGGTTGCAACCGATCGGTTTGATCGAAAATTATATATATATATATATATATATATATATATATATATATATATATATATATATATATATATATATATATATATATATATATATATATATATATATATATATATATATATATATATATATATATATATATATATATTATTATTATTAGAGGTATTAATGCAAATTAAGTATCATTAAGGTGTACTAACTCCAGTTAATTAAATAAAACTCTTCATGAACTAATAATTAAATAACATATTAAATCTCATTAAAAACCAAAACTAAAACTAAATTAACTACCAATTAAATTCTAATAACTGAAAGAAAAATTAATATCTAACCATTTACCATTAACTATAAATATTAAAATTAATTAAAACTTGATTAACTAATAAATGACAAATGTAAAGAAAATGAAAAAATAAATCTAAGAAATGATTAAACCACAAGAATTATTCTAGAAATCAAAACACAATGACCTAAAAAGATAAACAAATAAATTCGTACTAAAAAAATTTTCACAGAATGTCCAACCGGATTCGGTTGGCTAACCAACCGAATCGGTTAGTTTGTAACCAAAACTTTTTTTTTTTTTTAGATTTCAAAACTACTAATTTCAAAGAAAATTAAAGAAAATCCCCGGCAGCGGCGCCAAAAACTTGATGTGCTACGATAGTGCAAGTTTTAAAAATTTATAAACACGAATTAACCGTCTAACCTATTAACACATACGAGCAAGTATACTCGTCCGTAATAGCAAAGTTTGGTAAGTCGGGATCGTCCCAAGGGATTTTTTGTTTGAAATCGATTTGATTAAAAAGTTTCTAACAAGAAAGCTTGTCAAGGCTTCCTCAAATAAGTGTGATCTAGTGAAATACGAATCAAGAATATAAATATATACTTGTGTGTAGTCTTATAATCAAACATAAATAATGTTCATAAAGGTTTGGTGTATACTCTTAGTATGATGCACAAATCATAAGCAAATGATTCCCCAACCATGGTATTTGTTTGTAAAAATCATTCTAAGAACAAAAACATTTAGGTAATCCTTTCGGTCCTTATCCCAATGATTATCCTATAAAAGTTCCATTTGTTTGCAACATGTTCTTATTAAATTTGTTCTTACGAATCTTTCGACCCTTCGTGATGAAAATGTTCCTAGTCTTGTTTTAATAAGCAAAACATGGTGGTTGTCAATCACCATATCCCCATACTAGTTTGTCACTTCACTTTTTGGAATAAAACACAAGAGAAATCCTTTCGGTCCTTTTTCTTAAAACATGTTTTATTGACAAATCAACCCAAGACTAGTATTTTTCCAACAAACTCTTTTAAACAAGATCATATATACATGCATCACATTTTGAGAACACTATTATGATTAATTACATTCCAACACACAAGTATATCACAAACTACTCCATGAAAACAATCATATCTAAACACAAGTCATAACAAGGTAATTCAAACAATTCAAGAGAATAGATTTCCATAACAAAGTTCATAGAATACCTAAACTTTTGTGATTACAAGAATTAGAAATCGTGGATTGTAGCAACCACGCGCCTCCAATCACATAGGATCACCGCACAACTCCAAACTATCGAAACAATGGATGAGAATGGTTCCCTCCTTGCTCCTGGGCGTTTTTCAGTAAGTACTAAGCTTTTGGGCTGAAATAATAGGGTTAGTATTAGTTTTGGTGTAAACTAACACTCTTTTGGTTGTGTCACACTTAGTAAACTAGTACTAGGTTCTTTATATAGCCAAAGTTCTTGCTTAATTGCCCAAAAAACGTTCTCTCCAAGTAAATATCAAGAAATGATCGGACTCCAATGATTATGGGGAGTTAAGGCAACAATAAATGCGATTTGTGTAACTGCAGTGCCAGAATTTGGATCGGTTTCTTGTCCGACCGAATCGGTTATTCCTTGACCAATTGCCCAGCCGGATCCGGTTACGGGTTACGACCGATCGGCTGGGTTTTTGCTATTTTGACTTTTTGTTGACTTTTCTCCTTTACGCTTCATTCTTTGCTTACGTTGATGATTTCCAAAGCCAAACTTGATCTTTCCTTGCTGTAGATGCTTAGAAATCACTACGCTTCCATATCATTGAGTCCAAAAGCTTCCAAGCTCAACTTCCTTCCTCGAGAATCTTCCAAATATGCATAAAAAAACTTCATTTCTTCATTATTCGCGATACCTGGCTACATATACATACACAATACGCATCTTTGCACTTTTGCAACAGTTATGAGTAAATATAGCCGAATATCATGCACAAAACTGACAATAACGCTACTAAAAACATGTTCATTTTAGACGTTATCAACCGTTTAGTGGATGCTTACTTCTGCGAGAACCCAAGATACGGCGATCAAGCATTCCATGATCGTTTCCGTATGAACCGGCGACTATTCACACGAATTGTCCGAGATATAACCGATCATTCACCTTATTTCCAACAAACTCCTAATTGTACCGGCGTACTAGGTATTTCTCCATTGATGAAGTGCACTTCGTCAATCCGTCAATTGGCATACGGAGTCAATGCTGATGCTCTAGACGAATACGTGCAAATGGGTGCGTCAACAATTCGTGAGTGTCTCGAAAATTTTTGTGAGGCCATAATGGAGTTATATGGTGCAGAGTATTTGCGAAAGCCGACGGTTAGTGACATTGACAAACTCTATGCTCATCACTACGAAACTCATGGGTTTCCTGGGATGATAGGTAGCATCGATTGCACAAATTGGTCGTGGGCGAATTGCCCACATGCTTTAAAAGCTCAATTTTGTAGGGGTGATCACGGGCAGAATCCTTTCATTTTATTGGAAGCGATCGCGTCCCAAAATTTATGGATTTGACATGCGTTCTTTGTTCGCAATTTTTTTATTCATCAACGTTATCTATATTGCTGAATTTTTTAAAATTTTATAAAAACCTTTTATTTTTTTGAAATTTTTTTACATTTCTCATAAATATTTGCCTCTTTATTTAACATTTCCCATATATATGCAAATACCCACATTTTACTCAATATAAATTTTAAAAACCGCTTTTCCTAAAGAAAGTTTTTTTCTTTTTCCTTTTTTTTTTTTAAAAAAAAAATTCATGACCAATTAATAACAACTTATCTAATGTGCTCGTTATTATATGAGTGTTGATAATCACACAATTTCTTTTATACCTACATCACAATTGTCCATTACTATGTTGTACAGTGTGCATTACAATGTTGTACAGTGTGATGTAAGTATAAAAAAAATTGTGTAAGTATCGACCCTTTATTATATAAATAGATATTGGAAAAGGTATCATGAAATCAAGAAATGTACCGAAAATAAAAAAATTCAAAAACTTTTACTGATGAGTTCTGAGCCGTTGCTCCAGCATCAAATACCACACCCATCGCCACCATCTCAACCACCACCATCACCAAGAAAACCACCAATACCACTACCACCACCAACACCAAAAAAACAACCAGTACCACAACCACCACCACCAAAAAAACCACCAATACCACAACCACCACCACCAAACAAACCACCAATACCACCACCACCACCACCACCACCACCAAACAAACCACCACAACCACCACCAAACAAACCACCACAACCACCACCAAACAAACCACCACAACCACCACCACCACCACCACCAAACAAACCACCACAACCACCACCACCACCAAACAAACCACCACGACCAGTACCAGGAAAAGTACCACCTCAAACACGACCACCGTTTCCCCTGCCATTGCCGCCGTTGCCTGCGATTGCGACGGAATCCGAAACAAGTATGTTGTACTCGTTGGAATCAAGATTTGTGAATGTTAAATCAGATAACCTGGTACCCGCAATCCATCTTTCCCAAATGGGCAAGAAAACTGATGATGTGACCGTGTCCGACCAAAAAGTTGTGACTCTAGTTGTAGCCGATTATTTGCGCGTATCAAGAAAATGCCTGAGCTATTGTGTTTCCGTCAATGAAGCCGTCAAAGAATTTACTTCAAAGCTTGGTGTTGTTAGTGGTTCCGCGTATATTCGTGAATTTGTACGACGGTTTCAGTTTCCAGATTCGTGTTCGTTGTTAACGATTTCGTTGTTAACGATTGAAGCGGAACAAGTGCTTAAAAGAACCTGTGATGAATACAAACGTCAAGCAACTTTCTTGAAACGGGTTCAGTTTGGTAAAAGGGCTTGTGATGTCATTTGTTTGCTCTATCTGCTCATAGCCTTTATATGCAGCATCGTTGATGCGGTTTCATCTCCAAAAAGCATCATCGAAACCATCATAAAAGTCTTACCGATACCTGCCTTATTTGGGTCTCTTAGCTTATATCTCGATGGTATTATAAGTGATACAAAGGCGAAAGTTTGGGTTTTTAGTGCTATTAAAACAACCATGTTAGGCTTACAATTGGATCTTAGGAGGTGCGAAACTAGTCATCACAAGGCAGTTGGTGTTATTGGTGCCGAGAGTTTGGAGTTGTTTGAGATGTTGGTTGAGGAATATAAGCGGTTTTACGCAGATGACTGGTTTAGATTCACTTTTCTCTATCCGAGAGAAGAATATCATCAATCCAAAGCTTACATCTTGGCAAAAGCCGAAGATGTGGTAAAATTTGATTGAACAAAAGCATTTTGTACCTTTTTTGTTCGATAATTGAGGGTAGAAAAACACTTCAGTTTAGAATTTCTTTTGTTGTGAAATACAATTTGATCTTAAGTGAATCAATGGGTAAAAATTCGGTTCCATTTTGAAACATTTCTTCATTTAAATACTGTTTATGTTAGTAAAGCATATACTGTACATTTCACATATGTGTTAGTTTCAACCCTTGTGTTATTGTGGAAGAAGGGAGCCATATATACATTGACGGTGGCCTGACCAGTCTTCGGTTTTCATCTTATAGCGTAGGTTTATATGTCAGCCATAAAATGACAATATGCTCTCTGCCCTGAGAACATCGGTAGTTCAATGTAATTTGTAGTAACTAAGCATAAGATACAAATTAGTTTACAACAATTTGAATTCATACAGCAAAAATGAAAAGCATTCACGGAGAAGTTGTGACCAGCCAGAGTTAATCGCCCTAGGCTCCAGGCAGAGTAACTTCATTCCAATACGCTTTTCTAAGGCCAGCTCCTCTCATACATCCCACTGACTCAGATGTTTTATAAACTAATTTGGCCATGTTAAATCGTGTCATCGAGTTGCCACATGATAGATTGATTGGGTGGTGAAGAAGTGAGACCAGCCTAACTAGAACCAGACAAACCTGTAGGAGTGGTTATTAGGCCCAGGCCATGCTCCACAACCTGAGACAAATTTTATATGATCATTCACTTTGGATACTACTTAAAACTATAAAAAAAAAAGGAGAAATTAGTATTGATACATAAGAATTCCAGACAGGGTTATGTACCAGTCGGATCAGCCGGTATGAAAAAACTACAAAATCATGCTGACATATCTCGATCTCGGATCAATGTATGCATGCCTCTTTATCTGTTACATGGACATCCAATCAATGTTAGCATTTAGGAAGTATATATAACATTATGTGAACATGTATATCAGATACGATGCTGTAGCTAGTGACATCAGTGGGGCTAAAAGATCAGCTATGTTCTATAAAAATGTATCTCAAATAAGGCGCATTTGCTTAAATGGCAAGATCAGCTGTTAGAATAAATGCTAAAACGAGAAAATAGTTGAAATGACAACCTACAGATATCATTATACACTTGAAAATTGGTGAATGCTAATATTGTGATGTAGCAACAGTGAATCAATAATCTTCAGAAATTAACAAAGAGAGTACCTGGAGTGTTCACTAAATGAAATACCTTCTGGGTACGTATATGTTACACAATCAAGTCTATTGCAACATGATTATCACCGCCACGAGGTATGATAACATCAGCATCCTTCTTTGATGGCAAAAAAAATGATCATCAAAAGCAAGTTTGAAAAACTTTGCATACTAACTTTACGCGTCATAATGTTAACCACAGTGATTATCCGTAGGAATAAAATTTTGAAGTAACTAAATCGAAATTCAAGTAAAATTATATTATCTCAGTTCATACATCTGACAAAGTTATGAAGACCAAAACCGATCCTTTATGGAAGCCTACAATAGATAGAAATTTTCTTATGTGACAAATCTAGAAGGCACAGGAAATTAGACAAGTCCAAAATTTAAAACATGTCTTCGCAAATCTAATATGGCATATACATATTAATGTCATAATTATATTAGATACCATTAGATGGTCAACCTCTTGTCACGCAAGAGACCCCCTTCCATTTAATGAAGTTGGATTAGATAAAGACAATTAGATGATCAAGGTGACTTTACTATATAGTCAAAAGAAAGATTTCAATGGCATGAGTATCGGTAAACCATATACTCCTGACCAGGGTGGGCTGAGAATGTCGACAAATGAGACTTTTAAGAAGCATTGGTAGAGTAGCGATAGTTTTTTTCTTTTTTCTTTTTGGGTAACCATGGTTTCCGACCTTTTGCCCAACTAATCCACAGGGTAACCGTTAGGATAAATTCAAACAAGCAAAGAGCAATCAGGAACTTCAAGAAGTAAATTTAGGCAAAGACTACCGAAATTTTAGAAGTAGGGGAAATGACCTGTTCAAGCACAGAATTGACATCCCTGCCCTTCTCAAGTATGTCCCGTCTTATTCTACGAGCAAGCCTCACAACAGCATCTAGCATAAGTTGATCAATAAATAATCAAAGAGGTCAAGACGTCCATAAATGTTAGGTGTAGCATTACATGATGTAATATTTACTTCTAGAAAAGATAACATTATGACTGAGGTGAAAGTTAGTTTCTGACCTGATATGGAACACGTTAATCCTAATTTCAAATGTTTGTATCGGGCTCAAACTGGACAAGAAAAGAGAATCAGTGTGTCTTCTATGCCAAAGATACCTCTTAAAATGACTTTACACAAGTACATAATTAATTATATTCTTTTATGACGATTTAAGAAATATGCATAAACGTGGCAAAGTTATACATTGTGAAAACAAATTACACTTCAACTCTAAACACATCAAGAATGAAACGCATTCATAGAGAATAGATATGAACAGCTAGAAAATCTAGTAGCTGTACTAGATATAGTTAAAATCAAAAGAAGTCTCGCTCTAATATATTCAGAAACTATTGGATACATGGGATGAAGTAATCAGGGGAAAGACACTCTTAACATATTCACTGATTTACTTAGCAGTTGTGGCATTATGTGGTGCCTTTTTTCTAGCAAAATGAATTATTCAGGATTCCACAAGCCACGCAAGCAGGAGTTCTCTTGGATTCAGACAGACAAAATCTTGCAGCGACCCCCTTATTTGTAAAACCCACCTCATAAACCAAGCATCAACAACGGACATCGAAAACTTTGGCTAATCATCTTAATTGAAAACTAAGATTGTCAAAGTTGATACAGTAAAACAATAACCCAATTCGTCAAACTCATATCAACAATTTGTCAAACTGTATATGCCGTAATAATAGAATTCCTGTTACAAGGGTATCGTCTCCATAAACAGAGATTTTTGGAGACGCCAACTTTTTTCTACAACAAATCTCCTTGTAAGTTGTGATGTTGCAATCATGTTCCATTGAATACATGTACAAGGAATATGTTAAAGAACTCGCAATAGGTTTAATCGGTGACTGATATCGCAATCTGTGTACCTCACTTTTGACTTTGTGTTTTTGGCTCAATAGGTTTAATCGGTAGAGGGGACGCACACGCTGTAAGTCATGTCAATAATCAATTCATTCAAAGTGATAATCATACATTTTTCTTGTAATCATCTTCTAGTATTGATAAGATTACAGCAATTTAAATTCACACAACAAGAATGAAAAGCATTTACAGAAAAAAATGCGTGACCGGCTAGAGAATCTAGAAGCTTTACCAATTATAGTTAAAAACCAAAAGATGTCTTACTCTAATATATTTAGAGATGCATAGCAAATGGGAAAAAGTAATAAAGGACAGACAAAGATTCTACACGACCACCATAAATGTTTAATATAATACATGCCCAAAATTTAGAACAAATGGCTATGATCCAAGTGAAAACCAAGGTTCATATGGAAACCTAGTTAATAAAAAATATATGCTCAGAATTTTCCAACAATTTACTTTGCAGATGTGGCATTATGTAGCTAGTACATTCAGTATAGCTTAATGATTTATAAACGACACCACCAGCAGTAGTAAACAAAAACAGGAGCTCTAACAAAGAGCTCTCTCATACTCAGACAGACTAAACTGGTCAACGACCACCCTTATTGATATAACCCATCTCATAAACCAAGCATCAACGGAAGATGTCAAAACTATTGCTAAGCATCTTAAATGGCATTACTGTTACAGATGATAGCGTATAACTTCATATCAAGAACCCGTTTTCGAACGTCATCAAAGTAAAGGATATATATAATCTCAACAGGGAGTTTTGGAGACAGTAACACTATTTATACTAATATCTTTGATCTCCTAATCATATTCCCCTGAGCAAGTGTATTTACATGAAAATCATACCCAAAATGCTACAAAACATAAACATGTAACAGCCAGATGGTACTTTTGCAAGGATCACACTGCATTGTCCACAATAATATAAACATTTATGAGTAAGAGAACAGCTAAAAGCACCTGGTTCAACAATATCTTCATTTTCATCAAGTCATTAACTCTTTGGTCATGAAATACGAGTATTCCGTCCAAGATAATCACATGATGCATTCATCTGACAAAAAACATTGAATTTTGATATACCCTTCACAGAATCAAGGAAACTCCAGCGGAACTAACCATGTGATAAGACTTGACAACTCCTGAATTCATTACATCCATTTTCATACCTCTGACACTCGGATGCTATATTTATTTTGGTCCACAGTTTTGTCATTATTATCACCTGTCTACATAAAATAAAATAAAAAATAAATAAATAAACTTTTTAAAAACCATTTTAGCAAAAGCAGGCAACACATTTTGAGCTTAAAAAACCACTGTCCAGTAAATACACAAAACGAAGATATGCATTGGAAAGCTCAGAATTCTTGTACAGTGAGACACATGAGTCCCTCACCTTCAACTTCATGCAACATCAACAACATATAACACATAATTAAATCAACAAATAATTCAAAGCATAATAGACCAAATATTGGGTTCAGAATCTAATAGATAAAGAACATGATGATATGCCAGCACAGTAGCACACTATCGTCTTATGTTTCAGAAGGAAGCCAGGAAGATATAGATAAAGGATTTTATCAAGTTTGCTAATAACATCAACATATTACTAAATCTAGAGAGTGGGTACAAAACGTGAGGTTTATATAGACTGTGACATTAAACGATCAGATTAAGCAATCACCAGAACAGAACTAAAACCTGGACCTCCGTAACTGGCGAAAGGATTCAGAACATTCGTAATGGGATATGTACCGCATTCAGTTGCTTAATTTTCTGAACACGCTCTACTACTCTAGCAGTTGCTCTCGGTGTCAAAGGCATCTATAAAAAGTAATGTTCAACGACAATCACAGCAGAGCAGTACAAGGGAGATCAAACCTATATTCATGTACGTTTTGCGTTTGGGAAATACGAGTGATATTAAGTAATAGCTAACATCTCTATCTCAAGGCTATAAATAAAGGGCAAATCGCATAAAAAGGTATCAAACTTACCTTCAATTTCAATTTAAGGTACTCAACTTTTTTTTTCTCAATTTAAGGTATTCAAGTTATTTTTGATTGCAATATCAGGAAGTTTTTACTTACACAAAAGGTTCCAGGTTACCATCATCATACTTCATCTTCCCCAACCAACTTCCGGCCAATTTCCGGCCAAAAACTTATATCTTTTGTTTTACTTTAATTAGTATTCCAATACACACATCTTTAAAGTGTTTTTTTATTACAATTCGTATAAAAGTGTTTTTTTTTTCTCTTGTTCCCCACAAACACACCAACTGTTGTCACTACAATTACACTTGGTCCCCCATTCAAACACTAAAAACGCTTATCTGATGTTTAAAAACGTAATGTGAAACACCCCTTTAGTAATAGACAAGCAAATATTCAAGTTATATGACCTTCACAGCTAGCTAAATATAAGGAGTATTTGATTTTAAAACATACATTAATAACTGCAAAATAAATAAATAAAACATATACATACATTAGACTTATAGATTGTTTAACTATAACATATTCCATAGCAATATCCCCAATAATTAAAAAAAAATAAGGTTAAATTTTACGGGCTCTAATTCAGCTGAAGATAACAAAAGATTGATATGAGATTAATGTTCGGGTCCGTTTGGTTCCCATAAAAGGGAATGAAACTATGACTTTGAAAGTCATAGCAAGTGTTTGTTTTGTTTTGTTTTGTGGGCCCGGTAATGAAATGGGTATATCATAGTCATAGATTCATTACACACCAATTTGGTGTCTATGAAATCCATTCCCGTGGGGCCATCTTTTTACCACTACAAAATTCAAATATCTATACACTTTTTCATACCATATTTTATCAACCAAACATAAACAATCGTAATCATACACTTTTTCATACCCATTATCATTCCATCTCATTCCAAATCCGATACCCATTGTCATTCCTAGCAACAAACCAAACGGGCCCGAAATGTATAACCCGAAAGGAAGGGAATAGAGATAATTGGTGTGTAAATAAGTAGCCATTATCTTGTCACTAAAAATAGAGAAAAAATAAATTTGGGTAACCTGCTGATTTCATAGATGTGACCTGATAACCTGACAATTGTCTAACATTGCAACTAAAAATAACTTGGATACTTTGAGGAAAAAAAAAGTTAAGTACCTTAAATTGAAATTGAATGTAAGTTTGATACTTTTTTATGCGATTTGCCCATAAATAAATTATTTAGCAGTTGAAAAACAAATTGATAACAGCATTTTAACATATGAAGCAATTAAAACAGATATACAAAATTTGATTCCTTACGCTTATCTTCTAATGTAAATAAGTAAAATGTAAATAAAATAAATGTACTCAAATGTAAAACACTCACAAAATCTTATCTGCAACTGTCGGAATGACCAAGTGTAATATTTTTTTAAAAAAACAAGTGGATGATGGATCAAAATTAGGCTTTGATTTAGATTTATTTCGTTAAGTAGGGGAGATTGTGTTTAATTATGTCAAAGTTGATTGTATTGTAATGTCACAGTCTATCACTCTACACAACTAATCCCTTCGATTGATTGTCAGTCAAAAGTAACCGAAGCTTGAGATAATTTGCACGGATGAGGATCCGGATCCTACCTAGGATCGTTTTTGGCTTCGTACGATCATAATAGTAGGATCGGATTGGGATCGTAAGATCCTATGAGGATGTATATATCTCCACACTATATAATAGAGGAGACCATGACACATCATCTTTACCACGTCAATGATGACATATGTAAAAATTCAGCTTATAAAAATGAAAAGCTAGAGGTTCGAACTTGGGTTCTTTACAAACAAAGATTGAAACAACGAAACCACTGTACCATTAGAAGAGTTGTGATAAATTTTAGAAAACAAAATTAATAAACAAATCTACACGTATATAGAATTAAGGAAACTTTCAACACATAAAAGATTAGGGTGTTTTTTCCCCAAAAACCAGGGGTATCCACGTTTTCAAATTTCTTCATTCATTAATCTTTAATTTTGTCATTATTTTCATCTTTTATCCGAGCCAACTATATCAAAATCAACCAACAATCCTGTTTTACAGCTATCATGAAGCACGAAAATTAAGAGACCTAATTTGCATCTATAAATTCAGTGTCTCACATTTCATAATACATCACAAATCACCACTCATTCACAAGTCATAACAAGTAAGAGGTTTATTGTTATTCATCTTTAATAGTTTTTCTTTTTTTTTCATACGATTTATATTTCATGCAGTTATTATATCTCAGATATATTATGATTTATGTATTCTCATTGTTTGCTTTAATGAAGCAGATAATCAAATGGAACCAAACATGAAGTATACTCCTTCTTATGCCCCTGGTATGTTTACAATAATCTTTACATTGCATCTTACTGATCATGACACCTTTTATGTTTACCATTTAACTTTTTTTTAGATACGAAATCTGAACCAGACAATGGTTCAAAGTCAGTGGACTCAAGCAGTGTCTTAAAAATTAGTATGTTTAATGTTAAATGATGAATTCTTATAATTTAATAATATTATGATCATGCATGTAATATGAGAATCATAGTAACAACATTATATTATCTTTATGATATATTCAATCAACTACTTACTGGAAGCAAAAAGGACTGTAAAGTTTTCTTATGGTTCTAGTAGGTTTCTGATATTAAGTTTTGTAGTTTTATGATCATGCTTTCATTATTATTCGTAATTCATTTTATCAACGCATGTAGCCAGAATGATTCAAGAATGAAAGGTAAGATGAAAGAGACCGAGGGTATGTTTTCTTACTCTTAATGCAAAAGATGTAATTGGATTACAACATTGTTGGTATTTACAAATGACAAATTCGCCTTTTAATTTTAGGAAAAATATTGGACAAGCAAATTCGCCGTTTTAATTTCAATGACAAATTTCCGCGTCCGACACAAAGATGCCTTTTTGGATTAATAGAATGCAGTTTCCGGTTTCAGTATGTTTTGCTATGACAATCAATAAAAGCCAAGGACAAACGTTATCTATGGTTGGTTTATTTTTACAGCGTCCGGTCTTTTCACACTGACAACTATATGTAGCGGTATCAAGGGTGAAAAGCAGAAAGGGTTTGAAAGTTATTTGTTGTGACGAAGACAGTTCATAAACCAATCAAACAAAAAACATCGTTTACAAAGAAGTTCTTCGTAGTATTTGAAAATTTCGTATTTATTTCATAGTCTGTTCTTTATATACTTTTCAAGCAACTTATAACTTTTTGTAATACACAGTGCTATTATTGCTTTCACGGTCATTAGAAAGGTTACTTATTCATTCTCGACTGCTTCTTTGGTTCATAATACAAAAGACTTAAATGTCAAACGTATTTACATAAAACACAAATGAACACAAAATCTTTTGAAAGTAGCCCGCCCATCGGGCGGGTTAGACAACTAGTATTTGTATAGGGGTTGTAGTCCTATGAGA
This sequence comes from Chrysanthemum seticuspe, assembly GCA_019973895.1. Taxonomy (NCBI): domain Eukaryota; kingdom Viridiplantae; phylum Streptophyta; class Magnoliopsida; order Asterales; family Asteraceae; genus Chrysanthemum; species Chrysanthemum seticuspe. Next base: position 236,159,816 of record BPTQ01000004.1, read on the forward strand.
ATGTATATATATTTGTATAGGGGTTGTAGTTTTATATTTATATATAATGTTTGCACCTATGAGTGTTGACGAGTCGAGCTTTTAACGAGTTACTTGAGCCTGAGCTCGTTTAACTCGAATCGAGCTTCATAAATTTCGAGCTCGAGTCGAGATCAAACGTAGATTAGTGCTCGATTAGTTTAACGAGCCGAGCTTTAAAAAAAAGTAAAATTCGAATCGACTCGTTTGAAAGCTCGTTTAATTAATCGAGTCAAGCGAGTCGAACGAGCTAAATGAGTTCATGAGTCGAACGAGCTAATCGAGCCAAAAAAAAAAAAAAAAAAAAAAAAAAAAAAAAAAAAAAAAAACTTTTTATCTAACTTATTTAGGGGGTGTTCGGGAGTGCGATTTGAACCTGATTATCTACTTATTGCGTTTTAAAAACGCAATTAATCTGAAATGAGTGTTTGGCAAAAAAATTCAAAAAATCAATTATTTACGTTTTGGATGCCTCAAAACTGCGTTTTGGAAAACGCAGTTTCATAAAAGCACTTTTTGAAAACGCACTTTTAAATAATCAAACCCAAACACCCCCTAATATTACTAGGACTAAAAGTATAACTAGAAATATATTTACTCACTCTTTATTATACCTTACAAGAGTTTTATCCTTACAATTTATCTAGAACTTGAGTTTTATAGCTTCCTCCTTCCTTTTCATTTATTTCACTCATCCAATGCGGGATAGAAACTCCTTTCTTTTTTCTTCTTTCCTTTTGTTAGTTTCAAACTCTCAACAAGTCCTATAATGAATATGTAATTTTATGCATTACAAATTATAAACTTTTAACTTATGTGTTAAAAAAATTAATATTAAGTATATACCCACTTAGTATTTAGTTTAGTCTATAGTTACTCTTAATATAATTAGATTACCTTAGATAAAAGAATTTCATTAGTGGACCATAAGCAGGGTATATGCACATTACAACGAATATAATGCCATATATTATAATTCTATTACGCCAGCACTAAGTTCATGCAACCGAAGCTACGACAGTTTTCTGTATGCAAATGTAGTCATACAAATAAGGAGCCCATGGCGAGTGTTTATCCCAATACACTCGGTTCCGACATGCTATATGTTTTGCCTTGACCCATGCGGGGCCAACCGAACAAGTGAGTCACCCCAAATAGATCTATTTATAACATTCGCGCTTCCCAGCAGGAATTGAAGGTTCATGAAAATGGCAATATGGGATCTAAGGACTTAGGCTAAGCTGCGTAATATTATAGGTCAAGCATTATGGTATGGTCCATAAAACATCTATGTATGATGTATCTTAAAACATATCAATCAAAAGGCATAGTATGCATGGAAATGCACCATTAAAATTATTTAAGTAAAATGAGCATGTATCTTCCCCCAAAACAAGTATAAAACAGATTAAAAGTAGGGGCTATGAAACTCACCTTGGCAATTAGTAGTCCGAAGGGAATTAAATCAATTATTGGTAGTGCACGGCTCCGACACGCAACCTAATTTAGTACGGCACATTTAGTCTTTATGTTTAAGACTCGATAAAGTGTGGAAAACTATAGGGGGGGTTCAATAGTTTTGCCGATTTTAAGTTGATTTAAAAAAAACTTTAGATTCGATATTATGTGAAATCGTATGGATGTTGAGAACGTATAGATCTAATGATAATGCAAGCAAATAAATAAAGTTAAGAGATAGAAAAGACACAACCGATTTATAGTGGTTCGGCTACAAGGTCACCTTCCTTGCCCTACTCCACTCCCCGAGTCACCTACTCGAGAGTTCAAGCACTATGTCAACAAACTCCTTCACTTGGCGGAGAAGCCTTCACAACGTTGCTCACACTTTTTCCGGTACAAAGCTAGATACCGAGTCCGTAGCACGGTGGACCAAACCAACACAACTATTACACAACAAATATGTGAAATATCAAATACAAAATCTTCGCTACAGAAATCTTGCTGAGTGACAAATCAATCAAGGACCCCTTGCTTGGATGACTTGTAGAATGCTCGTGATCTCGCCTTAGAGAAGGACCTATATGAGGATCACAAATAGAATGAAAGAAGAACAACTCTCTAGATCAAGTGATCTATATGTTAGAAGAGAATGAGAGTGTATGAGAGATTTAGTAAGAAGAGGGGTAAGTTAGAATGAAGAAATGGCTCTCTATTTATAGGCAAATTCCTTCACTGTTCCCACGGATCCCACGGATCCCTTCCACAAGGGATCCGTCTAGTGTAATCCTAGGGATCCGTGGAACGCTCCTCTTTGCCCATGGGTGTTTTGGTTATGGGTCATGGGTTATGGGTTGGTCCATGGGTTATATTTAGATTCAATGTATCTAAGTATACATTGTATCAAGTCTCTTTTGGGTATGGGTTAAGATCCATGGGTTATGATATTTACCCATCCTAATAAACTATTACAACAAATGCTTAATTACTACATTTTTGTATTTAAATGGCTATATGTAAATGCTTTACAAAACTAACATGTATCCTTTATAATTATACTTAAGATAACATTATATTTGTTATCAACAAAACACAAAGAGATCGCAAAATATTAATAAACGTTTTACGGTTTATTTGTATTAACAATCTCCCCCTTTTTGTTGATGACAAAACATAATGTTATGATGAGTAAAACTTAAGAATAGATGTAAATTTTGAAAGCCCGAAAGCCCTTAAGTTTTACTTCTTCTCCCCCTTTTTGTCTCAACAAAAAGTTAACCATTGGAAGAAATAAACATAAAAGTGTGGAAAAAAAAATAGTCCACGTATCACTAACTCCCCCTTGACGGTAGCTCCCCCTTGTTTGGGGCGTCAAGAGAAGAAAAATAGAAATCCTACAAAAAGAAAGGTTAGTAACATTGATGAGTGTCTAAATACTCATCATTTTTGTATAATCTAAACTGCAAAATCATCTGAAAACACTCAGAAACACATCAAAATGATCAAAATATCACAAATTAGTGTTTTATGTGTTTTGAATGCAAAAATATCAAAATCAGATGAAAAATGTATAAAGTTTGCAAAATTGGCAGTTTTAGTCCCCCAAGTTTTAAAAGTTGTCAAATCTAGTCCCTGGAATTCAAAAATGTGAAGTTTTGTCATTCAAGGTCCCTGAAGTATTCTAAGTTATCAAAAATGGCCCTTGAATGATTCTTTGGTCAATTGGCAAGAAAGGTCCTCAAACTTTGGAAAATTGCAAAATTAGTCCTTGGACCTTTTAAAATGGATTTTATGCAAAAAGGATCCTTGTTTTATCAATGTTTGACATGATTGGTCCTTGTGAGAAGTTTGTAAAAGTTCACTTTCAGTCCTTGAAGTTTGGTCGAATTGCATTTTTGGTCCTTATAATATCAATAAACCAAACCGGACCTTTTAATATCAAACCCAAACATATCACAACCCAAATCCAATCCATTATCCGGCTGGCCCAAAACCCAAGCCCAACCCACACCTTGACCCTTGAACCTTGACTCCCAGGCCAAAACCCATTTTTGGACCCCCTGTTATTATTAATATTCGGTTCAAAATCAGATACGCGCCCAAACCACCTTCACTGTTCATCATCCTCACAAAGCCTGAAAACCAGATACCAGAGTGGTTTCTTCTCCACTTGCAGCCACCTTTTCAGCATTCTTATCCTTCCTTGTCCCCTCCTCCAACATATCCTTCCAAACTTCATTAATTAAAGAACCTGCTCAAAAGAAGAAAATGGCGCCAAAACTGCCATTTGTCAAAAATGATGAGTTGAATGATTTCAATGGTCAAGATGAAGTGGGAAAGATTCAGAGGTCAAAATGAAGTCACAAAAGTCTATAAAGAGTAGCTTAGATGTATTGTATCTATCTATCTAGAGTAACTTAAAATTTTCTTTAGTCGTTTTTTGTAATCTAAGATTTCCAGTGTATGTTTTTAAATCCTAGTACTTTGTTTAAGTTTCTCATGTGTATTTGAACTTCTTTTAATAAGTAATTTCAAGTTTTAAAGTTTAAATCAGTTTATGCAATTTTTCTTTAGAAATCTCATATGCTTCAAGTGTTGTTATTGGTTGTTTATATGGACTGAGTTAGCTCACATAAGCTCCCAAATAGCTTATAAAAGCTATTAGATACACTAAAAGTTAGTTTAGAATCAAAACAGAAAAAATCACAAAAATACCAATTAAATAGGTGAAAAATCAAAAATCACTTGGAGATGATGTACACAGCTGGAGCAGGGTGAATTATGGATGGCCTTGGTTTAGTAGCTTAGTGGTAAGCTAATAGGGGTGTTCATTGGTCATGGTTCTCAGTTTGCAGTTGGAAATCCATTTGTAAGCTTTTTGACCAATTTGGTATTTTACTGTTACAGTTGTTAATTAGCTTACATTTCTGTTTCTTTGTGTTCATTAGGCATAGTTAAGTTGAATTAATCATTAAAATCAGTAGGGTGTTCTTTTAAATTTGTGTTTTGTAAAAATCTCATTTGGGCAGTTAAAGTAGCATAGTCTTAATTCTTGTGTTTCATGTTGTTAAAACTGTTTGTTCATGTTTATTTAATCTCACTTAATGATAATATAGAGTCTGCAATCAAGTTTTTGGTCTAAAATTGTGAGTTGCTTTATAAAACTTCAAAACAGACATCTCAAGGGGTGTTTGGTTTTTTGTGTCTAAAAGGTCTCTGGTCATTGGACTTGTTGGAAATCTGTCTAACTTAGTTTAAACAACTCATATCAGTCAAGAAATCCAGTCCTAGTTCATCAAAAGTCAAAAAATCAGTTAATCATGTCTTATGTGCTTACTGTTGAGATTTCATAAGCCATGATCATTGTTTTGTGTTCAGAAGTTGTTAATCTTGCTCAAGTTAGTCTTATTACACATTAACATAACATAATCAGTCCTTAGAATCAATCCAAAGTTCATCTTAGTCAAACTTTTGGTTTTGAACAAAAGTCAAATTTCTCATTAGGTCATTTTTTAATAAACTTTGGAATTTCACTGTGGGTTTATTAATAAGATTCAGCTTATAAGCTCTGGGGGTATTAGAGTTTAGTTGCTAAACAAAAATACAAAAATGCTAGTTCTTTGTTTCTCAGCTTCTTAAGTGCTTTTTAGCTAGCTTCTTGTTGATACCTGTTTGAAAAAGTGCCCTGTGCACAGTTAATGGTTCCATTTTGATAAGCTTGCACTGAGCTTATTAGTGGTTCAAATCTTGTGTTCTCTGGTTCTTTGGAAAGCCAACCTGGCCATCTTGAAGTATCAAGTTTGGTTTTTCATTTTGGAGCTTGTTTGCTAGGGCTGCAACAAGCCTCAAGCTTGTCCCATTTCTGTGTTCTACATAAGTGCTTATTTGTTTTTTTTTTTGTAGCTTATCAATATGAGTGTTTGTGTTTTCTAGCTTCATTTGAGTTGTTTTATCTTATTTGCATCTGCATCTATCCTTGGTTTCATTTGTCAAGCTTGTTTGAGCTTATTTCCACCAAATAAGCTCAAAAGCACCACTGTTGGACTTTTAAGCTCATCAATCAGCTTATTTGTGACTTGTAAATTTTTTGTCTTTATTAAAGTTTCATAATATCATTATTAAAGTAGTTTTCAAAAAGAAAATCCAGAAAAAGTCCAATTAAAAATCAGTGATAGTGTTTATTTAAGATTTTCTAGCTTTTTGATTTTTCTTTTCAACTTATTAATAAGCAAATCTTGTTTTTCTATTTTTCTTTGTTTTCTGTCATCATATAGGATTTTTAGAAAAAGTTTCATATTTTTCCTTTTCTGTTTAGTATTTATTATAATTATAAATAGTTAATAAATAATAAATAATTAGTAATAAATAATTAAAAAGCATAAAAAATATCTTTTCAGTTCTAAAATTAGTTTTATCTTATTTTAGATTTTTCAAAGTTAAAATTTTATTTTTCCAAGTTTATTTTGTATTTTCTAGTATTTAAGTGTATTTTAAATAATAATTAATTAGTAATAATTAAATAAAAAGTGTGAAAAATATATTTTTAATTTTAAAATTAGTTTTATAGTATTTCAGATTTTTCTGAATCATAAGTTTATTTTTCTAGCCTTATTTTGTATTTTCTTTTATTTTAGAGTATTTATTAAATAGTTTAAATAGTTTTTAATTAATAATAATTAATTAAATAGTGTTAAAAATAATTTTACTTTTCTAATAATTTTCTTTTATTTTTAGGATTTCAAAAATGTTATTTTCATATTTTTAGGTCTTTTATTTCTTAGATTTTACTTTTTATTTTGTGCGTATACGTAGTTTTTAAAACTTACGTTTACGTTTCTTTCATCTGATTGTTGTGCTTTCCAGTTCTGTATCCTATTCCTTTCCAATCAATCAGTAGTGTAATTTCTTAATCAAAACCTTTACAGATCACTATCCTTAGTGATCATTCTATCATCTGGAATTTGTGTTTTACACACCATTGAGTCTCCGTGGGACTAAACTACCCGGGAATTCATTCTATTCTCCAGGACTTCATTGCATTTGTGTCTGAATTGTTTTAAGTCTACTACGGCTGGTCATTCACAAGTGGCCAGTTTGTGTGATTAGACTTGACTGTATTCAACACAGATCAAACATGCTTAAATAATCTTGTGATTGTCGAGAATCAAGATTGGGAGCCAAGGTATGTAAACAAAGCCTTGTAATAAAACAACAAATTGTAGTGGTATTTATGCCACCTACAAGCATGTAAAAATAAGAACAAGACTTGTTCTTGAAAATGACTCAAATGAAAAAGTAAAAAAAAATATAAAATAGTAGTAATGATTCCGTCCATGCTTGCATAAGGTTTATGGATGGAGGTTTTGATGATTGATGGTATTGATGCGATCAAGTATGAGGTTGAGTATGAATCGCATTTCTTCCCTAACTTGTATTGCGATTTCCCTAGTGGATTGGCAATGTTCACAATGTAGGTGATGTGGGTGATGAGTGCGGAAGTTTTCCGGGTTGTTTTGATTTGAGTTATGCGGAAGATGTGGTGGAAAAATAGGAAATATGGATCAACATCCGGAATATTTGTAAGTGGTGGTGGAAAAGAACCTAGATGTTCTTGTAATGTGATGGGAGCTAATGGTGGTGATGTTTCAAGATCTTGAAAGATATTATTTGGAGATGTGGGTGGTGTTGAAAAGACTAATTCTTTTTCTTTAGGTTGGTAAGATCTTATTGGAGTCTTAAGGAGTTCCAAAAGAGTGACTTTAGGTGGTGATGAGGTTGGTGTACTTGTTGGAGATGAGGGAGGTGCTATTATAGAAGCATCTTGTGGTGAGTTATTTGTTGAGGATGAACCATTTGAGGTTGTTTTTGCTAAGCAACACGATCGGATACTAATCCGTGCGGATATCCTAGATTTGATTGTGGTATTTTGGATGGTGGAAGTACAAAGGTTTGGATATCATGATTGTTTCTACTAGATGATTCTCCTAAAGGGTTTTTGGATGACATGGTGTATTGTGTATGTGAGGATGAGATGGATTATGCAAGCATTTTGGGAGTTCTATATATAGAAAAACAAAGTATTGTAATGAATGCTTGAACCAAAATGTGGATTAAAATCTAATGATTAGATATGAATTCAAGGCATGTGATCATGAGAACACAAGCATTAAAGAGCATACTCCCAAAAATGAAACAAATGTGGATTTTTCATCCAAAGTGAAAAGAATAGAAGTTAAAAACAGCTTCTGTCTTCACGGATCCCACGGATCCTTCCCTTGAGGGATCCGTCCAGCATGAAGGCTGGGATCCGTGGGTCTGGTGATTTAGGCAACACAAAATTTTCTTTTTGGAAACATTTTTGCCTATTGTGTGCCTATATGCAAACTATTTGGAGTTGCGATTTTCTCGACCTCTAAAAAAAAGAAAATAACTAGAGAGAAATAAATCCTATTGAGATAACCCGAAAACACACATTTGGTACATAAGTACGTAATATTGTGTTATCAATGCTCCTAATTCATTTTTGCTTAAATGAATGTACCCGAAAACACATATTAGTTATATGTTCCCTTTAGCATTCAAAAGACATGAGATGCAATGAAAACGGGTTTTTACTTTGTATTAATAATGAAAAAGCGATTTGTCCCAGACGTGAGAAATTGCTTTTGTAAAATTGATACGGGAAGGTATCATTCTTTTTAGAAAACATTTTGAAAGGAGATTTTCTTTAAAAATGTGTATGTAGTTATGTGTAAAAAAAATTATAAATGGAAGACTTATCTTGGGTTTTGAAAATTCCCGTATTGTTTGTGAGTTGTGCATGAAATAGAAATCCTAGACTCAGAAAGAAGAAGGCTAGTGTTTACATACCTTGTAGAGTCAAATAAGTTACGACGTTTGTTCCATTAGACCTAGACCAAGACGAAGTAGGTTGAATTGTTCCCGCTTCAACGGTTTGGTGAGGACGTCGGCTATGTTGTCTTCGGATGCTACCTTCTCAATAGAGATGTTCCCCTTTTGAACATTGTCTCTTAAGAAGTGATGTCGAATCTCTATATGCTTTGTGCGAGAATGCAATACCGGATTCTTGCTTAAGTCGATGGCACCTTTGTTGTCACATAGGATGGCTATGTCGCTTAGATGAATGTCGAAGTCGACTAACGCTTGTTTCATCCATAGTGCTTGTTGGCATGCTTTGCCGGCGGAGACGTACTCGGCTTCGGTTGTTGATATTGCTAGTGCCGTTTGTTTCTTAGAAAACCAAGACGTTAAACAACATCCCATGAAAGTACATACCCCACTTGTACTTTTTCTATCAACGTAATCACCTGCATGGTCAGAATCTGCATATACAATTGTTTCTACTCCCGTGCCCTTAGGATAACATAATCCTAATTGTGTTGTACCCTTAATATATCTAAATATCCTTTTTACGGCTTCTAGGTGTGATGTTTTAGGGTCTTCTTGAAACCTAGCACATAAGCAAACACTAAACATGATATCCGGCCTACTTGCCGTGAGGTAGAGAAGACTACCTATCATGCCACGATACTTAGTATTATCTACGGATTCTCCGTCTTCATCTTTTGTGAGTTTGGTGTCGGATGACATTGGAGTCCTAATAGGTTTTGACTCTTCTAGACCGAATTTCTTTAACATCTCCTTGATGTATTTAGATTTATTGAAGAAGATACCATCTTCTACTTGTTTTATTTGTAGACCAAGAAAGAAACTAAGTTCTCCCATCATACTCATCTCGAACTCGTCATGCATGATTTTAGAAAAATCATCACACATGTCTTGACAAGTGGATCCGAATATAATATCATCTACATATATTTGTACTATGATTATATGTGACTCTCTTTTCTTAGTAAAAAGTGTGTTGTCAACTAACCCCATGGTGTAGTTGTGTTTAACTAGAAATGACTTGAGTCTATCATACCAAGCTTTTGGAGCTTGTTTAAGACCGTAAAGGGCTTTCTTTAATTTATAGACATGTTTGGGTTTTTCAAAATCAATGAAGCCCGGAGGTTGAGCTACATATACTTCTTCATTTATGACACCATTTAGAAAAGCGCTTTTGACATCCATTTGATAAAGCTTTAGATCATTAGCACAAGCATACGCAAGAAGTATTCTTATAGACTCTAATCTAGCCACGGGGGCGTAGGTCTCATCAAAGTCTATTCCTTCTTGTTGGTTATACCCTTGAGCAACGAGTCTAGCCTTGTTCCTAGACACGACTCCGTTTGCATCTAATTTGTTTTTATAAACCCATTTGGTTCCTATTATGGTTTGATTACTAGGTGGAGGGACAAGTGTCCAAACATCATTAGAAACAAATTGATTTAGTTCTTCTTGCATAGCCATTACCCAACTCTCATCTTTTATGGCTTCTTGTGTATTCTTAGGTTCTAAGGTTGAAACGAAACAAAACAAGTTACTTTGGTTTTGAACTTGAGACCTTAATGTTCGTTCATTTAGTTTTCCTATGACTTTATCTACGGGGTGATCTTTGGACTCTTTAATGTTTATTATTTCATCACTTAGAGGTTCTTCTTCTTCACTAATCTTTTTCTTTATTACTATAGCTTCACTTTCTATAATCTCGTCATCTATAAGAGGCGGAGAGGGTTTGGGTGGACTTTCATCAAATTTTATATTTAATGACTCTTCTACCTTCATTGTTTCTTTGTTTAATATGACGTAAGCTTTGCTATTTGGTGAGTAACCTAAAAATATACATTCGGTTGATTTAGGATCAAATTTTGTAAGGTAATCTTTAGTGTTAAGAATAAAACATTTACTACCAAAGACTCTAAAGTGATTTAACGTAGGCTTTTTGCCTCGAAGTAACTCATATGGAGTTTTTCCTAAGATTGGTCTAATTAAGACTCAATTGAGTATGTACGTTGAAGTATCAACGGCATTACACCAAAACTTTTGAGGTATGGATTGTTCATTAAGCATGGTTCTACTCATTTCTTGTAGGGTTCTATTCTTTCTTTCTACTACCCCATTCGATTGTGGAGTGCGTGGAGCCGAGAAGTTGTGAGTAATACCATTAGCGTCACAAAAAGCTCCGAATTGCACTTCATTATCGAATTCCCTACCATGATCCGTCCTAATAGACACTATGGGACTTCCTAGTTGTCTTTGGATCTTTTTGCTTAATATTTCAAAATAGTTAAAGGTTTCCGTTTTGTTCTTTAAAATTTTTGTCCAAGTATACCTAGAATAGTCATCCACTATGACCAAAGTATAGTAGTTGTCTCCATAACTTTGGATAGCGGATGGACCAAATAAATCCATATGTAGTAATTCTAGACACCTAGTTGTGGACACCATGTTTTTAGCTTTATGACTCGAATGGGCTTGTTTTCCTACATTACAAGCATCACAAAAATGATGTTCATATTTTAACTTAGGTAGATCTCTTACTAGATCTTTGGATGATAGCGATTGAAGAAGTCGCATGTTGGCGTGACCCAATCTTCGATGCCATAAGTTCGAAGTATCATCCATAGAGGTAAGACATAGTTTGTCTTTAGGTTCATTACCGATTTTAATGACATAGACTCCATGTTTCCTAATTCCTCTTCCTATGGTTATGCCATTTTTAAGTATCTTACTACCGGTTTCGGTAAAAAGTACATTGCACTTTTTATCACATATTTGTCCTATACTTAAGAGGTTAAAGTTTAGGTTTTCTACGTGACATACATCGTTAATGGTTAGAGATTTGTTAGAAATCGTACCTTTACCGATGATTCTACTTTTGCTATTTCCAAACACCACATTACCTCCATTGAAGGATTCATATGTGGAGAATAGATCCCTATTGCCGGTCATGTGCCTCGTGCACCCGCTATCCTTGACCCATTCATCGGGGTCTAGATCGACCTTTAAGCACACCTAAAACAATAATAAACTCAAAAGTTTGGTCCCCATTTGTTCATGGGTCCATTAGTGTTAAACATTCCATTCATGTTAGACATGTATGGATAAGATGAATATGCATTCCATGGAGCAAAGTTTTGAAAATGAAAACCGTTTTGCATGTTTGGATTCCATCCCATTTGATGGTTACTTTTCGGGTAAACGTTATTAGGTCTCCTAAATGAATTAGGTTTAGAAAAAGATGGAGCTTTGTTTCTTGCAAAAGTAGGATTATATTTTGGAAGTGGTTATCTAGTGGTGACATGAGTTGGTTTCTTCCTATTAACTATAACAAACTCAGTTCTAGATGAGGAAGCTACGTTATTGCTACTGTTTGCTACAGCAGATCCACGGATCCCTTTCTGTACACTAGCCGGTTCCCTTTTTAGGGGATCCGTGGGATCCGCCACAATAGTGACTGGTTTTTCTAGTTCCTTAACAAATTTTGTTTCTTTACTTTCACTAGTTGATGGATCAAGTTGTTGACTACCTAGACCCTTTTGATTATTACCGGTTTTAACACCTTCGAGTATTGTATCTAAAGTGTTCGTACTCATTCTAGCAATTTTAGAATCTAAGTTATCCACTAGTGTTTGAAGTTGAACGCAAAGTTCACATTCACCACTTGCTATTTTACCCTTTTCTAAACGTTTTAGTTTTGCTTTTAATTCTATGACTTCTTTATCTAAACGTTGATTTTGACTCTTTAAAAGCTTATTTTTGTTAACTAATTTTAAGCTAATATTGCATAGTTTATCATATTCATTATGCAATGAGTCGTCATCAAGTGATGAACTACTATAGTATTCGTGACATACCTCGTCGTTTGCCATGAGACAAATTTCTTCATCCTCCTCGTCGCTCATTCCCCATGTTCCGCTCACGAACGCCTTTTGATCATCCCGTTTGGGACACTTACTAATAAAGTGGTTTGGGTCCCCACATTTAAAGCAAGTACGATCATCCTTTGGCTTCTCGTCCTCTTTGCTTTTCCGAAAGCCTTTCTTATCGTCATACGGTTGTTTGACGTATCTACCCTTTCTTCTAAAGAACTTTTTAAAGTCCTTTACCGCCATAGCGTACTCTTCGTCGTCACTACTCGAAGATGAGTTCTCCTCATCGCTCGAAGCCATTTTGGCTTTAAGGGCAAGAGATTTGTGTTTCTCTTTCACCTTTGAGTCTTCAGAATCTTTAGCAAGGACAAGCTCGTAGACTTTTAGGTTGCCTATGAGTTCATCGAGGGTGAGGATTGTCAAATCTTTTGACTCTTCGATTTCCGTCACCTTGGATCTCCACTTCGATGGAAGTGCCCTTAGATGTCTCCTAACATGGTTACGGCTAGAAAAAGATTCATCAAGTGCTTGTAAAGATGTAATAATAGTATTAAAGTTAGCAAATGAATGATCTATAGTTTCCTCATCCGATATTGAAAATTGTTCATATTGTTGAACAAATAAATTAATTTTATTATTTTTAACTTGTTGGTTGCCTTGATGAGTTACAACTAAAGAATTCCAAATTTCTTTAGAGGTTTTAAGCATAGAAATTCTTTCGAATTCCTTTTTCGGTAAAGCATTATATAAAACCATTTTTGCTTCACTATTTTTAGAAAGCTTTTTCTTCATTTCATCGTTTAGTTTATCATGAGGTATATGAACTAAATTTCCTTTATCATCATTTGAGGTAGCCTCAAAATCACCTTCAACAATAATGTACCAAAGATCAATATCTTTAAACTTCACATATGTTTCGAATCTATTTTTCCAATATATAAAACCATTAGTTTCAAGTAGTGGTGGTCGTTGCATAGATTGCCCTTCCTTATATTTTTCAGAACCTATAGTGATCGAAAAGTTTTTAAAATACAATTTTATTTTAAAAATTTTATAAACTTAGCTCTTGATGCCAATTGTGGAAAACTAGAAGGGGGGGTTGAATAGTTTTGCCGATTTTAAGTTGATTTAAAAAAACTTTAGATTCGATATTATGTGAAATCGTATGGATGTTGAGAACGTATAGATCTAATGATAATGCAAGCAAATAAATAAAGTTAAGGGATAGAAAAGACACAACCGATTTATAGTGGTTCGGCTACAAGGTCACCTTTCTTGCCCTACTCCACTCCCCGAGTCACCTACTCGAGAGTTCAAGCACTATGTCAACAAACTCCTTCACTTGGCGAAGAAGCCTTCACAACGTTGCTTACACTTTTTCTGGTACAAAGCTAGATACCGAGTCCGTAGCACGGTGGACCAAACCAACACAACTATTACACAACAAATATGTGAAATATCAAATACAAGATCTTCGCTACAGAAATCTTGCGGAGTGACAAATCAATCAAGGACCCCTTGCTTGGATGACTTGTAGAATGCTCGTGATCTCGCCTTAGAGAAGGACCTATATGAGGATCACAAATAGAAAGAAAGAAGAACAACTCTCTAGATCAAGTGATCTATATGTTAGAAGAGAATGAGAGTGTATGAGAGATTTAGTAAGAAGAGGGGTAAGTTAGAATGAAGAAATGGCTCTCTATTTATAGGCAAATTCCTTCACTGTTCCCACGGATCCCACGGATCTCTTCCACAAGGGATCCGTCTAGTGTAATCCTAGGGATCCGTGGAACGCTCCTCTTTGCCCATGGGTTTTTTGGTTATGGGTCATGGGTTGGTCCATGGGTTATATTTAGATTCAATGTATCTAAGTATACATTGTATCAAGTCTCTTTTGGGTATGGGTTAAGATCCATGGGTTATGATATTTACCCATCCTAATAAACTATTACAACAAATGCTTAATTACTACATTTTTGTATTTAAATGGCTATATGTAAATGCTTTACAAAACTAACATGTATCCTTTATAATTATACTTAAGTTAACATTATATTTGTTATCAACAAAACACAAAGAGATCGCAAAATATTAATAAACGGTTTTACGGTTTATTTGTATTAACATAAAGTTTAACTAACTTTATAAATTTTAAATGTTTTTGTTGTTGTTGTTGTTGCTTTGTGGCATCGTTTATCTTAGAACAAATTACAAAGATTTGGGTGGATTTCGGCTTAGGAAGGATGACATGGAAGGAATCTCAATGAAGGAATTTCGACTTTGGATTAACGATGACCAAATGACAATATACGAAAGAATATTAAGGGCGGACGAGACCTTGACTTGATGATAACCAAATGGTGATAACCGAAGAGAAAAGTTCATATATCATGAGACGCGTGCGGTTTAAATGAAGGAGATATGTATATATATATATATATATATATATATATATATATATATATATATATATATATATATATATATAGACAAGCGTTCAAATGAGAAGTCTATTTTTTGTGAGAACCCGAGAAGAGATCTGGACCGTAGGATCAAGTAAATCTGATTTTGGGCGGAATGGCATTATTGTAAATATTAGACGAAATTTTTAGGGGTCTAAGTGAATTATCTTCATTTGCTTTCATACCCCTAAAGTTTATTCCGGTTTTTTCTCTCTCTCCTTCTATCACACTTAAACACACACAAAAAAACACACTCAAGATCTTGCTATTAACTCTATATCTGACATCTTCTTTATCTCCATCGTCTCCGTCACCGCATCTTCATCATCTCCGTCACCGCATCTGCGTCACCGCCGTCATCTCCGTCATCTCGTTCTTTATATATCCGGCGTTTATTGCTGTATTTGATCTCTAATTTATATTTTTCTGTTTAAATCTGATTTAGTTTTTAACTGTTTAACAACTTTTTTTCCGGCGTTGACTATGTCATGAATATGTTTAATTGATTTATTTGCTACTTCTTTCTGTAATTTAGGTGCATTTGAATAATAGTTTTACGGATTAGGTTTTTGATGTTTAGAGATGAATTAAATTTCATAAATCATAGTTTTTTAGGTGTAATTTAGGTGCATTTGAATAATGTTGAGATTAGCGATTATTTAAGTTTTTAAAATTTATTTTCACGAGTGAAGAATATCAGTAAGCAATGGAATTTTGAGGTTATTATCGGATTTAAGTTTAGTTTAGAGTATATTTGCATATTAATGATGTTGAGATTAGCGATTATTTAAGTTTTTAATATTTATTTTCACGAGTGAAGAATATCAGTAAGCAATGGAATTTTGAGGTTATTATCGGATTTAGGTTTAGTTTAGAGTATCTTTTGCATGTGAATAATGTTGAGATTAGTGATTATTTAAGTTTTTTAAATTTATTTTCACGAGTGAAGAATATCAGTAAGCAATGGAATTTTTAGGTTATTATCGGATTTAAGTTTAGTTTAGAGTATATTTGCATATTAATAATGTTGAGATTAGCGATTATTTAAGTTTTTAATATTTATTTTCACGAGTGAAGAATATCAGTAAGCAATGGAATTTTGATGTTATTATCGGATTTAAGTTTAGTTTAGAGTATCTTCGCATGTGAATTTAATTTTTTAAAATTTATTTTCACGAGTGAAGAATATCAGTAAGTAATGGAATTTTGAGGTTATTATCGGATTTTTAGTTTAGTTTAGAGTATATTTGCATATTAATGATGTTGAGATTAGCGATTATTTAAGTTTTTAATATTTATTTTCACGAGTGAAGAATATCAGTAAGCAATGGAATTTTGAGGTTATTATCGGATTTAAGTTTAGTTATAGTATCTTCGCATGTGAATAATGTTGAGATTAGCGATTATTTAAGTTTTCAATGTTGTTAGGTCCATGAGGTTTTGTGAGTTGTTGGAATGTATGAACATCAATTTAGCCAAGATGGCATAGTCCCATTGAGTCTGTTTTTATATCAATTTATCCTGTGATGTTATGTGTTTTGTGCATGATGGTGAAGGCTCGTTTTGTTTCACTTTGTCTGTTTTGTGAGGTCATTGTTTTTTACAGGCTGAGTTGGTGTATCAGTCTGATGATTTAATGGTTTAGTAGAATCACTATGTTCAACTGATTCAGATGTCTTATCAGTGGGATTTGTTTTTGATTTATGAGCTGAGTAATTTTTGTTAGTATCAGTTGAGGCATACATTCTGCAACTTTTCTGAACTAAAAAACTAACTTTTTTAACTGATTCCTTATGTGATCATTTTAAAGCTGATAGCTTATATAGCTTTGTTTTATTTTTTGAAATAGTTCTGTTTTTTTTAGATTGTTATAATAAAATAGTTGCTGTTTCACTGATATGGTTACTTTAAATTGTTATTATTGTTCCTACAAGTAGGTACATTTATAGAAATCCTTTGTCAATGATCATTGAATTTCCACATTCTCATTTAAGTTTTAGGCAATAACGTTTTTGAAAGTCAATAACTACTATACCAGAAGGAACTATATAGGGCAGTGGCAATAACGTTTTTGAAAGTCAATAACTAATGCTAATGGCAGCCGTCACCTACGATTATATAGCTAATGCTAATAACTTTGTTATAGTCAATAACGTTTTTGAAAGTTTATATAGCTAATGCTAATGGCATCCATCACCTATGATTATAAGATAGGGCAGTGAATTTCCACTTCTTCTTTTCACTGGTTTGGCAACCTGTTGCAAATAGATAAACTATCTTTTTTGCAATCGTTGAACTATTGTTAATTATATTCCTTGATGCAGGCCATAGTTTCAAGGTTACAGAGGTTAATGCAAATCTGCAATTGATAACTTTGTTTTTCTAGGACATTATATCCTGGTGATCGTGAAAAACCCTATCTTTCTTCTGTCATCAATCTGCTGGTAATTATATTCAATGGTGACTTTAAAATTCAAGGGAGACCATAACAAGGTGGCCTATCTGGATAAATCAAAAGGAAGTGAGGATTATCATCAAATCCTTGACTTTTTAAACCGTTCTTCACTCAGGTATGCTTTGACTCATTGCCCTGCAATTGTCTATGAGTCGTTAGTCAGGCAATTCTGGAATACGGCCTCTATAAGAAATGTTGAGGGTAGGCCCCAAGAAATTGTAGCAACCATTGATGGTAGTGAATGTGTGATTTCTGAATCATCTGTTCGGACTCATCTTCATTTGAATGATGTAGAGGGATTGTTTGATTTTACACAAACCCAGATTGTTGAGGGTATGGCAACACTTGGTTATCCAACTGATGGCACATTTATCTTTTACAAGAAAAGATTTTCTCCACAATGGAAATTTCTTGTTCACACCCTACTTCAGTGTCTCAGTCCCAAGTCAGGAGGTTGGGATCAATTTTCAAGCTCTCTTGCTTCTGGTATTATTTGCCTATCTGATGGGAGGACCTACAACTTTTCTCGGTATATTTTTAGGGAGATGGTTGGGAACATAGCGTCTAATACTAAAAATAAATTTCTCATGTACCCTAGGTTTCTCCAAATGATATTAGATATTCAGACCATTGATACAAAACCCATGTCCATAGTTAGGCTTACTTCCAAATTATTTGCCACCATGAAGACTAATTTTGATGGGATCCATAAACCCCTGTTGCCAGCTATGTTGACTAATGGCAATAATGGTAATGGTCCAGTCGTTGCTGCTGGTGATAACATACCATCCACACCAGGAAATGATGGTGCTGGTGTAGCTGTTATTGCTGGAAGTAATGTACCAAATCCCACACCTGTCATAGATGGTACTGGTGAAGCAAATGCAAATACTAATAATATACCACCTTCTACGTTTGAGACTGCTGATCCTACTACAGACGATGGTGCTGCTGCTAATCCAACATCTCCTCCCAGTCATACCACCACCCATGCTTACCCAGGCACCTCTACAAGGCAACCCATTCTTAGTCCAACTAGGCAGCTTTTTGAAGATGATACATTTTCAGATCGTAATTATAATGCTTCTCCTTCAAGATCCGATTATGCTCCACACTCAACGAGTAAAGATACTGGTGGAGCTAAGGATTTTGATACTCTCACGTCTATGTTTTTTTACTTAAAAGGTGCATGCAGAAGGTTGATACTTTGGAGTCAAAACTCAGGGACACCAGAAAAAAACTTGGTACTGCAGTTCTTAATTTGATTGCTAGAGTCAATAATTTGGAGGTACAACTTAAGAAGCGTAAGAGATATGCTGTGCTTTCTGACTCGGATGATGAAAATGAAGAACCAAAGGATGATATTGACATGGATGCTCTCCACGAGTTGGCAAGTGTCTCCCTAACAGATGCCAATACAAAGGATGCAGAGCCTGAACAAACAGAGGAGTTTAATTCTACTTTCCAGGAAGTTGAGCTTAATGATGATATTCTAGTTTCAGACACATCTTATATGTCCTATAGCAGACGCAGAACTTTGAGACGTCTAAAGAGGTTACCATATGTTTCAGCTTTTGAGAGGTTCAGTTCTCAAGTTTTTGTTGCTCAGACCTCCGTTGCTGCTGCTAGTTGTGTTGCTTTCACTGGTGTTGTTTCCGGTAGTACTTCTGCTGGTGTTGCTTCTGCTGGTCTTTGTTCGGTTGGTACAGGTATACCTTCTCTGAAAAAATATACGGATGGGATATCCTTTTCTCTATTAAAAGTTCTAAAAATTCTCATGATTTAATAAAAACAGGTGAAGATGCTGGGAATAATGATGAACATTTCGGGGTAGAAAATGCAAATGATCAGTTTGTTGAAGATGCTGTAAATATCAATGTTGGTGCGACTGATATAGGTAAAGATGCTACTAGTTCAAATAGATATATAATTAAGTAGAAACCTCATATATTTTTATCTGGTTCATTGAACTATGTAAGTTTAACAAACGAGTGGATAACTTGTCTCACTTTGATTGATATGATTCTCATATTATTGATTTTCTGAAAATTTGTTATTTTACATGTGAAAAAAATAAGGAAGGGACATGCTTTTTTGAAAAAACACTATACTTGCACATGTGAAAAAAATCTATACTTGCACATGTGAAAAATTTAAAAATGGTTATATATCTTTTTTATTGATATGAATGATAAAATTTAGTAATATATACAGTTTTTATATTAAAAGTTCTAAAAATTCTCATGATTTAATAAAAACAGGTGAAGATGCTGGGAATAATGATGAACATTTCGGGGTAGAAAATGCAAATGATCAGTTTGTTGAAGATGCTGTAAATATCAATGTTGGTGCGACTGATATAGGTAAAGATGCTACTAGTTCAAATAGATACATAATTAAGTAGAAACCTCATATATTTTTATCAGGTTCATTGAACTATGTAAGTTTAACAAACGAGTGGATCACTTGTCTCACTTTGACTGATATGATTCTCGTATTATTGATTCTCTGAAAATTTGTTATTTTACATGTTAAAAAAATAAGGAAGGGACATGCTTTTTTGAAAAAACACTATACTTGCACATGTGAAAAAAATCTATACTTGCACATGTGAAAAATTTAAAAATGGTTATATATCTTTTTTATTGATATGAATGATAAAATTTAGTAATATATACAGTTTTTATATTAAAAGTTCTAAAAATTCTCATGATTTAATAAAAACAGGTGAACATGCTGGACATAATGATGAACATTTCGGGGTAGAAAATGCAAATGATCAGTTTGTTGAAGATGCTGAAAATATCAATGTTGGTGCGACTGATATAGGTAAAGATGCTACTAGTTCAAATAGATACATAATTAAGTAGAAACCTCATATATTTTTATCAGGTTCATTGAACTATGTAAGTTTAACAAATGAGTGGATCACTTGTCTCACTTTGACTGATATGATTCTCGTATTATTGATTCTCTGAAAATTTGTTATTTTACATGTTAAAAAAATAAGGAAGGGACATTCTTTTTTGAAAAAACACTATACTTGCACATGTGAAAAAAATCTATACTTGCACATGTGAAAAATTTAAAAATGGTTATATATCTTTTTTATTGATATGAATGATAAAATTTAGTAATATATACAGTTTTTATATTAAAAGTTCTAAAAATTATCATGATTTAATAAAAACAGGTGAAGATGCTGGGAATAATGATGAACATTTCGGGGTAGAAAATGCAAATGATCAGTTTGTTGAAGATGCTGTAAATATCAATGTTGGTGCGACTGATATAGGTAAAGATGCTACTAGTTCAAATAGATACATAATTAAGTAGAAACCTCATATATTTTTATCAGGTTCATTGAACTATGTAAGTTTAACAAACGAGTGGATCACTTTGACTGATATGATTCTCATATTATTGATTCTCTGAAAATTTGTTATTTTACATGTGAAAAAAATCTATACTTGCACATGTGAAAAATTTAAAAATGGTTATATATCTTTTTTATTGATATGAATGATAAAATTTAGTAATATATACAGTTTTTAATATTTTTAAAACTATAGTATATTTCTCTATTAAAAGTTATAAAAATTCTCATGATTTAATAAAAACAGGAGAAGATGCTGGAAATAATGATGATCATTTTGGGATAGAAAATGCAAATGATGAGTTTGCTGATGATGCTGTAAATATCAATGTTGATGCGACTGATATAGATTAAGATGCTACTATTTCATATAGATACATTATTAATATAAAGCTAATATATTTTTATAAGCTTCATTATTTAAATGTTCATAAAATTAGTTATTTTATATGTACAAAAAATAGGGATGGGACATGTTTTTTTGAAAAAAATCTATACTTGCACATGTGAAACAAATCTATACTTGCACATGTGAAAATTTTAAAAAATGACAATATCTTGTTTATATTCATAAATAAGTAGTTGCTAATACTTAAGATTTAATAAAACAGGAGAAGATGCTGAAAAAAACAATGTTGTTTCAAATGATATAGATAAAGATTATATTACGTCAAATATATTAATAATTAATTATAATTAATTAATATTGCCATAATCGATTGTGATTAATGAAAATATACATACTCTTCCTGGTGCAGACACAAATGATTTTTCTGGCGTCATTAAGAAAGGGAAAACAAATATGATGGATGATAACAGTTCTTCTGATCAAGAAAAGCTGTTCAAAAATATAGAAAAAGAAAAAATTGCAGAGAATGATGCAGTTTCTCCAACTGATACTACTACGGATGAAAAACTTGGAGAGGGTGATGCAGTTCCTTCAGTTGATACTAGTAATGACAATGATGAAGAATTTGCAAGGAAAATCCATGCTGAGGAACATGCACAATTTGGGAAGAGAATACAAGTTGAGAAAGAAGCACAACTGGCTAGCACCCTAACCACCCAGAGAAAAAAAGAATTGGATGCTCAATCTATGATGTATACCGACACTGACTGGAATGATATTTTGGCTAATGTTGCAACAAAATCTTCTCTTAAAAAGGAACTATTCGGGGATGATGTGACAGACGATGACTATCCTACTAGGATGGTTGCCTTAATAAAAAAGAGGAAGCAGGCTATTGCTGAACTTAAGGCTAAGGAGAAACAGGACAGGCCAATGTCTCAAGCTCAGCAAAGAGAGTTTATGCGAAATTATGTGAAAAATCAGAGTTGCTTTCTCTATAGCTCTGGATTGACCATGAATCAAATCAAGCGCTTCCCTGATGAAAAGCTTAGGGCAGAATATGAGAAGCTTCGACAGGCCCTTGAGAAAGCTCATATCGGAAAGTATAGGAATAGTTTGAGCAGCTCTAAACCTCTGTTAGATGAACCTTATCCCAAAAGGCTTAAGACTTCTAATATTTGTGACTCTTTTGATGAGGTTGCTGCTGGTTCTTCTCAACATGATGGGTCTAGTCAACCTACCGCTGATACTACCTTTTCTTATGAAGAGTTGGTTACTGCGCCTTCTGCTTCTTCTGGTGACAAACCCTCCATTCCTTCTGTTGCTTTTGTGGAGACACCTAAAACTCATATACCTTTTGTTTCTACTCCAAATATCTATTCACGTACCTCTTCCAGGAAACGAAGGAAGTCTTTGGCTAAGAAGCATGTTCCTAAGCCAATTGAGGACTTGGATGATCAGGTTTTCCTTAAGTTTGATTCTGAGAGTGAACCTGATGACGATCCCCCTCTTCTTTGGAATGATATTGCTGCATGGGAAATCGTGTTTACACCTCTGGGAGAAATAAATTCATTAATATGGAATAATGGTGTCACCAAGTACTTTACCTTTCTTAAGGAAATTTTGCATATGGTGAATAAAAAAGACTTAATGTATCTCTATGCAATGGTGGATAATCATTATGCAAGGAACACTGCTTCAGGGGTTGGTCTCAAGCTTTGGAATGATTTAAAGGTATTGATGGAATCCCTTGAAGGTGGGGATGCTTACTCAGTTTGGTCCAACCAACAGTTTTGGCAAGTGAGGAGTTGGAGGTTATACCCCTTCTCGAATGTTCACATATTGGAGACTATGACTGGAGAAGTGCTATATATGTTTGTGGATGTGCCATATCCATTGACGGCCAAGATTATGGAAAGGATGCTTAAGCACAAGTTAGAGATTGGAAAAATGGTTGTTGGTAATGACTTAACTACTGCTGAGAAATTGGTTAGGTTCATTAAAAATCAACTTGTTAATGCTCAGGTTCATGGTAAAATTAAAAAATAAAAAAAAAATAAATAAATAAAATAAATAAATAAATAAGTAAAAAAAAATATTTTTAAAGTAACTTGCATATAATAATTTTTTTTTTTGAAGTGCTATGTTTTCAAACAAACAAATGCTGTGATCATAAATCCATTGACAGTTGCTGACTTACTAAAAATAAGATGGTTCTCAATGTACCATGGACTAATTCCACCAAAGGACTAGCTAGCCCAAGAGTGAGTAGCTAGTTGGTAAAGGTTCATCAAATCTACTCCTGCTGGTGGTTACTACTTATGTTGCTATTCTGTTGTTGTTATCTGAAATCGTCGTCGTTGCTATTGTGTGGTCGTCGTTGTATTCATCATTGGTGGTCGTCCTCATCTAAACTACTTGGAAATGGTTGATCGATGAGTGAGAACCCGATCGATCAGGAAACCACCTTAATCAGGTACCATGTAACTCTTGGTAGAATAAAAATCATTCAGTCGTTGACAGTTACCTAAATACTAGTGTCGTAAACAAACAAACTTTTGTATCGTGAAGTTTTTTTTTTTAATAATATACGTTCAATGAAATTTTTATAAAAAAAAATGAATAAATAAATAAATAAAATAAATAAATAAAAAAAAAATAAAAAATTAAAATGGTACTTGGACTCGTAATTGTTCAACTAAAAATTACTTGGATTGGTTAAAGAGTCGTCATCAATTCAGTAATGGTTGTTGGTAAAAAGGTTAGAGATTGAACA
>BPTQ01000004.1:236187320-236462147 GCA_019973895.1 Chrysanthemum seticuspe
GCTTGCTGAAGAAAAGATTGAATCAGATCTTTTGATGCTGATTGATGATAAAGAAAAGTTAAATGAGTTGTTAAATAGATCAATGAGAAAATTTCCAGAGAATCAAAAGATAAATGATTTGAAAAGAAAATTTGATGGTATCTTTTCTAATGATATAAATGATAATGGTTAGTAATATATACAGTTTTCAAATATTTATAAAACTACAGTGTATTTCTCTATTAAAAGTTATAAATGTTCTCATGATTTAATGAAAAACAGTTGAAGATACTGGAAATAATGTTGATCATTTCGAGGAAGAGAATCAAAATGATGATTTTTTTGAAGATGCTGTAAATAACAATGTTGTTACAACTGATACAGGTAAAGATGCTACTACTTCAAGTTTAACCAAAAAGTAGATCACTTGGCTCTCTTTAACTGATATGATTCTGATGTTATTGATTCTGTAACAATTTGTTATTTTACATTAGCAAAAAATATGCATGGGACATCCTTTTTTGAAAAATAATCTATACTTGCACATGTGAAAATACTCTATAGTTGCACATGTGAAAAAATCTATATTTGCACATGTAAAAAATTTAAATGATTAGATATCTTTTTTAATGATATGAATGATAAAGCTTAGTAATATATAAGATTTTGAATATTTATAAAACTCGAGTATATTTCTTTATTAAAAGTTTAAAATATTCTCATGATTTAATTAAACAGGGGAAAACAATGCAAATGATGAGTTTGTTGAAGATCATACGGGAAACAATACAGGTAAAGATGCTACTACTTCTGGTATATTCTTAATTAAGTAGTTGCTAATCTATAAGATTTAATGAAACACGTGAAGATGCTGAAAATAAGAATGTTGATGAACTCTAAACTTACACAACGAGTATATAAGCTGATACACTTTGACTCATATGCATCAGTCTACTTCCTTTAGTATTTCATGTCCAAAATCATAGGAATATGACATCCTTTTTTTTACATATTGCATCTTATCTAGAAGTTAGTTGTAACAAAATTGTTGATTTGGATGTTTTGATCAACTTAGCCAAAGCATCTGTTGTTGCTGGCACAGAAATTCCTCCTGGTTTGATTCAAGATATTGATGCTGGTCCTAATGAAGGTCCTGATTCTACTGATGGGGATGCTATTCATGAAGAAAATGTTGACAAATTTCAAAATAATATTCCAATTCCTGAAGTTGTTTCACCAACAAAAACAAAAATGAGCCGATCATCAATTAGAAAAGAAAAAGGCATAGCAATATATAAAAAACCTGAATCGTCAAGTGATGCCGATGACGAAAACATTGATGTTGATGAAACAGTGAATATTGATAAGAATGCTTTGACTGAAACACTGGTTGGAGCAAACAATGATAGTGGTTTAGATAAAATGGTGAATTCTGGTAATAATGCAGGAGGACAAAAAAATGTTAGGGAGAAGAAAAGAGGTAGGGGGGAAAATGCTAGGGGGAAGAAAAGAGGTAGAGAACATAGTGTTAAAGATTCTGCTGCTTCAGGTACATTCATTCTATACTCAAATATAGAAACTTTTATTGAAGATAATGTTGATTGTATAAATACTAGTATATCCTCTCTTTGAATGAATCGTCTATTTGTTGTTTGATGATATAGAACAAAAACAGAATGCTGCTGAACCAAGCGAAGTACAAAAAAAAAAGAGAGGAAGACCGAGAAAAAATCTGGTTAACGATTCTCCAGATCCATTACGAACTATATTACCAGATCAGGTAAATATTATTTTTTACTTGTTCATACAAGTTAATTTAAGTTTAATTCATAAACAATAAATTAGTTCTTAATGAAATGCAACATTTTTCAGGTATTCTAATTGCATTCTGTAAAAGAAATGAAAGAAAAATGTGCAGCAGCAAAAGTTGTTATTTGATTATTTTGGCACAATCTTTATGCAATGTTATCCTAGGTCCTGTTCCTTAGTAGTATTTAGTTTTCAATACTTTGTTATGGTGTTGGTACAATCTTTATGTTGGTTGTTGTAAGACAGTTGGTGTGTATGGATGGTGATGTGTTGTACAGACTATGAATTCATCTCCAAATTAGTGTTAGCGTTAGAATGATGATGTGTAAAATGATGATGGTTTTTGTCTTTGTCATTGTTCTTTGTTAGTAATGGATGTTGTTTGGATCTGTTGTATAGCTTAGCTTGTAAAATTCCCATTTTCCAAGTTAAATATAACTTGTTCGAGTCTTAGAGTCGAATGGATGATTCTTTCCAAGGTAAAAATGTTACTTCTATAGAATTATGAGTAACATTTGGGCTTTGCTTTTTGTTTAGAAAAATATGAACAATGGTGCATGAATATTGAACATATAAAAATCACTTTTCACTTATGAAAAACAAACTTAAAACAATCATAGATAGACAAATATCATAAACTTGTTAACACCTTATACATTTTCCGGTTCACGTTGATTTGTTGAAACATATCTGCAAGTTGACTAATCCTGTTTTCCTACGCATAAACATTTGCTAAGCTGAACTTATTTCCACCTGGGTTCTCCTATTCAGCTTGACGCTCCTCATCATCAAGTTGCTCATCCCTTATCTCTTCAACATAATCCTCCTGCTCAGCATCTTGATTCAACTGATTCTCCACATCTTCACCCTGATCATCTTCCTCTTACTCGCCATCTACTTCATCTCCTTCATCAGCTCAATTAATCTCATCCCAATAAAAGTCTTTTGTCCGCAACCAATTAAGAATCCTTGTCCACTTGTGCACTTGTCTATACGATCTTTATTCAACAATGGGTTCATCGCCAAATTCATATATGATTGCATCAAAAAGGAAAATAGATATTTAAGACATATTCATACTTTTCTTGTTGATTTCGAAAATTCATTGGATCAAGTTTATTACTGTATGTGATTAACAGGCATTAGCGCATCTGTATAAATAGACAAAATATACTATCTCTACATATTATTAAATTCATTTATATGTGATTTAACTAGACACGGATTTACTTTATGGAACAAAAAGCAACTGAGAAAGTTATATTTTAACCAGGTGAAAACAAAAATAGCTAAGTGCTAGAGTTCAAAAAATACTTACTTTTTTAATGGACAATTTCTTGAATCATGATTAACATATTCTCCACAACTTGAACACTTCCTTTTTCCATCATTAGCCATATGATTTATTTAGAAACAGCCCACTATTTCAAAAATTACCCTACAAATATTAATAAAAACGTTTTATGCGGAAAAAAGTATAATAATAAAAATATATGAAATGACCGTTATGCCTTTAACTAAAAACAAAACAAAACAACAAATAATGGTGTTGACCAATAGCTATATCTTGTAATCGGCCTCAAAAATCCAAGTTTTTGACTCACGGTGACTAAAATCCCAACTTTGAGTCCCCTGACCTGCGATACTTTTGGACAAGTTTTAAGGACCAACGGTGTATTT
The DNA here is from genome assembly GCA_019973895.1 of Chrysanthemum seticuspe. Lineage (NCBI taxonomy): Eukaryota > Viridiplantae > Streptophyta > Magnoliopsida > Asterales > Asteraceae > Chrysanthemum > Chrysanthemum seticuspe. The sequence continues at coordinate 236,190,789 of BPTQ01000004.1, forward strand.
TTATCCTTTATAAGCTTATAAGCAAGGGACACATTGTACTCATTTGGGATTATAACTTAATTACAATCATCTCATTTCTTTTCACCACTTTTTTATGCTTGATTTTCATTGAAGGGCGGCGAATTCATGGATCAAATTATCTTACATATACTATTAATCACAGCCTTTTTTTACGTACACATTTTTTAAATTTATTTGAATATAATTACTTTATTAATATTCACCGCACACATTTGCTCTTCAAGACCATCAAATTTATTAATATTCACTGCACACATTTGCGACCTAAAGAAATAACTTTATAAACAAATGAAATGGCAAAACATAAAATAAAATCCAAAAAGAAATACATTAAATTTAAATTCTGTCGAATTTGTTGCTAACAATTTTTTTAGTTTCCTGCCTACTAAGGTTTTTTATAATCATAGTATATAAACTTGATTTTTTTTTGTGGCTACAAATTTTAAAAGTTTTTTATATTATTTAAATTTTTAGCCCAATAGTAACATCTTTTGTTACCAATAGCGTGACTATTCAAAATACAATAATAAAGCCCAACATAAAAGGGTTGCCGTTATACATTAGTAAAGTCCAACAATAAAGCCCATTATTAATATTTCTATCAATTTTTCTTTCAGTTGTGAAAAAGATAAAAAAATCAACATATTCTCAAACAAATGTCAACAAAAAATACTAGTAAAATTGAAATTCAAAAAACATAAAAACTAAAAAATATTATTATAAATATTATAAAATTAAAAACAAAAATAAAAAAGTAAAAAATTAAAAATCTATAAAAACTTCACATATGTTCTCCGCTCCATAATAAGTATTTCATTCGTCTAACTAGTAGCATTTACAAACGACAAACAATTATACTTAATAATTACAACTATATGTTCTCCGCTCCATAATAAGTATTTACATTGTTGTTTTAAGATCTCTCAAAATATTTGTTTAATTTATATTCCAACCTATGGTTGAGCAAATGACCCGAACGGACCGAACCGGCCGACGGACTGACCGAGACCGGTCTGGTCCTCAATCTCGTATTTTGGGCTAATTCGGTCTCTGTCCTGTCCGGATCACAAACCGACTAATTTGGGCTAATTTGGCCATGTTTGACCGGACCAACCACATTCGGTCCGGTTTCGGTCTAAGATTTTTGCCGAAATCGGTCTCGGTTAAAGGTACATATAAAGAAGAATGAGAAACTACAATTATGAAATACTAGAATAAAGTATATAATAAAGTTATAAGAGTGTATGTGATGAATGAAAAATTGGAATGGTTGTATGAGAATTTAAATGTGAGAAAAACATAAGAAAATGAGGTTTACGGATTTAAAGATAAGAAAAAGATAAGAATCTTTTTAATATGCATTGAAAATTGAAATGTATGACAGTATTTGAAGATAAGAAAGAAATGCTACTGGTCACCACTGTAGCAGTTTAGTTCAAAGGAAATGTGTGCGGTTAGTGGTTATAAATAGCAGCTTAGGTTTTCTAGGTTTTACATCTTCTATTAGCCGCTCATTTCACATATTACCATTGCTGATAAGCCATGTCCAATCGTCCAAACTTGAATGAGCTCAAGCGGCTGTCCGGATCTGATGAGCTCCAAAAATGTTTCAAGTTTTATTTCACTCAAGAAACGACTGAACAAGAATGCTATATTCAAAAGCTTGAACAGGACTGCAACAATTTACATATGAAGATCGAGAAGGAAGAGGAAATAGTGCTTGAGCTTGAAACTTTTGGTGCATCTCACGATCTTGCTAATGACATCATTGAATGCATTTATGATACTCTACAAAGGGAGCGCGAGATGCTTGACAACTTGGAAAATGCGTTGACAGAGGCTAGGGAGGCTATGGAAGAGAAGGAGAGGCACATCAGTATCATGGATTATTATGATGATGACAGTGATTAGATGTCGAATGGGTTTTTATGCTTTTTTTTTGGAAAAAGCTGGGCATGTTCATGAAGTTGTTTGTCTTAGTTGGTTATGTAGAATAAAGTCTGCGTTTGGTAGGTTGCTGGTGTAGGTTGTGTATCAAGTATGTAATTGTTTTGTGTTTATGTACTTTCAGTCTTTTCTACGTGTACTATGTTAATATAAGTATTGGATAATATGTATGTTTAAATTGTTGTTGTGATTATTTGTTTTCTTTGCGAATTAATTTATTAAGGTATGGTTATTTGTTAATGATTTAGGTGTATTTGAGCTGTTAAATAAATCTAGTCAGCTTGAGGTTTTGTCTTTTAAAAAGTTATTTAACTATCCTGATACCGAATTTCCATTTATAATACTTAGTAGCTGCTTATTTGAGGTTCATTTGGAAAATGTTTATGCGACTTGTGTTAGTGTTTTGCTGTTATCTAAATGTCGTGATTTAAATGCTTTTATGTGTTGTTGCGATGCACGAATATTGGATTGATTAGTGTTTCTGAGAACTGTAAGAGGTTAAAGAAGCTTTGTGTTGCTCAATGGGAACCATAGTGTGAAGGCTTGATTGCTGTTGGTTGTTTTATGAACTAAAATTTTGAACTAATTTTCATATTTTCTTTTAAGCATTGACACATATCATTAGTAAGAATGATTATGCTTTTAACTTACTTACCTTGTTACTAAAAATAGTATGTAAATTCAGTATCAAAATGGTTTAAAGTGTGAAAAACATACTGTAGATATTAGCAATTTATACTACTGATCTTGTTGAGCTTGTTTTGACCCAGATAAGATCTGAGTCATTAAATAGAAAATATGAAGACCAATTATCTAACAAAATAAAGTTGGTAGGTAACCAAATTGTAAGCAACATATTCAATATCATTAATAACTCTCAGATATGTTCATTAAAACAACTCAGCTAAAATAGATGAAAGTCGATACTTTGACTCAAAAAGTCAAATGGGTTAGATTTTGATAAGTTCAACCCACTATTTACATTGTTAAGTTAACATTTAGTTTCCTTTCTTCTTTTCTGTGTTTTTGGTCCTCTTTTTTCTGCAGTTGCATGACCCATTGCCACTGCATAAACATAATAAAAGTAAGAACATTAGAAACAAAACATTTGTAAAGTTGCTGTAACAAAAAAAAATTAGCATTTGATGATTAGGTACAAACTTTTTTAAGTAAATGGAATTTGTTGAAAACTTTTTCAAGTATTAGGTACAAACTGTTTTCAATTGTCTTCATAAATAGTAACTCTTGTGAATATCTCCAAGAGGAAAAAGCAAATCTACTGACAACTTAAAGTGGCTGAACAAATAGTAAATTACTTTGGCTATTTTCTGCTATTTTGATATTGAATTACAGTAAAAGACAGAATGATAAGGACAAAAATTCTAAATGTGGAATGCAACCACTAATAATACCATGTGATACCAGACAAATAGTGGATGGTCTGTGCATCATGTGAAACATTCAATTATGAGAACAGGATCACTTATTTTAAAAAGAAGGTTGTCTTTACTAAAAAAAATAAATTCCCATGTTAATTTTTTGACAAACCAACTGGTTAGTTGTCTAAAATAACTAAGAAAACACAATGGCTAGTTATCCTAAGTTTACTAAGCTAAGAAACTATCCTAATTCTAGCAATTGTCCAGACATGTTAGATACCTATTGTCACTAAGTTTCCTGCTGTTAACATTAAGTTTCCTGCTGTTAGTTTTGTTTCAAACTGGTTATAGCCATAGATAAACCTGTTGTTAAAACTTAATTGGCATCGTTAGTGAAATTATTTAAGATATTGTAATGAATAAAAATAAAAATTAATATTTTAAAAATTTTATTAAGCCTGATTTTTTGGTGTTTTTGTATAATGTTACAGCTAATAATCTAAAAGCTAGAGAAGGCACTAAAGCTAAAGCTCTCTACAACTACATGGAAAGGCATGGTGAACACAGTGAATTTTGCTGATATGAGTTCTGAAGTAACAGTTATGAGTGATAGCAAAATTCAATTCTAGACTTATGTAAACCTCAACTAAGAGTATCCAAAGCCTATAAATGTAATGCTAAACAGATTAACTACAACAGTATCTAAGCAATCTAACTCAATTATTCAACAAGCTATAAGGATTAATTACAGTTACAAAAAAAAACATCGATAAAACATAATTGAGGAACTTACGTTGATGCTCCATCGAGTGTTTCTGTACACAAAAAGTGATTAGGAGGTCATTCAGCTAAAAGCAACGATAATAACTAGCGATGCTAACTGTTAGTTTTCTAACTAAGTTGTAAGCTTATAAATGTAATGTTGAGTTTTTGGGAGATGTCAGTTTCTTATTTGTTTAACCAAAACATCCTTATAATGAACAAATTCTTGTAGAGTTTTAACCTTTTGAGACATTGATAAACTCTTCATTGCTGTAGGTATTAGTTTCAAAAAGTAAGACAATCCATAAAAATCTAAACACACCTGCTGTTGAACTCATCAATCAAAATGATTACTAATAAAACAATCACATCAAATAATTTTTATAAACATACCTTTAAATTGATATAATTTTCCCATTTTTATCGCCACTTTTAAAATAATTTTTAAACACTCGCAAACGGTGCTGTCTACCATTCAGGTCCTTTGTAATTTTAAAAGTTGTTTTTTGACACATATATATTTTTTGGGTGCATTTTTTCTTCTACACGTTAAAACAACTCAGCTAAAATAGATGAAAGTCGATACTTTGACTCAAAAAGTCAAATGGGTTTGATTTTGATAAGATCAACCCACTATTTACATTGTTAAGTTAACATTTAGTTTCCTTTCTTCTTTTCTGTGTTTTTGGTCCTCTTTTTTCTGCAGTTGCATGATCCATTGCCACTGCATAAACATAATAAAAGTAAGAACATTAGAAACAAAACATTTGTAAAGTTGCTGTAACAAAAAAAAAATTAGCATTTGATGATTAGGTACAAACTTTTTTAAGAAAATGGAATTTGTTGAAAACTTTTTCAAGTATTAGGTACAAACTGTTTTGATAAATAGTAACTCTTGTGAATATCTCCAAGAGTAAAATCTACTGACAATATAGCCAAATTAATTTACTATTTGTTCATCCACTTTAAATTGTCAGTAGATTTGCTTTAAATTGAATTACAGTAAAAGACAGAATGATAAGGACAAAAATTCTAAATGTGGAATGCAACCACTAATAATACCATGTGATACCAGACAAATAGTGGATGGTATGTGCATCATGTGAAACATTCAATTATGAGAACAGGATCACTTATTTTAAAAAGAAGGTTGTCTTTACTAAAAAAAAAATAAATTCCCATGTTAATTTTTTGACAAACCAACTGGTTAGTTGTCTAAAATAACTAAGAAAACACAATGGTTAGTTATCCTAAGTTTACTAAGCTAAGAAACTATCCTAATTCTAGCAATTGTCCAGACATGTTAGATACCTATTGTCACTAAGTTTCCTGCTGTTAACATTAAGTTTCCTGCTGTTAGTTTTGTTTCAAACTGGTTATAGCCATAGATAAACCTGTTGTTAAAACTTAATTGGCATCGTTAGTGAAATTATTTAAGATATTGTAATGAATAAAAATAAAAATTAATATTTTAAAAATTAAATATGAATAAACTTAAGTGAAAACAAATTACAAAACAGTTATGTATCTATGCTTCTTTTTTATTTATCTGACGTTTGTCTATATAAGGCAGTTTATGCTGCTTGTTATTGTAAAAATATATTTTTTAATTTTTCATAAAGAAGCAAGAAAAGCAGATGTCTAGACATCCTAAATGTGACCAAGTTAGAGCTGAGGCCAATTCTAACAATTATTTTGTGTGAAAGCCATCAAACATGATTGTTAAATATTTCATTCAATAAAACTGCCTTGTTAGTCTGTAAGACTAACCTTTCTGTTTTCTTGCATCTTCATGATCATCTTTGTAACTAATTCCCTCTTTGCAACAAACACATATCTTTTTGTTTGGTCTGTCATTGTGATATGTATCAGTGGTGTTTCTAGTTATCCACAAACAAAGTGTCAGTATTAAAACTTGCAAATGCTATCTTTTTTAAAGTAATAAAAGCTTATAAAAACATTAATTCAATGAAAATAAAACAGCTTACCTACAAACAAAAACACTGAGACCTAAAAAAAAATTAATTAAAATATTCAAACCGTAACACTCTTAAATCCATAGGTGAATTGAAAATCATCTACTCAGCCTGTCTTTATATTTCTAGTTCTCGGCGTCTGACTCTGATGCCTAGAGTTCCATTTGCTATTATATCAGAGGCAAAACGCCGAGAACTAGAAATAGAAACTGATATGGATGCAAATAACCTGTACAAGTAAAAGTAAACCAAAGATAAGAAACTGATAAGATTCTTGATACTGCAACACAATGTAAAGATAAGAAAAAAGATAAGATTATTTGTGACAGAATTTAAAAATAAGATTCTTGTTACTGATTATATAATTTACTTTTTTACAGTATACTCACTAATGTACAGCAAAATGTAAAAAACACTTTATTTTATGTACTATATACTCCATATTTTACTACATAAATCTACTCTCTTATTATGACACACACTCAATTTCTTCTCTCTTATTCTCACTCAAGAATAATGGCAGCACCAAATGGAAACTTTCAAAATGATGAAGAAGAGTATGAGTTTGTCTTAAACAGTTATTTTCTTTTTGATGCAGTGTTAGATGCCTTTGGGGAAGAACCGATTTCAGAATATGGTTCATATAGGCAAGTGAATGTGTGGATGAGGACAAATATCCTTACTTGGCTGCGTCGCCAAGACTTCTACTGGAATGAGATTTATGGAATTAATGAAGAAGAGGAGGAAGAAGATGAAGATGACGAAGATATAGAGAATGAGCAGGAGGCTGTAAGTGAGGTGGTGCAGCAAGGTGAAATTATGCACGAAGGTCACATAGTGCAGCAAAATCAGGTGGAGGAAGAGTTTCAAAGTGAGGTGATGCAGCAAAGCGAGGTGGTGCAACAAACTGAGGAAGATGATAAAAACGAAGTGGAGCAACAAGTGAACAATGCTACAAGTTTTGAAAATCTTTATAATTTGGAAAATAGGATTAGTAGACTTGAAAATCTGTTTCAACAACTCAAACCAAATAAGAAGAGCAAGGGAGAGAGCTCTAGAACTAAAAAGTAGTTTATGATGATAGTCTTTTTATGTTTTTAGTATCATATTAGCTTTTTAGTTTGTCGAAAATGTTTTAATGTTTGTTTATGTGGTATCAATATTTCCTATGTTTTTTTACAAATCTAGTATAAATAGAATGTGAGTAAGATCAAAGATCAATCTTGATGAATATCTTCACAGGCGAAGATATTCTTACAAATCAAATAATCGTGTATATAAAATCCATTAATTACGTAGACCATCATATAACATATTCACATTTCACAAGTTCTAACAATTACAGTACATAAAATTGAGGTAGGTTCAACCGCCATAAGTTTATCTTTATTTATAATTAATATAAAAAACGTTGAAGCTCAGGAGGTTTTATTACATGAAGTAAGCTAATAATGGATGCCAACTTTCTAATTACTAGAATTCTACTTTCTAATTACTAAACATATCTAATTTCTAAACATATAGAAATAAAAAAATATTTTATCTATAATCATGAATCAAAATCTTAATCCACTTACTGATGATGATGATGATGATAATCAATGGAAGATGGTCCTGATATTGCCAGTTGTTGGTGTTGATGAAAGATTTGATGTTTTTTTGAAAGAAAGAGGAAAACCACTTAAAAACCCTAGCTTTGAGAATGAGATTTTTGTTTGTGATTGTGTTGTACTTAAAGTCCAGTTATAATTTTTTTCTTTTATGGACTTCAATCTTTTTGGGCCTTTTTATGTTTTGTGAATCCAGTTAGTTGTTATCTTCACATGTGAAATATTTTGATTTTTATAAAACTAATTTTTATTTTTTGGGTTTCTTTATCTTTTGGACTTCAATCTTTTGGGCTTCTTTATCTTTTGGGCCTCTTTATGTTTTATCAAACTAATTTTGATTTTTAAAGTTTTTATCTTCACATGTGAAAAATATTATAAGTGTGTATAATGCAGATAAGAGGCTGGCTTCAATCTGCTGTTGGACTTTACATGCTGATCATGATGATGAAGAGAATGTTTTTTTATACTCCTCTATGTGCGTACGTCACTGACTCATTCAAACTAGTAACAATTTTTTAAATTGTTGTTGTGTTGTTTTTTAAATTGTTGTGTTGTAATGAAAGGAAATTGGAGGGGTTTTGGCGAAATTTGTGGGTTTGTTCAGCCAAAGATGATACGTTTTAAGATGGTTCAAATCATTAATATCCGATGGGTCTACGTGGATCACTCCCAAAATAGGCCAATGTAAACACTTTACGTGTAGGGTATGTACAGTAATAACTGCAGATTAGTAATCTCTAGCTAAATCACAAGGCTGTAAAAAGGAAGGCTAATCGTTAGTACATAATGCCATGAATTATATATCATAAACCAAAAACTAACCAAGCACCACACCAGGCTAAACTATCACTAACTAAACAGGCGATAAAAGTACCTACCCTTTTATCTTCACATTATGCTTGAAACTCATGATCGTTGATCTCACACAAACAAACACTTGACAAAGACAATAAACCATTACACTGCACGAATACTGATGATGTAGCCTCACGAAGCATTCGCTGAAATGTAACCTGTTTTCACAAGGATCATGCCATTTTTGAAAAACTTCCTTGATCAAGTCATCCAGGTACCTGATACGTGCAGCAATCTCAAAGCAAGCAGATACACTATAGTATCCCATTCACGAGTAGCAATAACTTCCCTTTTGAAAAAAAGGCACATATGATCCTGGAGTAAATCACTATCACACGCAAAACCAAGTTCGGTAAGACGACCAGGACGAGACATAGCAGCCAAAACAACTATATCGTTCAACAAGAACAAACACAACTAAACACAAGCTACAGGTAACATTTATACAACTAAACAAGGGACAATCCGCAGACATCTTCCAACAGTATAAGCCACTACAAAGTCCTATCCCAAAAAGCATCATAGAAAAGTTTATACACACAGAGTCGTGAACAATATAATAGAAAAACTGAAACCTGGAAACACAGTCTAAACCACTACAAACACCTTACTACACAAAAATAGATAAAAGAATAAAACATATTTAGGATAAAGATACTGATTTTCCATTACCATAGAGAAACTTACAATAGTTTCCTTACATCAGATGGATTATCCTACAGAAAACAAAATGGTACCCTACTAAAGGGTACATCCATCAAGACACAGTACATAACTTTATAAAAGCATTACTAATAATACTAACCAACCATGCCTAATCCAACTAATAAAAGCTGCAAATAACCCACCAACAAAAGCCACAGTCAACTAAACTAATCAGACATCCCCTCATTCTGCTCCATTAGCACAATTTGCCTCTCCTTGACTGCTATGCCATCACGCACCGCATCCAGAAGGGCCAACAGAGCAACCAACGTGTCCCTATCAACACGTTGCAATTCCAACAAACCTTTTAAACCATCTACAGATTCTCCAATGAAAGGCCCATACCCATGGGTTTCCATAACGGTTCTCTCCCTTTTGTGAACCTTGTGCTCCAGCTGGTCACGCTCCTCTTCCAAACGATTAAGCAAACTCCGATCTTCAGTCACCTCACAGCTAAAGAGGTACTTAAAAGCAGTGGCAAGGTCAGTGGAACCACAAGCCGCGAAGAGTTCTTGAATGTTTGGCTTCCCTGCCATGGTTATATACTTATATGATCGACAATTGAGAGAGCAGTAATAAAAAATTAGGTAGGTCAAAAACGAATGGACCAAATACTATTAGTCAACAAATTAATAAGAAAGTCCCAAAAAAATCCATATAGTTTAAAAAAATACAAAAAAAGCCATAATTTAAAAAAAAACACAAACAACAACGTAGCACGAAAAAAAAACGGTATCAAACACTTATGATGCCCGTGCAATTTATATTCAATAATTAATAAATTATAATTTACTAGAAGGGTATCAATATATACAAATTTTAATACTAGGCGAGGACCATGCTTCACAACGGAAGTTTCTAGCAACATACAATTAACAATATGCAATATATTGTTTGTATGTGTTTTTGTGTAACGTTAAAAATATGACGTGAAAATATGATAATGTAATTGCAAAAGGTTGTAATATGCGATAATTCAACTCAAATAAAAATTCTTAACATGTATCGAAGAATATATAAAAACATTTTATTGAAACTTAACCTTGATAAATGACCACTTGCACAATTTCATTTTTATAAATTATTTTGTAAAAGAGGTAATGAAAAAATTTGAACATGAGACTAATAAGTATATCAGTTGGCTTCGAGTGTAGTCGATGTACTATTCTCAAGTATTAAACTTATTTGATTATTTTAAATGATGGTAAGTACACGCTGATTATCATCACTGTATACTAACTATTTAGTTTTACACTTAAACTAGGAAAAATTAATAGACATTTTCAAGATTCAAACAATATAATCAGATACATTTGTTTAGTTCCTGGACTGCCTCGTTTTCTCAAAATTGCAGTTCCTGTCATCTTGCTAAATATTCATATACAACAACAAAACCAACAAAACAAAATACAATAAAATATGTTATGTTTTCATCTGCCTCAACACCCACAAAGCAAAAAATCATTTATCAAAAAAAGATCATCTACTTATTAATGTTATATTCAATAATTTATTTCAAATAAGAAATAAGAAACAAATTATAGAGATTGCAAAGTTGTGTAGCACAAAACGGTTACTCACCTGAATACTAACCACCGCCTCTTGCGGTATCTTTTTTAAACTCGGGATCATCATCAAATCTCCTCTTTGACGCCGGGAACCAAGTACAGAGCATGATTTTAATATGTCATATATTTTGCTGGAAAGTTTCGCATGATGGCATACATATTAGAACGAACCATATTAATAGTTTTAAGACTTCATAAACAGTTCACATACAAAAAAAAAAGAGAAAATTCAAGAAAATTAAATAAACACATTACAGATGTAGTTAAGATATTTGCACTTTGTCCACTTTAATTATTGGATAGGCAATAGGCAATCAATTTGATTTTTCCATTTTCCCGCCTTGAAATATATGTGTTTGATTTCTTGTAATGAAAGGGCCATTTCTTTGTCCAACAATGTTCCAAGGTTATTCTCCTTTGCACCAATAGGGAATGTAATGAATACATTCCAAAGGCCATTTCTTTCCAAACGCCCAGCTTGTTCCCAAACGAATAGCTTTTGTCAATGTTTTTCACTTTCAATATTTGATATTTTAAAAGGTTTAAAAAATATTGACTTTCAATATTTAATATTCTAAGTTTTCATTTTTCTTCTTTGACTATTTTTCCATTTTAGATAGTAAAGAAATTCTTTGGAAATATGAAATTATGAGGTACAAAAGTATAAATATGATATTATGGCTACTCTTTGTTTAAGTGATTTTGGATCAAGCCAAAAAGACACTTTCTACAAAGTGACTTAAATAAAACCACACGTGTTAACAAATATCCAAATCACTTACGCTCCCTAGACTTGTATATCACATATTTTCACTTGTACATTTCCCTCACTTTAGTGAATCCAAATCTGAATTAAAGGGAATTCACACAAATTAATCAGATATTTTAATCCATCCTAGAGAGTTTAATATCCAGATACATCAATATTTAATCACCATTTCCAAAACCACCATCATTTCCAAAACCACCATCATCATCGGTTTTTGACAAAAACCCCAAATCTATTTTTGAACCCTAATTTTATGGATGAAAAACAACATTCGTCGGTTCCAAGTTAGTTTCCTCTTACACATTATTTCTATTGTTATTAATCATCTATTGTTATTAATCATATATTGTTGTTCAGAATTTCTATGTTACGAGAGAAGAAGAAGAAAGAGTATCGCTAGAAAGAAGAAATATACACCAACTGTTAATGGTAATTTTTTTTAATAGTTATAATTTTATTTATTGTTTAATGATTATTGTAAAAGTATAGAAATAGCAATTTATTTATTTATTTATTTTTTATAGTTTTTTGAATATATTAGTATCCATACAAGGGTGTTTGGCAAGAAGTTTTTAGTATAGCTAAGTATTTGAATTCTCAAAACAACATATGAGTACAATAATGTTAGTTGTTTGGCAATAAGTTTTTAGATTAAGATAAGTTTTGACTTTTTGTTGTGTTGAATTTGGGGATTAGTATTTTGTTTTAATGTTTGTTTTTTGAGATTGGATTATGTTTGTTTTGAGATTGTTAAGCTGATGAAATTGAGGTCTATGCCTAAATGTTTACTGTGGTTTACTGTGTTTTATATGTTAGTATTTGGTACTAGTACAGTTTTGAACAAACGCCGCCTGCATTATAGATTTTTTTTGTTTTTTTTGATGAAATTCACCAATACTTATTATAAGCTTATAATTTGTATTTATTTTATAGATAACGAAAAAAAAGGAACTTATTCAACAAGAAAGTCTACTAGTGGTGATTTTGGTAAATATGAAGAATCATATTTAGATTTGGATAATGCTACTAGTTCAGATTACGCTAGTGATGATTCTGGTACATAAATTTAGTCTATAACTTTATTTTAATTTTATATATATTTTTTTTTAAATTTGCATTATTATGATTTAAATTTTGTTTTTGTTTTTTTGTTTTTTTTTTGTTTTGTTTTTTTTTCAGATGAAGATTCGGATTTCAATATGGACAATGTCATTAAAGGTAATATAAATTTTATTCACATGTGATAAACATAAAAGTGAAACTTAAAATCAGCACAAACATAAACAGTTTTTTCAAATTTTTTTCATCACTTGTGAAGATTCTATTTTACAAAAAATTTCCATACTACAATAACATTTTTTTAGCATAGTTTTCACATGTGAAAATAGTATAACTCATATTTTTTAGTATGCATATTGTTAATTTTTCACAAGTGAAAAATATATTTTATTATTAGTTTTTATTTTATTTTATAGATAAGGCAAAAAAAGCAACTGTTGGTAAGAGAGGAAGACCTAGAAAGACTACTGGTGACAATTCTGGTAAAATTTTTTTAATCTAATTCCATGATTCTGCTTTTAATATTGTCATTATTTCATTTTATCATACACTTTTCAATACATTATGTCCTTTGTAATACTTGACATTTAAAAATAAAATAATTTTATTTCAGATGAAGATTCAGAATTAGATTTGGATAATGTTGTTAAAGGTAATTTAACATAAACTAATTTTGTTATTTTAAATTATTTTTTTTATTGAATTCAAATTAATTATAATAACATTTTATTAAACGTATTTAATATTTACATGATACTTAAAATTATATATCCTTTTTAATGCAGTTGCTTGTTCTACACCAAAAAAAACCAGTGATTATATAGAAGACCAAAATTGTCCATCAGTTGTTAGTACACATTCTACTACTGACGATTCCGCTAATGACGATTTAAAAAAATGTTCTCATTTGTCAAATGCTGGTAAGAGAGGAAGACCAAAAAAGTTTGTTGGTGATAATACTGGTAAATAACTTTAACATCTTTAATATCATTTTACAATACATTTTCCCATACATCCTTATTAATATCTTTCGTTATTGAAAAAGAACTATTTCCTTTCTACAATAACACTTTTTTAGATTATTTTGTGTTGACAGCCTAGTTTTCACATGTGAAAATAGTAAAACTAATATTTTTTAGTATGCATATTGTTTATTTTTCACAAGTGAAAAATATATTTTATTAATATTTTTAATTTTATTTTATAGATAAGGCAAGAAAAGGAAATGATTCTTCAACTGTTGGTAAGAGGGGAAGACCTAGAAAGACTACTGATGATGATTTTGGTAAGAGAAAGAGGAAAAATAAGGACAATGATGATCATTTTAAACCAAAGACAAAAAAAAAAGAAAAGTAATAGATAATGATAAAATTCCTTCTATTAGAACAAGGACAGCACCAACTGCTCTGTTTTCTGCAATAAGCATTTTAAATCCTAAAAGGCAAGAGGTTTTGATAGAAATGGGTTTTGGAGGTTTTGTTGAGATGATGATTCACGATATCCCCGGATGTTTAGGATATTATGTTATTTCTAAGTTAGATCTGGAAGTAATGAAATTACCATTAAGTAATGGTTATATAGATGTTACAGAAAGTAAGGTACATGAAGTTCTTGGTATTCCTATAGGAAGAATGTCATTAGATTCCTTGAATGAAAGAAAGGCAGATGATCCTTTTATCCAAGAATGGTTAAATCAATTTTCTTTTAAGTCTAGGAAGAAAGAAATCAGACCGAATGATATAACGGATGTTATAGTTTCAACAAATGATTGTGGGAAGTTGTTTAAAATGAATTTTTTGATACTCTTTGCAAATACAATGGGGATGTGTGATTCGCAAGGAGCATGTAATTTGAATATTTTGAAGAGTATAAATGATGATGTCCTTGAGAAAGTTGAAAGTGTAAATTGGTGTAAATATATAATAGATTGTTTGGCTCCAAGCATAAAAAAGTGGAATTACAGGTCCAATCACTACTTCACAGGTCCAATTACATTTATGACTGTAAGTAATCACTCATTACATATAAATTCATTTATAGCTTATTTCACTTATTTGAATTTATTATTTACGTAAATTTTTTAATTTGTAGCTCTTATATCTTGATTCAACAAGATGTGATCGTTTTCCTGTTTCTCGTCAAAGGCCAGTAATTAAAGAATGGAAGACAATTCAAATGAAGTGTAGAGAGAAATTAGAAATCGAGGCTGGAGGTTTTGGATTACTACCGAAACAAGACGATTTTTGTGGATTAGAGTCAAAGGTATTTTTTTCTTTAATATATTTTATAATGTCGTCAAAGAAAAACAATACTTTTAAATCACCTCAAAGAATTAGACCAACCCTAGTTGAGTAGAAACCTAAGGTGCCTCTAAAGAAGTAACTGTATATGCAAACATTTTAACTTTTTATGCATCTTATCACTACCAGCAGCAAAATAAGTTCTATCAGCAGAAACTTGGGAACTGAATATCTAAAAAACTATGACATCTGATAACTTATGTTATATTTCCTTCAGTTAGAAGTTAGAAGTTAGAACCTTTAAGTAATCAAATTAGTATCTTCCAAACCTTCATGGTTAACAAACACAATCTTTGATTTTTCAGGATTTTGCTGATTTGGCAGAGGAAGATGATGATTTGGTAGAGAAAGGGAAAGGGAAAGGGATTATGG
The DNA here is from genome assembly GCA_019973895.1 of Chrysanthemum seticuspe. NCBI lineage: Eukaryota > Viridiplantae > Streptophyta > Magnoliopsida > Asterales > Asteraceae > Chrysanthemum > Chrysanthemum seticuspe. The sequence goes on from BPTQ01000004.1 coordinate 236,206,112, forward strand.
GAGATCATGATATTTCAATGAATGAAACATCAGTCAATTCAGAAGATGAAATTCAGGTAAAATTTAAATCCATCTGATGTAAGGAAAGTAAATTCTGTCACATGTGAAAACTATTTTTTATTGATTTATTTTTTTAATAACTTATATTTTTCACATGTGAAACAATCTTTAAATTTTTAATTACTGAACATCTATATAACACATGCGGATTATGGGAGATCATGATATTTCAATAGATATCTTGAGTAGAAACCTAAGGTGCCTCTAAAGAAGTAACTGTATATGCAAACATTTAACTTTTTATGCATCTTATTACTACCAGCAGCAAAGTAAGTTCTATCAGCAGAAACTTGGGAACTGAATATCTAAAAAACTATGACATCTGATAACTTATGTTATATTTCCTTCAGTTAGAAGTTAGAAGTTAGAACCTTTAAGTAATCAAATTAGTATCTTCCAAACCTTCATGGTTAACAAACACAATCTTTGATTTTTCAGGATTTTGCTGATTTGGCAGAGGAAGATGATGATTTGGTAGAGAAAGGGAAAGGGAAAGGGATTATGGGAGATCATGATATTTCAATGAATGAAACATCAGTCAATTCAGATGATGAAATTCAGGTAAAATTTAAATCCATCTGATGTAAGGAAAGTAAATTCTGTCACATGTGAAAACTATTTTTTCTTGATTTATTTTTTTAATAACTTATATTTTTCACATGTGAAACTATCTTTAAATTTTTAATTACTGAACATCTATATAACACATGTGGATTATGGGAGATCATGATATTTCAATAGATATCTTGAGTAGAAACCTAAGGTGCCTCTAAAGAAGTAACTGTATATGCAAACATTTTAACTTTTTATGCATCTTATCAATACCAGCAGCAAAGTAAGTTCTATCAGCAAAAACTTGGGAACTGAATATCTAAAAAACTATGACATCTGATAACTTTTGTTATATTTCCTTCAGTTAAAAGTTAGAAGTTAGAACCTTTAAGTAATCAAATTAGTATCTTCCAAACCTTCATGGTTAACAAACACAATCTTTGATTTTTCAGGATTTTGCTGATTTGGCAGAGGAAGATGATGATTTGGTAGAGAAAGGGAAAGGGAAAGGGATTATGGGAGATCATGATATTTCAATGAATGAAACATCAGTCAATTCAGATGATGAAAGTCAGGTAAAATTTAAATACATATGATGTAAGGAAAGTAAATTCTGTCACATGTGAAAACTATTTTTTAATGATTTATTTTTTTAATAACTTATATTTTTCACATGTGAAACTATCTTTAAATTTTTAATTACTGAACATCTATATAACACATGTGGATTATGGGAGATCATGATATTTCAAGAGATATCTTGAGTAGAAACCTAAGGTGTCTCTAAAGAAGTAACTGTATATGCAAACATTTTAACTTTTTATGCATCTTATCACTACCAGCAGCAAAGGAAGTTCTATCAGTAGAAACTTGGAAACTGAATCTCTAAAAAACTATGACATCTGATAACCTATGTTATATTTCCTTCAGTTAGAAGTTAGAAGTTATAACCTTTAAGTAATCAAATTAATATCTTCCATACCTTCATGATTAACAAACACAATCTTTGATTTTTCAGGATTTTGCTGATTTGGCAAAGGAAGATGATGATTTGGTAGAGAAAGGGATAGGGAAAGGGATTATGGGAGATCATGATATTTCAATTAATGAAACATCAGTCAATTCAGATGATGAAAGTCAGGTAAAATTTAAATCCATCTGATGTAAGGAAAGTAAATTCTGTCACATGTGAAAACTATTTTTTCTTGATTTATTTTTTTAATAAATTATATTTTTCACATGTGAAACTATCTTTAAATTTTTATTAATGCTAATTTTTTAATTATTAGGGAGATGATCACTGCTTTGAGATATTCCAACATAAAAAAATCCAAGAAGACACACAAGCAGGACCTGAACCTGAACCTGAACTTGAACAAGCAAAAGAACCTGAACCTGAACCTGAACCTGAACCTGAACCTGAAGAATATCCGCCAAAAAGCAGTAAAACTGAATGTGAAAAAGTTTTAGAATCTGTTGTTGAGCAAGATTTACCAGTGATTGATTGTGTAGAAGAAATGGCAGATGTTAATGTTGATATTGTACCTGAAAAACAACCTAATAAAGATTTGAAGATTCATGAACCTGAACCTGAACCTGAACCTGAACAAGCAAAAGATTCTGATCCTGAACCTGAGCCTGAACCTGAACCTGAAGAATATCCGCCAAAAAGAAGTAAAACTGAATGTGAAAAAGTTTTAGAATCTGTTGTTGAGCAAGATTTACCGGTGATTGAATGTGTAGAAGAAATGACAGCTGTTAATGTTGAAAATGTTTCTGAAAAACAACCTAATAAAGATTTGAAGATTCATGATTATCAAAGAGGTGCAGAAACTGAATGTGCAGAAACTGTAGATGTTCAACATTCATCAAAAGAAGCAGAAGATAAAGATGAAATTAGCACTGAAAACATTCAAGTTGAACCTCAAAATAATTCTACTACTTCCAAAGAAGATCCCTCAAAAAAGAGTAAAGCTGAAAGAGAAGAAGTTTTAGATGTATTTGAAAACAAAGAACAACCGGATGAAGATTTAGATTCTCAAATACAAGTTTCAGATTTTCTGGTAGATGATCAAGGTTTAGTTTATTCTAAAACTTGATGATTTTGTGAATTATTATGGTTTGTAATAATATTTATTATTAAAACTTTTTTTTTTTTTTTTTTAATTTTCAATTATTTTTTTTTGCATATTTCAATTATATTATTTTTACAATTTTCAATTATATTATTTTTACAATTTTTATTTTTCACATGTGAAAAAACATAGAATTTTTTAATTGTATCACAATTTATAGTATTTTTCACATGTGAAAAAATATCAATTTAAGTTTATTTATATTTTTTATTTTTTTTACATTAATCATGTTTATAGCAATTAATATTATTTTTTATTATATATTTTTTGGCAGATTTTGTATTTTCTGTGGATGATTTAAGTTATGTTGATGTTGATATATATGATGGACCAGATCGTCTTTCTCCTTTTCAGTATAAACCTGTAAACCCTAAAAAGCCTCTTTCAGAAGATGAGCAAATTGTTGCTAATACATTATTTGCAATGACAGCGCCTAAATGGTAACTTTATTTTAAAAAAACATTAATATTTCAAATTTAATTTTTATATATTATATATTGACTATATGCTAATCTTATTTTTTTTTTTTTCAAATATTACAGGGAACCAATATTTAAAAGTGAAAGTGGCCATTGTTTAAATCATATTGATATGGAAACATTAACCCCAAGTTTGGAATTGTCAACGAATGTCATCGATATATGGTCAGAGATTCTCAACGTTTTGGAATTATATAAAGAAGATGATACGTTACCATCCAGATTTTTATTTAAAATCTCTGTAATTGTAAGTAATTTTGTTATATATTACTATATATATATTTATAGTTTTTATCATATTTAAAAACAATAATTTCATTATTTATTATGCAGAATCCATCATACTTTATTGAAAAGCATACTGATCTGGAGAAATTACAAGTGTTCACAAAAAGAATTAAAGAAAGTTTTAGAAATGATGAAAAGCATCTTATGTCATTGAAAACTTTTGATATGGTATGTTTTTAAATTTTTTTAAAATTCAGTAACTAATGTATAGTTAATATGTAAATTTAACAAAATTTTTAAGCTGCTTTTATTTTTTCTGCAGCTTTTCTTCCCTGTTTGTCATAAAGGACACATGTATCTTATATGTGTTGATTTCAGAAATGGTTCGTTTAAAGTTATTGACAATAGTGCCAATGGACCTACTTTCAGTAAAAGATATTATGGCATTCCTGAAGAAATTGTAAGAATATTTCTTCTTTTTATTCACATGGTAAATTTTAGATGGAAACATTAGCCGTTTGTTTACACCAATCCTTATCACTAGCGTTATACTACTATCGTCCCATCTATTTTTATATATGTTCTTATAATAATTCGTATTAATTTTTTTTTTGTATTGATTTTTTTTTCTTTTCTTATTAATTTGTTTTGTAGAAAAAAGTTGTTGTTGCCTATTTAGATTACGTTAAACATCCAAAGTCTGAAGATATTAGAAATACAAACCCATCAAGGATGCAAATGAAATGGAGGACGAAGAATAATCATGTGGATTGTGGTGTTTTTTTAATGCTTCATATGGAAATTTATAACGGTTTAAAAAATTGGGATTGTGGTCTTTCTTTGGAGTCTCAAAAACAAAGTACACAACTGAATTTATTGCGATCAAGATTTGCTGCGAAGATTTTATTGTCTGACCTGAATTTGTTAAAGAATAAGTTTTTGAAGTTGGTTCAAGAATTTGAGGATAAATCAGAAGATGAAAGGAGGAAGATGATTCTATATGCTATTGCTAATAGGGATGTACGAGAAAAAATTGATTGAAGCTTAGAGGAAAAATGATTTTGATATATTTGCCAAAATGTTTCAAATTACATTTATAGATTACAGCATATAATTTTTTTACATAAGCTTATATTTTTATTGTTTTATAGTTAACAGCAGCATATATTTTTAATAAATTTAGCTTATAAAGATTATGCAGAAAATGCTAGAACTGAAGTTGAAATATTATGAAATGTCAAGTAACCTCTATCTGTAAAGTATGCTCTATATGTAAAGATTATGCAGAAAATGCTAGAACTGAAGTTGGGTGTTGACATTTTTCCTGCTGATTGTTATCCTGCTTTGCTCATAATCACCAACATCATATAGGCATGGGTGTAGACATTGTTAAAGCTTAGGAGATGGCTATGTACAATACTTTTTATTGCTGATGAAGCTATGTAGCAATCTTTTTAATTTGATCTATATTTTTATATAACAAACAGTAATGCTTAGATAATAAAAAAAATTATATTTTTATCTATAATGAACTTTTCACATGTGAAAATTATCTCAAACTTTGAAATATTTAATATTTATCAATCTTTGAAATATTTAAAATATTCAAAAAGTTGAAATATTATGAAATATTTTTATAAAAATATATAAAATTATAAATAAAAATGTAAAATATTTTCATGAAATGATAGTATTAATTTTGAAAGTTAAAATTAATCTATGATGGACTTAAGTAGTGTGTTTTGATAATATATACCTTTTTCAGCCCATAAAAGCCCAGCCCGTAAAAATATTTTTATTATATTGGCATTATAACATACGATGAAACCCTAGTTTGTTTCTTCTTCATTTTCATTTTCAACTGTAAAAGCCGCCTCTATAGTTATATATTTTTATTTATTTATTTAGACTATACTTTGTTTATTTATTATATTACATCTATCATTAATATTTAATTCTTTGTTTTGTTATCATCAGGTGATCGTTTAGATAAAAGGTGGTTGTTAATGGCTTCAAAAGGTTTGTTTTTTTGTATTTTTTCTCGTTCGTTGTTCTATTATAGTTTAGTATTTTTTTTTTCTTTATGATTATCAATACATTTTTTTATTATTTGACTTGGGTTTTATTTACTCTGTTGATTAAAATGATGTATTTTTTTTCAGTACATATTTTGTTGTTTAATATGTACCTCTTTAGTTAATTTTAAAAACTTAATGATACTTCATTTTTTAGTGTAATTTTTTTTTCACATGTGAAAAATTCATTGCAAATCTTTTAATGATAAAATAATATTTATATTTTAATCAAAAAACAATATAATTAACACTATATATTATTTGTTTATTGTAGATGTTACTTCTAAAACTAATCAATCCAGTGATTATGGTATGTTATTTTTACTTTAATTTATATATATTTTTTTATATTATTCTTCTGAAATTGTATTTGTTTTTATAGTTAAACCTGATAGTCAAATGGCAAGGAGGTGTAAGACAAAAATGGCAAGGATATGTAAGGGTAAAATTCAAATTTGAAAAGCTAGTATTGTGTTTTTTTGAAACGTTTTATTTATTTTTCTAAATACATTCTAATATTTTGTATTTAAATTTGGTTTATTGGACTTACCTTTTATCAAATCTATTTATTATAATTTTTTTTTTCTTTCTTTTTTTTTAGAACATAATTTGTAGTTTAATATATAGTTCTATAGTTAGTTTGAAAAATTAAAGATACTTAAGTTTTGATTTTTAAATACTTTTTTTTCACATGTGAAAAAGTCATTCAAATCTTTGTATATTAAATAATATTCATATTTAAATCAAAAAAAAAAATTATAATTGACATTATATATTATTGTTATTGTATATGCTACTTCTAAAGCCATTGAATGCAGTGATAATGGTATTTTATCTTTACTTTAATTTATATATTTTTATTATATTATTATACTAAAGTTATATTTGTTTTTATAGTTAAACCTGAAAGACAAATGGCATGGACCTCATCTTTTTTTTATTTAAATAAATGGGAAACAATTGAGTGTGATGTTTCAAAGTATGCTGAAGCTTCTAAACAGCACTTCCGTAAAGGTAAGAAAATATTTCAAATCAATAGATTATTATAAAGCCACTATTATCATTCTATTTAATTTCCCAAAAATGTTTTGAATTTTTCAGTCAGTGAATACACTCTTCCAGGTTTTCGATATTATAATAATGTAGAAGAAACAGGTAAATTAATATACATTTTTTTTAATTCTTAAGCATTTATAATGATAAAAGGTCAATTAACTTATACTTTAATTAAACAGTTGAAATAACTGATGATGATAAGGACGTCAATGAAACCTAAAAGTTTGTAAGCAATTTCAGGTGAAGATTGTTCAGATCATTCCTGATCATGAAAAAGGAAGGCAATTTCAGGTCCCCATATTGCATGTTTGTAAGCATGATATGGATAACCAAAGTTTTATGTGTTGAAATTATGTAATGTTGTGGATAATTAAGATTATATGACTTTTTAGAACATCATGTGGTATTCTATGTAGTATATTCTGGTGTATGTTTTAGGTGAACATTTTATTTTTTTAATTATGTTATGTTGATTGTATTTATATATTATGTTTTTATTAATACAGTACGGCATATGATATCTTCAAACAATCTGTAAAAACTAATGTAAAAAGCTTTGTAGCAGTCAAGTTCACATTTTACAATCTATTAAACACTTTCATGATATACTACCAACAGACATTTTACTATCTATTAAAAGAAACACGAAAACAACTATTTCAAACTCCACCAAATAAGGGCGAGAATCCTTAAAAGGGCCAGGACTGACTGAAGACGGCGTTGAATATTCATCAAATAAAACTGAAAGTAATTCACCACTTACAACCACAATTCTTGAAACTGAATTGTTATTTTTTGAAATTGAAGAGTAAACACCATATTATATGTTTTTCTATAAGTCTAATTTTCAAGTTATTTTCTCTTCTTAAATTTCTAAGATCGGACTTGAAAATTCAAATGGAAACAAAATATGATATTCAGTTCGGTTCACGGGTACTAAAATATGACTATATTTCAACCGTGTATAACATTCAAATATATTTTGGGCTTTAGTTTTGTTGGACAAATAATTTTATATCTTATTACCAGTCCTAAATGAGCCCATGTCCCAAAATGACAAAGTTTGTTGACGTTGAATTAGTATGTAGATAAATATCTTCTATACACTCTCTCTCTCTCTCTCTTATTTTATTCCATATTTTATATTTCACAATAACCACCTTTCAAACTCTCTCTCTCTCTCTTATTTTATTCAGATGAATTAGGATTTAGATAAATATCTTCTACACACTCTCTCTCTTATTTTACACACTCTCTTCTACACACTCTTCCAAACTCGCAGACGATAAATCTATCATAGGTATGTTATATTGTTATGATAATAAATATATCAATTTCTTTATATAAGATTAACAATTAATATATTTTTGTTTTCCTAAATCAGATTGTGTGCTCGAAGAGAAATTCAACAGACGTTTATAATCTCTGGAAGAAGATGAAACCTAAAAGTGTTAAAGGTAATTTTATAATATTTATTACCTTAATATTTTTTAACTGTTTATGTATAAACATTTAACTGATTATTTCATATATTTTATTTTTAGATCTGACTGAATTAGTATTTTATTTTGAGATCTGACTGTATTTTGTGTTCGAATATCTTTTATTAGTTGTGTGATTGTAAAATATAAATATTATTTAGATTTGACTGAATAATGTTTGTATAAGTTAGTTATTAGTTGTGTGATTGTAATTTGTGTTGTTAAAATTTAAATATTAGTACTATTAGAATGATTTTATAGAATATGACGAATTATGTTAGATTTACATTTTGTGTTGATCTGGTGTTAGTTTAGATTTACATTTTGTGTTGATTTGGTGCTAGTTTATATTTACATTTTGTGTTGATCTTGTGCTAGTTTAGGTTTCTATGAATTATGTTAGATTTTTTTGAATATGACGAATTATGTTAGTTTAGTTTTCTATGATGATTACTTAGTTTAAAAAAGAGCGGTTTAAAAAAAATTTCTGTGTGTGTAGTTTTGAAGACTTGGACTCTGAGTTCTGTGTTTCTGCTGATTGTTTAAAAATTTTCACATGTGAAAAAAAATGATTTGTACATTTTTATTAATCATTTATTATACTAGAGACTAGTTTAGGTTTCTATGAATATATAAATCGACAATAGTTATGATATGGATGCAAATTTGTGTTAATTGGCTTTTATTGCTTTTTTGATTACATTATGATATTTTAAAATAGTTTAATATAGTAACTGTGTTTGCTTTTTTGGTAACAATATTTAACTATATCTATCAATTACTTAGTTTAAAAAAGAGCGGTTTAAAAAATTCTTCTGTGTGTGTAGTTTTGAAGACTTGGACTCTGAGTTCTGTGTTTCTGCTGATTGTTTAAAAATTTTCACATGTGAAAAAAAATGATTTGTACATTTTTATTAATCATTTATTATACTAGAGACTAGTTTAGGTTTCTATGAATATATAAATCGACAATAGTTATGATATGGATGCAAATTGGTGTTAATTGGCTTTTATTGCTTTTTTGATTACATTATGATATTTTAAAATAGTTTAATATAGTAACTGTGTTTGCTTTTTTGGTAACAATATTTAACTATATCTATCAATTACGTAGTTTAAAAAAGAACGGTTTAAAAAATTCTTCTGTGTGTGTAGTTTTGAAGACTTTGGACTCTGAGTTATGTGCTTCTGCTGATTGTTTAAACATTTTCACATGTGAAAAAAAATGATTTGTACATTTTTATTAATCAGTTATTATACTAGAGACTAGTTTAGGTTTCTATGAATATATAAATCGACAATAGTTATGATATGGATGCAAATTGGTGTTAATTTGCTTTTATTGCTTTTTTGATTACATTATGATATTTTAAAATAGTTTAATATAGTAACTGTGTTTGCTTTTTTGGTAACAATATTTAACTATAGAATAAACTGTTGAATTTTATTAATGATTTGTACATTTTTATTAATCATTTATTATACTAGAGACTAAACTGTTGAATTTTATCTATCAGCTAAGGATTTTATTTTCCGAAGTAGTGTGTGTAGCTTTGGAGACTTGGAATATGACTCTATGTGTTTATGTTGATAGTTTATACAGAGTCTATTATTGAATAATCATTAATTCTTTTAGAAAAATTCCATTTAAAAATTTTCACATGTGAAAAAATATTTTTTTGTACATTTTTATAAATCATTTATTATACTAGAGACTGATTATCTATCAGCTAAGGATTTGATTTTCCAATAATGATATTATTTTTATTACTATTTGTTGTATATTAGTTGATTAAATAATCGTTTATATGTTTAGAAAAATTCCATTTAAAAATTTTCACATTTGAAAAAAAATCATTTGTACATTTTTATGAATTATTTATTATACTAGAGACTAAGCTGTTGAATTTTGTTTATTTTATCAGCTAAGGATTTGATTTTCCAAGTAGTATTAGAAGAAAGGGAAAGACTAAAACATCTAATTCTAAAGCAAGCAGAAAACTATTTTCAGAAGATTCTGGAAAAAAGAAGGAAAACAACTCTGATTTAGTGGGATCTGGAAGAAAACCACTCCAAGCATTTGATTTAAAAGATCTGTTTAGTAATGAGAAATTAAAAGATGCTAGGATTGTCTCATACAGAAGAATTTCTTGTAATTCAGAGGAGGAAGATGAAGATGATAAAAAAATTGATAAATCTAAAAAGAGAAAGAGGAGGAACAATGTTTCAAAAAAGTACAAAGTTCTTGATAAAGATTTTCTTGAGCAGATTGAGCTGCAAGTTGAAGTTAACAAGGTTGAAGTTAACAAGGTTAAGAAGAAGATTAAAGTTTGTGGTGAAGAAAATTGTTTGGATGAAGATGAATGGTTGTCTATTAGAACTAGGGGTTCTCCAAAAGTTATGTACAATTTGATGAAGAAACTTACATTATCTCAAAGAAAAGAATTGATAGATATGGGGTTTGGATCACTTTACGAAATGGCAATGGAAGAAATCCCGGTTAAAATAGGTCATTTTGTTGTTGACAACTTTATTCCTAGCGAGATGAAGCTTAAGCTTAAGAATAATGATATTCTAATAACAACTGACTTAATTCACGCTGTTTTGGGTGTTCCTTTTGGAGGTATAGATATTCATGACTTGCCTAAGGAAAGGGGAGGAGATTTAAGTGAAAGATGGTTTAGGCAATATGCTGTTAGGAATCCAACACCTAAGAAGGTTGCTGAAGTGGTTGAGACATCTAAAGTTGAAGGAATTTTATTCCGTTTGAACATGCTGGTTTTATTCTCAAATTTTTTTGGATTAGGAGGAATGGGTGGGCAATGCAGACCACTACAAATTTTGAATTATATACATGAAGATACAAGAATCGAATGTATTGATTGGTGCAAATATGTTTTTGACTGCTTGAATGTCAGCAAAGAAACTTGGGTGAGGGATGATCCTAGTATCTACTATTGTGGACCTCTGACAGCACTTACTGTAAGTGTTCATATCAATACATTATAATTTTAATATAATTTAATTTATACTTTATATCAGTTTTTCACATGTGAAAAATATAAATAGAATCTATTTTATACTTTATATCAATTTAATTATTTTTGTTCTATTTTTGCAGCTTATTTATGTGCATTCAACAAAATGTGATTCAGTACATGTACCTCATGAAATTCCAGCAATCAAATTTTGGAGTACTGATTTGATTAAAAAGAGGCAAATTTTTGAAATTCAGAATGGCGGATTTAGGATTGTTGATATAAATCAAGATGATTTCAATGACAGCGATTCTACAAAAAGAAAGGTATTATTTTATAATTGAAAAAATAAAATTGTAATAGCATACATTGATGTTAAGATCACATATAAACATGAGTTGATCGTATTGAAAATATTTTGTTTTTTTGGTATTTTATAATCAATGTAGTAGTAGCTAATATTCACATGTGAAGTTACATATTCTTTCTTCACATGTGAAGGATGTTTAACATCCTTTCTTCACATGTGAAGATACATATTCTTTTATTCAAATGTGAAGAGTATTTGAGAAACATTAAATTTTAATTAATATTTTTCTAGATTAAATGCCAAAATATTTTCTAATATCAGAAGAAAGAAAACTAACAATAGGAACCAGCCTGCATTAACAGCAGAAACCATATAAGTACTATACCAGCAGCAACTATAAACCTGACAGCAGGAACAAAAGCTACTACATCAGCATCAATGTACTATTACAATTTAGTTTAATTTTATTTGTACTATCTTAATTAGTAGAATTTATTTTGTTATTCGTTATATATATTTTTTTAATTTTTTAAACAGTTGGACTCAGAATTGGATAAACTTGATGATAAAGTTGATTTGCTCGAAACAGTTGTTTCTGATTTGGAATACCAGTTTACCTCATGGTTTTATGAAAATCCAGATAATGAAAGGTTGAAAAAGATAAAAGCTAAGTTCAACCTTTGTATTAGAAATATTGATCTATATGGAGAAGATATGTCAAGAAGTGTAGTTAAATATGCTAATCAATCTGGTAAGGAAAAAGATATTGATGGGTTTGAAGTTGATGATGATAACTGGATAGATGACTTAAGAAATTATGGAACAAATGGTGATGATTGTTGGACAAATGAAATAGAGTATTATGAAACTGGAGAGTGCAGTCATCAAAATGAAGAACCATTTGAAGACATAGTCAATGATGTGGAAAGAGATGATAACACTGGAGAGTGCAATCACCAAAATAAAGAACCAGTTGAAGACATGGTCAATGATTTGGAAAGAGATGATAACAGTTGTTTTCAAACGTTTCAAGTTCCTTTAATAGAAACTGGTGATAAGCAACTGACTGATTGTTTGCAAACATTAAATAATGAAGTAGATAAACTGTTAAATCAAGATGAGTTGAAGCAACCTACTGAAGAAAGTCATATTGATTCTGAGATATTTGGGGTTTCAGATATTTTAAAAGAAGTGGAAAAGAAGAATATTTTTTCTCCAGATAAAAGTCCAAAGAAGGTTACATTTGCTAAAGACATTGACATTAGGATTTTTGGGACTCCAAAAACATTTAATCTAAATGAGAATAATTTTGAAGAAGAAAAGAAAGTAAAACTTTTGCCATGGTCGTCATCTTTTAGAAATCAGTTTTTTGTTTCATCCCCTTATCCACAACATAGTTTGGTCGACAAACCATCTTTTTCTTTGGGTCCTGAATTTGAGTTCGATAAAGATGAAATTGAAGATAGAAAGCCAGTGATCAATGAAACACCTATTAGGCAAAATCCAAGACGAGATGTTGGTGTTCCTATTCATGCAAGATCACCGTACAAAATCAGGAAGATTTGTCCAATTATTCCAATAAAAGCTTCAGAAGAAAGAGTGGCTGATACGCTTTTTATGGCGCTTGATGAGACTAATCCAGTGTAATTTTTAAATTTATATCTTTTTACTTGTGAAATTTGTTAAAAATTTTAAAAAATGATATATATATATATATTTTTTTGCAGTGATTTGGTATATGATTCTAGTTCATCCAAAACTTTGTTACTTCGATTTTCACTAGAGTCATTATCTCCTGGGCTGAAAGTAGAAGAAAGTGTTATTGAAGGATGGTCGGATATGTTGAATTTCATGGAGCGTTACAAATCCCCCGATAGTCCATCTAGATACTTTTTCAAACCAATTGTTGTAAGTGCTTTTTAATTTTGATTACTTGTTCTTCAATACTTTTCACTAGTGAAGAAAATAATATAGGAATGACTAACTTGCCTAAATCATAGATTATAAGAATCAATAGATTATGAGAATCAATATTTTCACTTGTGCAGAAAATAATATAGGAATGAGTTAGTTGTGAAAATAATAGATTATGAGAATATTTGTACCTCAGTTTTGATTATTTGTTATTTAGTGTTGATTTAGAGGTGATTTTTTAAGTTTAGAAACAATATTTTCACTTGTGAAGAAAATCATCTAAGAATGAGTTAGTTGTGTAAATCATAGTTTATGAGAATATTTGTATATCAGTTTTGATTATTTGTTATCAGTGTTGATTTATAGCTGATTATTTAAGTTTAAAATAAATATTTTCACTTGTGAAGAAAATTATCTAGTTATGAGTTAGTTGCATAAATCAATATTTTTCATTGTTGATTTAAGTGTTGATTTTTCTTTCACTTGTGAAAGAAATAAAATATGAATGATTTTTGTTTTTTTTAAAAGACTAATTATGAGAATATTGTTGTTCAGTCTTATCTATAAAGTGCAATTATTGAGTATTATCTTTAATTTGTTATTCAGACGAAGGGAATAGTTGATATTTCTACATCGTATTTTGAGAAGTATAAGTTTTTTGAAGATACTGTTCTTAGGACTGATTACCAAGTAAAAAGGACTTTAGCAGCTGAAAACTTCAATCTGGTAATGGCTATTTAATTTTCTATTAGTTTTTATTAAATATGCATTTTCTAATATTATATGTATTTTTAATTGATATATATATATATTTTGTTTTGAATCAGATATTCTTTCCTATATGCTGTGTAGACCACTTCTTTTTGATTTGCTTTGATATAAAGAAACGAAAAGTTGTAATTATCGACAATTCAATGGTGGATGAAGAAAATGAGAGCAGATATTGTTCAGTACCAGAACTTTTGGTGAGAAAAAATTTAAATATGTATAATTTTTTTTTCTTATATTTTTTAATAATTTATGTTTATTTTATTTATTTTTTATTTTGCAGATAAAAATGTTTGAAAAATTTTACAGCATATACAATACACCAAATATTGGATTTTCATTTCAAAAAGTTACTGCTGAAAGACTTAAAATGAAGTGGAGAACTGTGGATAATTTTTTTGATGATGGAGTTTTTTTGATGTCGCATATGAATATGTATTTCGGAGAATCTGAGAGTAAATGGGAATACGGTCTTTTTAAAGAAAGTAAGGAACAGACCAAGCAACTTCACATGCTCAGGTTAGTCAGTTCATACGTAATAAAAAATGATTGAATGATATTTTTTATTTTTTATAAGATTAAAAAGTGTTCATACAGCTTTTTTAATGATATTTTCACTTTTTTAATTATTGTTTTAATTTTTCACATGTGAAATTTTTATTGATTTTAACTATTGCTATTTCCTTTTTAACAGATCAAAGTTTGCTGCAAGGATAATTTTGGCAGATAATAATAAATGCAGGAATAAATTCCTTAAAGAAGTTGCAAAGTATTCTACAATTGAAAAATCAGTAAGGAAACAACTTATTGAAGCAGCCGTTGAAAATAGAGGAAAAAGATTAGGTTGCTGAGTTGCTCTCAAAATTAGATTTCTGGGTTCAAAAAGTTTTGAAAGTTATATTATCTGAACTTAAACAGATTGTTCAAGGTTTCATCATGCTTTAGATGTTATTATTATTGTTGTTGACATTTGTTTGACAATATGTTTATCGTTTTAACTTTTTAAAAATTTAATGTTGCATGTTATTTTTTATTATTATTTTTTTTAAAGTTATAGTAAATTTATTGTTTAAAATAAAATTATACCAAAGAAGACCAGTAAATGCATATTTGAAAGCAAATTGACAGAGATAAGATTAAATGCATATTTACATCAGCAGCAAATATGTAAAACCGTATACCTACTATATAACACATAGCAAAAACCAGTCTGCATTAACAGCAGAAACGATATAACTACTATACCAGCAGGACTTATATACCAGACAGCAGAAACCAAAACTAGTACATCAGAAGAAAATATGTAAAACCGTATAACTACTATATAACACATAGCAAAAACCAGTCTGCATTAACAGCAGAAACGATATAACTACTATACCAGCAGGACTTATATACCAGACAACAGAAACCAAAACTAGTACATCAGAAGAAAATATGTAAAACCGTATAACTACTATACCAGCAAGAATTATTTACCTCTCTCCAATAACAGCAGAAACAAAAACTACTACATTAGCAACAATGTACTAATTAAACATGAATTTGACGTGCTTAACTTCAAGTTACTATATAGCAGCAGCAACGAAAATACACCAGCAGCAACATGAATTGTACCCAGCAGGAGAAGGAGTAGATTTGATAAGCCTTTAGCAACTAACTACTCACTCTACATTGAGCTACCCCTTTTTGGTGGAATCATTGTTGTTTTTGAAAACATTAATTTTGCTTTTCACAAGTGAAAATAAATATAGAGTAATAGTAATTGCCTCAAATAATATCTTTATTAATTCTCAAATCTATACATAGACACAGTATCTTCAAAGTATCATATTAAAAAAGTAAAAAAAATGTACTAACATATCAATTTCCTAATGTCGTGTAATCTGCAAATCATTTTTTATTATCAATCACTGTGCACTGTTGAATCACTATCTGTCACAACTTCATTCTCTTTTCTTTTGCAGTTCCTACTGTCATGTCTTCTCATCTTTTGACATTTTCTACAATATCTTCTCCTCTTCTTCATATATTCTCTTACTTTCTCCAAATTACCCTTCATTCTTTGTCCAGCTGGAGGATCTCCTTTGTTTTTACATTTTGTTGGATTCTGAACATCATTGGTTGCTGGCTTTTCTACACCAAGCTGAATGTTAAACATTTCCTTCTTAGTCAAGGGTTTAGCATTTGGATTTGCTTCTTCAACTTCACTCTTCAGAATTTTAATTTTTTCCACATATTCAGTCAGCTTTGGTAAATCTTTTGCCAATATATTAAGGCAATAGTCTACTGAAGAATAAGCTGTAGTTGAAAGATCCATAATTTTTTCAGCATCTGAACCCCACAAATGTTTCTTTTTCCGAATATCTGGTGGCAATATGTCTCTCTTCCATCGCCGTAATATGTATTTATCAGGAATAACTTCAATTCCTTTTCCTTTCATTACACAAAATACATGCCTGCACAAGAATCCAAATCTTGCAAAGTTCATGCATGAACATTCCGTCGTCCCATCTGACATATTAGTTGACACCTACATAATCATAAAATAGATTAAAAAATTAGGTGTTTATAGAATTTTCACATGTGAAAAATATAATTTATTAACTAAATCAAATTATTTATATACAAAACTCAAATCAATATCATCAGCAAATATAATCAAAATCAACAATTAGTTATTCAAACTAATAATATATGTTGATAGATTTTTCACATGTGAAACATATAATTCAATATGTTGTAATTCATAGAACGTTTCACATGTGAAAAATATTATTTATTAACTTTATTTATAAATTAGAAATTTAAGAAGATAAAATACCTTGAAACGTAGCTCTTTTTTTGTCCCATCCCTTCTGTTTTGAACTTCAGTTTCTTCAAAATTATATTTCTTCTTTGATTTTCTAGGCATTATTTCTCTAAGTTCTTTTATTGTCAGAACTTCAATGCCATCTTGAATAACTTCTGACACTTGATGACAATTATAAACAGCATAATTTATTTCATCTTGAATCAGCAAGAAAATTGTCCTTGTATAGATCTTTGCAGCATGACGTTCTATTGCCAATTTAGTCTTGTATCTTGGAACTTTTTGAATTGTTTCATCATCTAAAACTTCTTATTTATGCCTTTGTCTTTCCATAGCAGATTCAAAGCCCATCATGAAGTTTAACAGTGTTGATCCACTGGTAGTAAAGTTTGAGAAAAACGAATTCTCACTCTCTGATCTTGATGTAGTTCTCATAAGCCCGCACAATTCAACATCTTTGAAGTAAGCTGGAATCCATCTGTCTCTTATTTCAAACATATCTGATAACCATTTGTTTTCTTGCAGGTTAAATTCATTAATCAACGACAACCATTTTTCCACAAATTCTTCTGGATCTACATACAGACTCCAAACTAAGCGGTGCAACCTTCTTCTAAAAGTACCATTGTCTAGAATGGTTTTGCAAATCTGAAAATTACAGTTTTTTTTTTATAACCTATGTTAAAAACAAAGCACAATAATCTATAAAAAATAAAATTCTTAAATGAATTTTTTCACTTGTGAAAATACTTTATATCTTTATAGATTATTGTGAAAATATCATTCAAAAATATTTTTCACATGTGAAAATTGCATTTGAAACCTTAAAAAAAGTTATATTTTTTCTCATTGTTTTCACATGTGAAAATTCCATAATCAATAAATTCCTAAAATAATTATAGCCAGTCTTACTTCACTTATAACTTTAAAAATAAATTTCACATTTGAATTTAATGTCTTACCTTAAATGGAAGCTTGTTTGTTATGTGCCACATACAAAGCCTGTGTTTTGACTCTTTAAACACTGTAGCAACAGCTTTTCTCATTGCAGGATCTTGATCAGTTACTACTAATCTTGGTTGCTTTGAAAAGGCCTTTAGAAAACATCTGAGCAACCAAATGTATGACTTTGTCGTTTCATTAGATAGCATTCCAGCACCAAATGTGACACACTTTCTGTGGTTGTCAATGCCCGTAAAAGGTACAAATACCATTTTATATCTACAAAAAATAAAATTATCAGTAATTTTTTCACAAGTGAAAAAATTAGTTTAAATTTTCCAACATATGTGAATATTATCTACTACAAACTAAAATCGAACAAAAACTTAAATTAGATACTTATTTTTTTCACATGTGAAAATTACTTTAGCTTCAGCTACTAAAGCCATTTAAACATATTTTTCACATGTGAAAGTTTCATTAAAAAAAAATTTAATAAATTAAACTGAAAGAGAACATACTTATTTGTTCTGAAAGTTGCGTCAAAAGATATAGTGTCTCCAAATTCTTTGTAATTATACTTTGCCATCTCATCTGCCCAAAACAGTGCAGTCAACTCGCTGTCTTCAACAGCATATTCAAAAGATAAATTTGCAACATGTTTTTTCCTGTTTTCCATCTTTGTAATCAACATCTGTGCATCACTATCCCCAATATGACTGTTCAAATCCCTTTTATTATTTCTAAACTCGGTCTCTGTTGCATCAACTGAATCGTATCCTCCATTTGTAGCTGCATAAAGATGATGAGCTCTTGTTGCACCGATATTTGTTCCTCCAAGTTGTTGCATATATATTTGTTGTTTGTGACTCATTTTTTTCCTCTTCTTTGACAGATTTCTATAGACTACGGGAATGAATGTATGATTATGGTTTTCTTCAAAATCGTACAGTTCATATTTTGTATGATCCGAATTGAGCTTGAATTTAACCCTTGCCATACATCCAGTCCTTGATATACTTGATGTTCTAATCTGCGTTTCACTAGTCTCTTCACTCATAGTATCCTTATTAACACCTTTTGGCAATCCCTCTTTGTTGCAAACCAAATACTTCCTTTCTACAATACCGCTTTTCAGAGTATTTTGTGTTGACAGCCTAACACTGAATCCTGCTTTCTCAGCATAGTTTTCATACATTTTTATACACTCTTCAATTGTTGTATACTCTCTTCCTATTTTCGGTTTCAAAGATTCATCAACAATTGGCTTGTAATGAAAATCTCCTCCTTCTACTTCAACTTCTTCACATATATCTGAATCGTCTTGTTTTATATAATGTATACCTTCAAAAAAAATTCAATTTCATATAATAAACAATAAATTAATTAATGGCATCAAAATTTCATTCATAAATGATAGTTTTCACAAGTGCAAAAAATTTTAATCAAAGCTTTTAAATTACAAAATTAACAGCATGAATCAACTGATAGTAGGAACCAAAAGATTGAATCATCTAATTGAACTTATAACTAATAACTAGACTTATTTGAAATTATAAACTCCAAATTCCTAATGTAATCAAAGCTTATACCTCATAGAAACCATATATCTGTGATACATGAGAGCAGCAAAAATCCTACATCAGCAGCAAAAACTACTACATACCTGTCAGCAGGAACTATATATCTTACAGCAGGAACCAAAACTATTAAATCAACAGCAAAACAAATACATCAAACTACATCAAAGGTTGAATCACCTAATTGCAACAAAAAATGATTGCTAAATGCTTATCTTCACATGTGAAGATTCTAATAACTAGGATGTTTACTTATAAACTTAAAAATGCTAATGTAATCAAAGTTTAAATCGCATAACTGCATAAAATAAATTATTATATTCATCACGTTACAGCAACTACTAATATAATCAAGACTTAAATCACCTATTTTCAAAAAAAACTTATTGATAAATGTTATCAAAGCTTATAACCTTTAAAATTCCTAATGTTATCAAAGCTTAAATCGCCTAATTGTATAAAATAAATGATTATATTCACATGTGAAAATTTTAATAACTAGACTTATTTGAACTTATAATCTCAAAACTGCTAATATAATCAAAGCTTAAATCGCCTAATTGAATCAAAAACTCATTCCTAAATGATTATCTTCACATGTGAAGATACTAAGAACTGGATTTATTTGAACTTATAACCTCAAAACTGCTAATCTAATCAAAGCTTAAATCGCCTAATTGCATCAAAAACTCATTCCTAAATGATTATCTTCACATTTGAATATACTAACAACTGGACTTATTTGAAATTATAACCTCAAAACTGTTAATCTAATCAAAGCTTAAATCGCGTAATTTCTTTAAAAACTCATTCCTAAATGATTATCTTCACATGTGAAGAAACTAACAACTGGACTTATTTGAACTTATAATCTCAAAACTGCTAATCTAATCAAAGCTTAAATCGCCTAATTGCATCAAAAACTTATTCCTAAATGATTATCTTCACATGTGAAGATACTAACAACTGGACTTATTTGATCTTATAACCTCAAAACTGCTAATCTAAAAAAAGCTTAAATCGCCTAATGGAATCAAAAACTCATTCCTAAATGATTATCTTCACATTTGAATATACTAACAACTGGACTTATTTGAAATTATAACCTCAAAACTGTTAATCTAATCAAAGCTTAAATCGCGTAATTTCTTTAAAAACTCATTCCTAAATGATTATCTTCACATGTGAAGAAACTAACAACTGGACTTATTTGAACTTATAATCTCAAAACTGCTAATCTAATCAAAGCTTAAATCGCCTAATTGCATCAAAAACTTATTCCTAAATGATTATCTTCACATGTGAAGATACTAACAACTGGACTTATTTGATCTTATAACCTCAAAACTGCTAATCTAAAAAAAGCTTAAATCGCCTAATGGAATCAAAAACTCATTCCTAAATGATTATCTTCACATGTGAAGATACTAACAACTGGACTTATTTGAACTTATAACCTCAAAACTGCTAATCTAATCAAAGCTTAAATCGCCTAATTGCATCAAAAACTAATTCCTAAATTATTATCTTCACATGTGAAGATACTAACAACTGGACTTATTTGAACTTATAACCTCAAAACTGTTAATCTAATCAAAGCTTAAATCGCGTAATTTCTTTAAAAACTCATTCCTAAATGATTATCTTCACATGTGAAGAAACTAACAACTGGACTTATTTGAACTTATAATCTCAAAACTGCTAATCTAATCAAAGCTTAAATCGTCTAATTGCATCAAAAACTTATTCCTAAATGATTATCTTCACATGTGAAGATACTAACAACTGGACTTATTTGAAATTATAACCTCAAAACTGCTAATCTAATCAAAGCTTAAATCGCCTAATTGCATCAAAAACTCATTCCTAAATGATTATCTTCACATGTGAAGATACTAACAACTGGATTTATTTGAACTTATAACCTCAAAACTGCTAATCTAATCAAAGCTTAAATCGCCTAATTGCATCAAAAACTCATTCCTAAATGATTATCTTCACATGTGAAGATACTAACAACTGGACTTATTTGAACTTATAACCTCAAAACTGCTAATCTAATCAAAGCTTAAATGATTATTTTCACATGTGAAGATAATTTATCAAAAATTAATTACACTAAATCTTAAAATTAAACAAGCTAATAATATTAACAATTCTAAACAATTATTAATAAAAATTATTTAAATTATAATAAAATATGAATTTTACTTGATATCTCTGAGTTTTCCGGTGATGATCCGGTAATATCGGTAATTTCATCTCCGTCAGATTCTGATTCA
Source organism: Chrysanthemum seticuspe (assembly GCA_019973895.1). Lineage (NCBI taxonomy): Eukaryota > Viridiplantae > Streptophyta > Magnoliopsida > Asterales > Asteraceae > Chrysanthemum > Chrysanthemum seticuspe. The sequence continues at coordinate 236,227,764 of BPTQ01000004.1, forward strand.
GATTCAATTACATTCCGTTGATTGCTTTGATTGAAAGACGGTGTCATTGAGCGTGTTAACGGCGGTGGCATAATGACTTGAACGGCGGTTTAACGGAGAATTAACAGCGTTTAACGTCAGTGATATAATGGCGGTTTAACAGCGACTTTACAGTGGTTAACGACGGTAGAAGAAGGATTTTAATGGCGGTAGTTGTGACGGTTAACGACGGTAGAAGAAGAATTTTAATGGCGGTAATTCTGAACGGAAAATATCTAGGTCGAGAGAGAAAATATCTAATTTTTCACCTTCGCTTTTTAGTTAAAGTGTGTGTTTTTTTTTATATATTAGATATTTGTTTGTAATTTACATATTTGCCCTTGGTTAGTGTAAATGTTTGGCTAATCTTAGCCATTAGATCTAAAAAAAGGAGGGACTAGATGAAGGGCTAGGATCTCTTCTCGCGTTCTCACCAAAATTTGACTTCTCACAAGAAACACCCCCTATATATATATATATATATATATATATATATATATATATATATATAATTATAAGTTTAAGTTAGATATATATATATATATATATATAATTTTTAAGCATTTAAAAGGATATATATAATTAAAAGTTTAAGTTAGATATATAAGCAATTTTTTTATTTTTTTTTTGCAAAGGTATATACCAAATTCCCCCCTTATTATTAAAAACAACAAATTTCATGTTGCCTACATAGGTGGAGAAGCCACTTGGTCAAAGGGTTAAGGAATAAGGACTTAAGATAAGATACAAGTGGAGGGAGGAGGATAGATACAAGGTTCCGTCCACACAGTTGGACCAAGTAACACAACACAACTAACCTGTTTGTTTTTTTGTTTCTTGTTTTACTCCATTCATTCAATTGGTAAAATAAAATTCAACGTCTGAAACTACAATATATATCACCTCAACTTTGTTTACTCCGCCCCACCCTTTTTATTCATATCAATTAATCTTCTTATTAAACCCCTGCCTGCCAGCACCTTACTCTTTTATTCACGCCCGATCGAGGTATATTCTCCAACTATATAAACCCGACTTTATTTTTACATAACTGATTTCATATCGCCTTCAGATCACTTTTTACCTATTATTCTCTATGAAGAAAGGTCACATTGTCGAATTTGATATTTGTTGTTATTTTTTTTTAAAATTTTTTTATGTGATGCTAGAATTTTATAATGTTGTTTATAGATTATGATTAGTTATTGATTAAGGTTTTGCTAGAATTTTATAAAGTTGTATATATTTGCATTCCTTATTAACACTTACTTTTCTTAATTAAAATGTGTTAAGATTGTATATTCAGGGAAATTGTTAGTAGTTAAGGTAAGCTAAACCGTAGTTTCTCTTAGAGCCATGTTAACATTTTTTTTTTAAATTAGTAACTATCATATATTCGATACTAACACATCTCTACTGTATACAAAATATTGTGTGTGTTTTGGTGACCAACAATTGTGACCAACATTGTGTGTGTTGAAAAGAGACCACAAGTTCACAAGTAGAATTATTTGCCGCTAGACATTGTTGCTATGTGCGGGTATTCGTCTAGTATAGTTGAGAATGTTAGGAATAAAAAGGAATGCAATTGTATAAAATGAGTTTATATTTCTATACATGGTAAGGTTGGCCATATCTTTAAGGATTATTGTTGGCAAAAACCATCAATTAATAAAACTAATTGGTTATATGAATTAGTTTAAGGGTATGTTTGGCAAAACTAGCTCTAAGTTATATGCTGTAAACTGTGCAAAGTTGTTAACATGAGCTACAAACTGTATCTTATTTTTCAATTGGGTATGTTTGGCAAAACTAGCCGTATGCCGTATGCCGTAAGCCGTAAGCCGTAAACTGCAAAGCCGTTAACATGAGCTACAAGCTGTATCTTTTTTTTCAATAAATGTGTTTGGTAAATTGGCTGTTAACTGTAATTATAAGTTGTAACAGTAATTTTTTATGTTTTAACAGCTCCAAAAATTTTAAAAGCTTTTCATTTTGGAGCTACTTGTTTAAAATAAAAGCTTGAAGTTGATGTATCTAAACGGAGCTACTTGTTTTTGAGGAGATTATTTTTGTAACAAAAAGCTTACTGCTCCAAAAAAGCTCCAAATATTAGCCTACCAAACAGGCCCAAAGTGTTTGGTAAATTAGCTGTTAAATGTAATTATAAGCTTTATAAGCGGTTAATAGTAATTTTATGTTTTAACAGCTCTGAAATATTTTAAAAGCGGTTAATAGTAATTTTATGTTTTAACAGCTCTGAAATATTTTAAAAGCTTCATGAACCAGTTTTTCATTTTGGAGCTACTTCTTTAAAATAAAAGCTTGAAGTTGATGTATCCAAACGGAGCTACTTGTTTTGGAGGAGATTATTTTTTTAACAAAAAGCTTACAGATCCAAAAAAGCTGCATACGAGAGAGGCCCTAAAGCAATAACTTATTGGTGACCTAGTGGTAAAAGGCTTGTGACACTAAAATGCGAGAGATCCCAAGTTCAATTACTACTTGGTGCAAACAACCCTAATGTGGCCACACCAACTTTCCCAAAAGAAAGGGTAGGAAATTACCCGGTTTGTGTTTATGTGGCAGTGGGCTCAAACCCCGTGGATTAGTTGGCCAAAAGGTCGGAAATCACGGTCACCCAAAAAAAAAAAAAAAGTTTAAAGTTAGATAATCATTCTACTGTCTAATTATACCCATTCATTTCATAGTATTTGTAATCATGCCGGGTGGTGTGTTTGTGGTAGGACTATTACTAGTACCTTTTGTTGTTTTACATTCCATGTCGGTCAACAAAGTCAATAGTTGCTTAAAACTAACGATAATTGATTACAAATAATATTGTATACTATTCTTGATAATCAATTATTCTTAATCAGTATAATTGTTGTTTCAGTGATGAGTGCGTATATTGTTGGAGTCTTGGCTCCTCTTTTACTCACTCTCGCCCTCCGGAGTAAAAAAAAGAAAACCCGAGGTTTGCCCGCTGATGTTGGCGGGGAACCAGGGTATGCGATAAGAAACTATCGGTTTACATCTCCTGTCGAAACAGCATGGGAAGGAATCAAAACGCTTGCAGATTTATTTGAGCAAGGATGCAAACAGCATGGTGACAAGAATTTACTTGGAACACGTAAAATAATGTATAAAGAGACAGAAGTACATCAAGATGGGAGGTCATTTGAAAAGCTTCATTTAGGTGAGTATGAGTGGAAGAACTATAGTCAAGTGTTTCAAGTTGTGTGTAATGTTGCATCCGGGCTGGTGCAAGTTGGGCACAAAAGTGGTGAACGTGTTGCAATCTTTGCGGATACACGTGAAGAATGGTTTGTTGCACTTCAGGTACTGCATACACAACTCTTATATAGGTATTAGAGGTGACAAAATGGGCGGGTTGGGTAGGTTGGATAACGGGTCAAAAATAGTAAAAATTCGTTTATGTCCAGTGCAGGTCGGGCTTGGTTGGGCCAATTTTTTATTTTTTCTTTATAAATAGTTGTGTGATGATATATGATCACAAAAAGGTATGCCATTATGATATCAATATTATTTTCTGACTATAACTATTTAATGACCTGTTAAACCCGTTTCCTCTAAAGGTTTTTTTGGACCCGTTTTGACCCATTAAGGATAGAACATAACTCGAAATAGTCCTCTATAAGTAAATGGGTCGGACCTGCCACCTGTAAAATTAGATTTTGTTATTCATGCTCAAAACGAAGAGAGTAGTACTATATGTCTATATGGGACAATCACGTTTGTATGTTTCTAGTTACATCCTCTAGTTTTTATTTTTAACTTACCTGCACCTCACACTAGTAAGATTTTATGATTTGGGAGCTATAACTAACTTATGTTATTCTGTCAATCAGGCTTGTTTCAGGCGAAATGTCACAGTCGTGACCATGTATGCATCTTTGGGAGAAGAAGCCATTTGCCACTCATTAAATGAGGTATTTATTCTCTTTTATTGTTATAAAGGCATTAGTTTTCATAGAAAAACATTAAGTAATAAGTATACATGGTGATGGTACAACTGTCCACAAGATTGCAAGAAGTAGGACATGCCCATAGAAATTCAGCAAAAAGAAATTGATAAATAATCAAAATTTTGTATTTTTAATCAAAATAATGTCACTGAAATTTTTTAGAAATAATGAAGTTTAACTTCATGTGATATTATATCCATAATGCAGCAATAGGCAGGGACATTGAAATCGAGCTGATAAGGTCATTGATCGAACTATTTATAAGTGGATTACATAACCAATTGATTTAATTAAAAAAAAAAAAAAAAAAAAAAAACGTATATTTGTGCTTTTGTGGTCCTGTCAGGCTTTATAAGTGGAACTACCATTAACAATTTATATAAGAAACTAACAATGTCCAAAAAAGTATTGTTTTCAAACATGTCATAAGTTATTGTCTATCAAAAAGAATTGCAACTAGAATTCTACAAGCTTCTTATTCTGGCACAACTAAACTTTTTTATCATAGTGCGTTTATCTTAGTACCCGAGTCAGCATAGTTAGCTAAATTTACTATCTGGCTATTTCTATACATGAGTGCACATTCAGCCAACAGAGATGCAATGTGGATTCGACTTGGCATGCTAAATCTTCTGTTGTTTATAATATAACAATAAAACAATTAACTGAATAATTGGTTGTTTTAGGTGCAAAGCTTGCAACTTTTTAATAGTTTTATGTTATTACACATTCCTCACTTGGAACCTTATTATCAAAATATTTTTTGAGCAATTGATATAACTTAATTATAAGCAAAGATCCTTGTTTAAAAATGAGGCTCCAGCTGCCATCTAACTTCATTCTAAAATTTTCAGACCGAGGTAACTACTGTAATTTGTGGAAACAAAGAGCTAAAGAAGCTTATAGATATAAGTGGACAAATAGACACGGTAGAACGAGTAATATGCATGGATGATGATTTTGTGTCGACCGAGGGAACCAACAGTTGGAAAATCTTTTCATACTCAGAAGTAGAGCGAATTGGCAAAGAGAACCCTGTTGAAGCAGAACTACCGCTTCCTGCCGATGTGGCAGTGATTATGTATACAAGTGGAAGTACCGGCTTGCCTAAGGTTAGTTTAAAATCTTCAATAGACCTTTTCTTAATATTTTGGTTTTTCATATTGATTGAAAAAGGCACTTATTTTATAACATGTATTGTAGGGTGTAATGATGACTCACAGTAACGTTCTAGCGACCGTTTCTGCTGTCATGACAATTGTGCCTGGCCTTGGAAGCAGTGATGTCTATTTAGCATACTTACCGCTAGCACATATTCTTGAACTTGCAGCTGAGGTATGCCTAATTATTGAGATAAGATACAGTTTCTTTCCTGAAATATTACGATATAATCATTTATAGGCGGATTTTTGTATTAATTTTTTTTTTTTTGTTTGTTTGTCCCAGAATCTGTTTGCAGCTGTAGGAAGCTCAATAGGTTATGGAACTCCTTTAACACTTACAGATACATCAAGCAAAATTAAAAGAGGCACAAAAGGAGATGCATCCGTTTTAAGGCCAACTTTAATGGCGTCTGTTCCTGCTATTCTTGATCGTGTCAGAGATGGTGTCCGTAAAAAGGTTGGTTGAAATTTATGTGGATACCTTTTTTTATATATCACTTCCATTTTTTTTCCTTTATAATTAATTTGAGCTGAATATTTTCAGGTGGATTCAGCAGGTGGATTATCCAAGACATTGTTTGATTTAGCATATAGTCGGCGGTTATCTGCAATAAATGGAAGTTGGTTTGGGGCATGGGGGTTGGAAAAGCTTATATGGAGCTTTCTAGTGTTTAAAAAGGTTCGAGCTATTTTGGGGGGTCGTATCCGGTTCATTTTGTCTGGAGGTGCGCCTCTGTCTGCTGATACCCAAAGATTTATCAACGTTTGTCTTGGGTTAGTACTATCAAAGTGACCTGTTTGTATAAATGGACAATGATACTAGTGTTTGTTTCTTTTATTAAAATTCTCATGTTTTTGTGTGGGCTACTACCGCAGTGCTCCAATTGGTCAAGGGTATGGTCTTACTGAGACATGTGCTGGTGGGACATTTTCTGAGTATGATGATACATCTGTTGGTCGTGTTGGTGCACCCCTTCCTTGCTCCTATATCAAGGTAATATTCAATGGGGATAATTCGCCTATGAAAACCTATATTATCATATTTTTATTGATTTTTTCATCCACATATCTTCAAGATTGTAAAATTAGCATTGTACTTTTTATACTCATTATCCTGGGGCAGGGGTAGGATCTGTCTACATTTTTACCTCCCCCATACCCCGCCTCGGCGGGATTGGGTATGTTGTTGTTGTGTTGTACTTTTTATACTCATAAGTTTGAGTCAAATCTTAAAATCCGTGTCAGTGATTCTTCAAAAGTTGGTACTCATGCTATAGCAAATGTTTCACATTAAGATCTGTAGTCATACTTTTTGCTCGTTTTACAGTGAATTGTGACATTTAGGTATACTTATAATGACTATACTAAATCATGATGGGATAATATTTTTCCAACATTTATTATTATTCAATCTATTTGACTAATTTTGACTGTTTTAATAGTCAACTTTATACTAGTCATATGTATCCGACACACTTTTATCAGACAATACTCTTTCATTTGGCTTAAAGGCATTCAAAACGGTTACAGTTAGCCCTGTTTCATTTTGTCTTGTTATATTCATTCTATGCTTACTGCTGCATCTTTTGATACTAATGATTTAATTTCTTTTTGTGTAGTTAATAGATTGGCCTGAAGGTGGTTACTTAACCAGTGATTCACCCATGCCACGAGGAGAAATATTGATCGGTGGGCCAAATGTTACTCTTGGATACTTCAAAAATGACGAGAAGACAAAGGAAGTTTACAAAGTAATACTCTTTTCTTTCATTCTTTGATTTTTGCTAGTTGAAAGTTTTCACAGGACATGATGGAAATCTAATTTTGAAATCTTTTGTTGCATCAAAGGTTGATGAGAAGGGATTGAGGTGGTTCTATACAGGTGATGTTGGACAGTTCCATAAGGATGGATGTCTTGAGATAATTGACCGCAAAAAGGATATTGTCAAACTTCAACATGGAGAATATGTTTCTCTGGGAAAGGTAAATAATTGATTATATTGTTTTTGAAAATCAGTTTGGCAAATATGATTAAAAAAATTGTTTTATTTTAATAATATTCTGCTTCATGTTATTTAGTATGATTGAGGAGGATTTGTACATTAGAAATACAATTTTAGTGACTTTTGACCTGTTTGATACTTTTCCTGAATAGACCGATTCATAAGTATATGGATTGAAATTGCCACATCTACATTGTATCAAGTGGAATGAGCTTCCACTCACAGATTAATATTTGTTCTACAGGTTGAGGCTGTTCTAAGTACCAGCCCATATGTTGATAACATCATGGTGCATGCCAATTCGTTCCACAGCTACTGTGTGGCTCTTGTGGTGGCTTCGCAGTCTGCAGTAGAATCTTGGGCTGTGCAGAAAGGTGTCGAGTTTAATGACTTCGCAAGTTTGTGTGAAAAGGAAGAAACGATCAAGGAGGTTTATGGTTCCCTTGTAAAGGTAAATATTATTTCATAGATGCAAAGTTATTTATAAAACTTTCATGATAATTTATTATTTTGAAGAGGTTACATTTCCCTTTTAGTAACCATGATCTTGGCTTATGAAGGCGCATTCTGGATCATGTGATCAGTAGTTAACATTTTCTTTACTAAAACCAAAATAACATTGTTGATGTTTTTACAGGCTGCTAAAACGGGAGGATTGCAAAAGTTTGAGATTCCTGCAAAGATTAAACTGCTTTCGGAACCATGGACTCCTGAATCCGGACTGGTTACTGCAGCATTAAAGCTGAAGAGAGACGTCATCAGGAAGACGTTTTCAGAGGAGCTAGCTAATTTCTACCCGGCTTGATTAATGGTTGGATTTCGGCATATAAATATAAATGGTTTCAAATAGTCTGTTTATGTACAAGTTTTGGTTTTTTCCCTATCTCCTGATTTTACTGATTCTTTTTTCAGTTTTTCTGCTTGGTTCTGATAAAATTATTTCCATTATAAAGTTAATGGGATAGATATATTAGTTCGAATTTTGATTCTGGTTAAATAAGTTGCATTTATTCATCTTTGCGATTAAAGATCCTGTTTTTTATGCTCACTCATGTTCTCAGGTACATACATCATTTTTCTCATAAAGCAAGTTAGCAACACGTATGCTCACTTAGTTCTTATCATCGTATAGTCGATTCATTACCATCGAATCATAATGTCTTTATCACATAAACATCTTTATTCAGATTTGACAACGAAGTTGCATATTTTTTTAGAGCATATTCAACCCCTAGAACCTAGTGCTTCATCGTTGAATATCTGTCTGGCTCATTGTTATGGTACCTTTTCGAAGAACTGTACATGTGCAACTTCAAATAATAGAAGTTTTTAGCATGACTTAAACGACATATCTTGAAGTAACAAAACAAAATATCGATGTCTGTACTAAAAAAGGTTGAAAAATGCAAGTTGCTACAGATTTCAAGTTGAATACTTTTGTTTCACATCACATATGATAACATGTACTAATGTTTTGGAATCATTGTACTCTCGTCTACTTTGTAATGGATGTTGTCACCTTACTTACCTAGATGGTAACTTATGCCGGTTTTAGAAGTTTTTGATGCAGAGACTAAACAAATCGAATTACTTGCCCTATGTGCGAAACTGCATTGTTTCAATCATGAATGTAGAACTCTGAAGCTTACACAAATCAGATAGGAGGTGATTTGTACATAATACTTTATGCGACTTATATGATATACGCTACATACATTAATTTAAAAGTGTGAAAGTTACACAAATGGACAATTTAAAAGTGTGAAAGTTACACAAATGGACTAATTTGTACAGATCGTTTTATATGACTTACAGGACGTACAATACAACATTGCAGAACGCATATCATCATGGTGTGTATCGTTCAGCCAATCGACTTGGAATACTATAGATGAAATTTCTTTAATCATCAACAATCAAAACACATAAGTATAAAAAGATACAAATAAAAATAAAAGAGTTAATTTCGTAATCCCTGTGGCCTGTCGGGTTTAACGGAAATAGTCCATAATCTTTTTTTTTTAACGAATCCTCTTCCCATGGTTATGACCCGTATCGGGTTTGGTACCTTGACCAATATTTCCGTTAGTTTGACCGTTAAACTAACATGAAATGACAAAAATACCCTTAAAAGTAAGGTCTATGTGGTTTGTGGGGTATCACGAATTTAGTCCATAATTTTTTTTATTACGTTTTCGTTCGTTTTCATACGTTTTCGTCCTTTTTTAACGTTTTCGTATGTTTTTCTTACGTTTTTATACGTATTCGGCCGTTTTGTTTTTATGTTTTCACCCATTTTTTTACGTTTTTATACGTTTCCGTTCGTTTTCTTCCGTTTTTATACGTTTTCGTCTGTTTTTTTCGGTTTCATACGTTTTTATACGTTTTCGTCCGTTTTATACGTTTTCATCCGTTTTTATACGTTATCATTTGTTTTTATATGTTTTCATCCGTTTTTATACGATTTCATCCGTTTTTATACGTTTTCGTCCGTTTTCTTAAGTCTTCATATATGTTTATCAGTTTTCGTCTATTTTTTTTACGTTTTCTTTAGTTTTTCTTTGTTTTTTTATGTTTTTATACGTTTTCATCCATTTTTATACGTATTTGTCCGTTTTCATAGGGTTTTATTTGTTTTCCTCCGTTTTTCTTTTGTTTTCATATGTTTTTATAAGTTTTCTTCCGTTTTATACGAATAAAAACCTATAAAAATGGGCGAAAACGTATAAGAGCGGATGAAAACGTATAAAAACGGATGAACGTAAGAAAAACGGACGAAAACGGATAAAAACGTATGAAGACTTAAGAAAACGCACGAAACGTATACAAACGAATGAAAATGTATAAAACGGACGAAAACGTATGAAAACGAAAAAAAGCGGACGAAAACGTATAAAAACGAAAAAAACGGACGAACACGGACGAAAACGTAAAAAAAAGGGACGAAAACGGATAAAAACGTATGAAAACGAACAAAAACGTAATAAAAAAAATTAGGGACTAAATTTGTGATACCCACAAACTATAGGGACATTTATTTAAAGGTATTTATGTCATTTCTGTAAGTTTGACGGTCAAACTAACGAAAATATTGGTTAAGGGACCAAACCCGATACGGGTCACAACCATAGGGAGAAGATCCGCTAAAGAAAAAATTATGGACTATTTTCGTTAAACCCGACATACTACATGGACTATTATGAAATTAACTCAAAATAAAATTAACACCTACATGGTATTTTTTTTGAGCGGCGGATATTATAAAAACAACTAGCAAGGAACTAGAAAATTAAAAAATTACAATATGAGGGTTTTTAAGCCAACCAATCCAACTAAAAGAAACCTTACATCTATAACGACACTAATTAAAGGAACGAGACACCACATCTTCAAAAAGCAATGCCTTCGAAGGAAGATATGAACCAAAAATACTTTTATTGAGAAAATTCCAAACATGCCACCACATAATATAGCAAACTCTTTCGAGTAACTGTTTATACTTATCGTGGAGCCGAAGGTTCAAAAGCCAATCAAGCCACTCTTCATATGAAGACACCTCCGTGAATAACATCCCACCAGCAAGATAAAAATCTCTAACCATATGGCAAGCAAAGAAAATATGGCTAAATGATTCTACCGCCTTACCACATGTAGACATAGAATAGAATCAATATCCATACCTCTTCTAGAAATATTCAGCCTAGTAGGTAAACAATCTAACCTTACTTTCCATATATGAATATTTACTTTAATAGGCATTGCTTTAATCCAACGAGTTTTGGAAGAGACATCCGGCGTGGATGCATACGAAGAAGTTCAATAGAAGATGCATTTGTTATGCGAACAAATTTTAGGATGCATACTTGGTCTTTTTTATTTAAAATCAAACACATATATGCAGAGATGGAACCGGTGTGGGTTCTTGGGGAATCATGACACCCATTTAATTTTGCGACATAGTTAGATACTTGTAAAAAGCCTTGCTTCTTCTCTTCTTAAATATACCTAGTCCAAAAAGATTGTGTTTATAGTCTTGTTTAATTATGCCTTGGGTTGTCCTCTTAGTTTCCTTAGGATTCACTTTTTTTGCTATGTTTGTTTATCCATTTTCATGTGACATGATTTTTATCCTCAATTTTTATGTCAGGACGTGATTTTGGTCATACATTTTCATCAATGTGACACCACGACTGGACTATATATTCACTTTATTTCCTATCTCATTCGCTAAACATCCTTTTCAACCACACTCCACATAGTCATTATCTTGTTAATGTATTAATTAATTAATTAATTAATGGTTTTACTTATCTATTTGCTCTTTTATACATGCTTCTTAATTTTTGGACGGCTATATTCATGCTTCTTGGCCATATCAGTCGAATCGTGTAGTCACGTAAAACCTTCATTTAGTGGCATGCACATTAGTTTAAAGTTTCTTTTTAGCCCTTTGTACCGACTCATTCAATCAATTGTTTGCATAATTCCTTAATCACCTTCCCCAAAGAGCACTTCATGTTCTTAGTTTTGGGCATTTAAGTTTGTTTTGTGTGATGCCACTTGGCACGGCCGTCCTTGAGGGTGAGTGAACTGAGCGAGTGCTGAGGTCTCTCAACTTCTTAGGACCACAAAATTTATGTTTAATGCATAAAACTATATAGATTCTATGAATATGACTGAAAACAAAGATACTCGAGGGCCTCAATTCAATGATCATTTGAAAAAAAAGGTTAAATGAACTATACAATTATGCATAAGGTATGCTCTTTTACGTAAACAATTCCTGTATATACTAAAAAGATGTACACTTTTCATTTAACTTTTACTTCGAGGCCTCATTTTTTATTTTCGCTCAGAGCCTGAAAAACATAGGAACATCAGGGATAAGCAAGGTTCGGTTTTAGACTAAAACCAAAATCGAACAAAAAAATTTGGGTTTTTTCTTTTTAGAAACAGTTCGATTTTTCTGTTTTTTGTTTTTCTTTGGCTTGGCTTTTTCTATTTGATTTATTGAGGTTTGGACCAAGGTCGAACTTGTAATGCATAATAAACTTTCATGTTTCAAGAATAAAAAAACACAAAATGATGATAAGAAATTAATAACCATAAAAATAAAGGATAATTGTTTATTTGTCATAAATTGACACATTAATAACAATAAAAGAGTAATTGCGGAAAAAACCCAGACAAAATGTTTATGCGTCCTAAATAACACCTTCGGAAAAATAATATAAACACAAGTGTTTTGTGGTGGTCTTTAGGCTAAAGCCAAATTGAACCGTAAACTCCAGTTTTTACCAAAAGACAAAAACCAAATCATTGGTTTTGGTTTCTTATTTTTCTGTTTAAGTTCGGTTTTTCTCACACCTCTAAGGAATGATCTTGCCACCTGGTTCTAAAAAGCACGTCTATGATATATGTATCAAACTTTTATTGTACTTCAAACATTGCTACAATACAACTCACAAATTATGGTGATTCCTTGTTTAGTTACCCTTTCTCGGATTAAGATCAACATTATCCGAGATAATTAATATATACTCATACATAAAGTTTCTGATTCATTCACTTCACACTGCACGACCCACGTAATGCATAATACAACACCCAATTTGGGTACCACAAATTCATATTGTTAAAATGAGAGGTTATTTATACCCTCCAAAAATGATTAAATAAAAAGATTAAAAATCTTTATTGTCATGTCGATATGGTGGTGGCCGGTAATTGAAGAGGAAGGAGATTGTAAAAGAATCACTAAATTGTTAAGGGAGCATTCATAACAACACCCGATCACCTATTATCAAAACCAAATATATTTTAGGATTCAAGTTAGAGTCTCAACTTACAAAAAAATAACTAAAAAAACTTTATTAGGTACACATCTTTAAGATGATAAAATAAAGAAATAATTAAAAGCGTTTATGAAAACACTCTGATTAAGCCGCATACATTACACTAAAACTAAACTACTAAAGTATACTCGCCTACTCAAATATACAGTAGTATATTTAGTTAAAGAAGATGTAGTTAATGCGCATGTAAATAAAGAAGGGATACTTTAACGCTTAATTAATCATGACAACTTTTTTAAAAAGACAAAAAGAATATTTATGCGTATAAAATAATATATTCAAAAAATTGTACTAGTATATAAATTAACTCTGCAAAATCTCTTGTATTCCCATAACATAACCTCCACTGCTCTGCAAGGTTACTTTCATTTCCTCTCTTTACGCTACTTCTCTCTTCACCTTCAATCTTTCATTTCTTACCACAACATATATTTTTATAAAAACTTTTATTCCTATACAACATCTTTACTCAGCTTAGTATTCATTTTCAGCCATGAAGGATCTTAATTCACAGTTTACTAACAAGAGGGCCTTCACCACCTCACAGGTATATATGTAACTAATTTGTTGTAAAATATTCGATAAGAAAATGATTGACATGTCTAACTCGTATGCTTTTAAACATGTCTATATATATAGGTGTTGGAGGAACTAAAGGAACTTTTATCGATGGCTATTCCAATAACTGCAATGAATTGTCTAGTCTACCTTCGAGCCGTCGTGTCAGTGCTTTTTCTAGGACGGCTCGGAAGCCTAGAGCTAGCTGGCGGCTCACTGTCTCTAGGCTTCACAAACATAACTGGCTACTCTGTTCTAGTCGGACTAGCATCCGGTCTAGAACCTGTATGTAGCCAGGCATACGGAAGCAATGCAAACAATAAATGGGAATTATTGTCTGCATCGCTGCTCCGTATGATTTTTATACTACTCATAGCAATTATTCCAATTAGTTTCCTATGGATAAATTTACAACCCATCATGCTAATGATGGGACAGGATGTCGCGATCACATCAATGGCCGCGACATACTGTCTGTATTCCCTACCTGACTTACTAACTAACTGTCTGCTACAACCTTTACGCGTGTATTTAAGGTCACAAGGCGTGACAAAGCCACAAATGTACTGTAGTTTAATAGCAGTGGCATTCCACGTGCCATTAAACTACGTACTAGTAGTGCGCCTAGGATTAGGTGTAGGTGGGGTAGCAATAGCATCGGTGATAACAAATTTAAACATGATGGTGCTAATGATAGTGTACGTGTGGGCGTACGATAGATGGAAATGGACATGGATATGGATGGACGGGGTCGCATTAAAAAAGTTGTTGGGCCTGTCTTTAACGAGCTGTATGGGGATTTGTTTAGAGTGGTGGTGGTACGAAATCGTGACCGTTCTAGCAGGATACTTGGCGAATCCACGATTAGCAGTGGCTGGGACTGGGATATTGATACAAACAACTAGTTTGATGTACACTGTTCCTATGGCTTTGGCTGGCTGTGTATCTGCTCGGGTAACTCTTTTAACTGATCAATTTTTGGTGATATAATTTGATACATAGATGTTTTGACATGTTATGGGGGTGTTTGTTTCGGCTTATAGCTTATTTGATTTTGGATAAACTCATTTTTTGTGGCTTATTTTGAAACATTTCCGCTATGACATAATAAAAATTTATATAAGCTGAAAAGTTTTAAAATAAGCCATAAATAATGAGTTTATAAAACATAATCTCAAATTCCAAATAAGCGCTGTATAAGCCAAAACAAACCCCCCCCCCCACCCCCTAAATACAACCGTTGTAATAATTCTAGACAAATTAGTGATTTATAATATTTTACCGTATAAGTTTAGACAACAAAGCTTTTATCTGTCCATTTTTTGATTCGCTAAACAACTATCCTGATTTGTCATTTTGACACATCAACTTTTTAACTTTGTTGGTATATCATGATCTTCCACTAACCAACTAAGGAATGTAACTATTCATTACTAACTAGATAACATTGGTTCGTAGAGCATTAGTACAAGCTAGGGATGAGCATTTCGAACCGAATCCCGGAACCGAACCGGAACCGTACCGGTATCGTACCGAAACGGTACCGATTCTTGAAATACGGTACGGTACCGGGACTACGAAATAAGGTGAAAAAAAAATCGGGACCACTAATTCGGTACGGGACCGGTACCAAATCGGGAAATTCCCGAAAAAAAACAGGAAAAACCCGATTTCCCGGTACCGGAACCGGTACCGATACCGGTACCGATATCCGAATCCCGTACGGTACGGTACCGGTACCACTAATTTATGCTCGGGAAAAAATCGGTACCACTAATTCGGTACGGGAACGGTACGGGACCGGTACCGTGCTCATCCTTAGTACAAGCCAAACTGCTATATCAACATCACCTAAGTTTTTTTTTTTTTTTTTCCTTTTTCACTTCCTTTTTACTTACACAACAAAAAAAACCTTATTCAGTAATTAAAGCCAAAACCCTATTTTTAAAACTTATCATTTTCTTTTCTTTTTCATTTTTTCAAACCAATTAACTTTTTATTCATTAAAATAAACATAAAAATTACATAAAATTACAAAAATAAAACATTTAAAATGGAAAAAAACAAACAAAAAAAATTAATAAACACACCCATCGTCTTCCTCATTAAATACACACACGCTGACAACAAACACACACTTTATAAATAAATAAAAAAAACCCCATAAAACCCATTTAAACGGGAAAATAAATCTCTTCTTTTGGCGCAAGCCAAATTATTGGCGTCCGGTTTGGCGAGGGTGGCCACCAATGCAGTGGCGCAGGTTGGCATCCGGTTTGGCAAGGGTACCAAGTGACTGCACCCAATGCTCTTAATCTTAACCATCAACCACATGTCTGGGTATGTTTGGCAAAACTAGCTGTAAGATGTAAAGTGTAAGCTGCAAAACTGTTAACATGAGCTACAACCGTATATTTTTCTTCAATAAAAGTGTGTGGTAAATTAGATGTTAACTGTAATTATAAGTTGTTAACAGTAATCTTACGTTTTAACAGCTCCAAAATATTTTAAAAGCTTCATGAATCAGCTTTTCATTTTAGAGCTACTTGTTTAAAATAAAAGCTTTAAGTTGATGTATCCAAATGGAGCTATTTGTTTTGGAAGAGATTATTTTTGTAACGAAAAGCTTACAACTTAAAAAAAAAAACTCTAAATAAATGCCTACCAAACAGGTCATTTATAACTAAAAACTTAGTTTTTTTATACTGTATTTTTTTTGTTATGATTTTAGATTATTTGATAGACTAATAATTCACATGATTTGAACTAGCGTCATACATGTTTAAGTTTGTTTACATCTATAACAACTCTCAACTTTAATGAAGATCGTCACAAGACTTTCATTAATTAGTCCGTAATTTTAATCAAACACTAGTATTTCTTTGTTGGTCACGAATTATATATTTGATGATATATTTTTATTTTCTCTAAGTGTTTTAAAAATGAATATTACTCCGGCCACCATCAAGTGGGATTTTGAAAGACTAAAAAGATGTGTTTTTATCGATATTCTTAAGTTTGTTCTCAATGCATGATTTTTGTCCAAAACTAGTAGTATTTTGTTCTTTTATGGCGACACTTAAATAAAAGTTCTATTTTTCTTTTCTCTAACTTGAAAAAACTACATTGAAAAAAATATATATATCTCACATAATACTTATCATACAAGATGTGTTGACATCGTCACGTTAGCTTTTACTCTTATAAATCAACATCAAATTTGAAAATATGAGATACAAAATCTGTAGATATCAAAAAATATATTATAATGATTACTATGGATATTGAGATTCTATTTGAAGCTACTCATAAAGAAAAGATATTTTTATTTTTCGCAGAATGCATGAGTAAATGATATCGATCAACTTTTAGTGTTGCTTTCTGCAAATCTTTTGTCGTTGGAACTTTTTAAATATTTGTGTTTTTTATGCTCTTTTTGAGTTGCAGGATGTGGTTACCCAAAAATCATATATTTTTGTCTTGGCAATGAAAACGACAATATCATAAGTTCCAAGTAAAGGTTCTTATTATTAATTTTTTGAAATCGAATAACATGTGAGATAATATGGATTGTTTTTATCTAGCTAAAAAAACAATAGAGAGTGCAATAATTTGTACATACAATGATACATATGTGTTTTAATATTTATGTCCTCTTAATGTATTTCTTAGTAGGGATTGTTTGAAACTTTGAATACAGTTCTCATAGTTAGTGAAATATTCAAAGTTAAGATAAACTAATAAACAATTAAAAAAAATGATAAAGTAATTGGTTATGGGGTGGATGTGGTAGAATCATTTCTTTTGTGACGTTTATATTCTATTTCTTACTTTCTGTCTTGATGCATCGATAACAACATTATGCTTTTAGTGGATGATGATGATGATATGGATATTTTACACTAACAATGGTATATATGTTTGATTTCAAGGTGGGTAATGAGCTAGGAGCAGGAAGACCAAACAAGGCGAAACTAGCTGCACTCGTTGCCTTGTCGTGTGCTTTCCTAGTCGGTTTCATCAATGTCATTTGGACAATCGTTTTTCGTGACAAATGGAGTGCCCTTTTCACCAAAGACCAAATGCTTCGATCCCTTGTTTCATCCGTCATGCCAATCATGGGTCTATGTGAACTTGGCAACTGTCCCCAAACAACTGGTTGTGGGATCCTACGTGGCACTGCTAGACCAGCTGTTGGTGCACGTATAAACCTTGGATCATTTTACTTTGTTGGCACCCCTGTGGCTGTGGCATTGGCGTTTTATTATAATGTTGGGTTTAGTGGTCTATGGATCGGCCTTTTGTCAGCTCAGATTGCGTGTGTGATTTCTGTGTTGTATTCGGTACTTGTTCAAACAGATTGGGAAGGCGAGGCATTGAGAGCACAAAAGTTGACGAATACAAGTTGTGTCATGGAAATGGTTACGGAAGGTGATGATGCTAGTCATGACAGCGAAAAAGGTTTCTTGATGATCGAGTGATGAATATCATTAGCATTTGAATTAGAGATGAAAACACACGTTTGGCCATAAGAATGAATGGCGTGTCTAGATTTTTTTTGGTAAGGTAACATGGTGTACGTCGAATCGTTACTCTTTTGCATCTTCGTTTCCTTGTATATGTTTTTGGATTGAGGGGATGCCATTTTGGGACGAGAATCAAACATCATTGCATTATTTTGATTATGATTTTACGGGACTTATTAGTTTATTAACAGGTTGTAAGTAATGAGTCAAAATTAAAGTAATATAGGGACTAAAAACTTATATTCTAAGGCTAGTCGGCAAGGAGGAGATTTAAGTCACCTTAACTACCAACTCACTCGCCACTCCCATGCTCTCATTATGGTCTCACGCGTGAGTCACGCATTTCAAAAGTAAATAAGGTGAGCAAGTCACCTTATTGATATTTGTGTAGCAAGTGTTTTGTAAGTATTTAAAAGGAAAAAAAAAAAGAAGAAAAATTAAGGTGAATGGAAGTGAGTGTCTTGTCTACAAAAAGTTGAGTGGTAGTGAGTGGAAGAGAGAGGAGAGAGAAAGCTGACGTGACGCTGATGTGTAAGGTGAGTGGAAGGGTACCTTGCCATCCAACTTTAGAGTAATTGGTATCATAACTCAGGTTATGCCATAACTCAGTGTCACGTCAGCATCACATCAGCTTTAATATTTCAACCTTAACTCAGAATAAATACTCCTTTATCATAACACAACCATAATACTACCTTTTGGGACTCACTTTTATTTAAATACTTACAAACTACCCACACATAAACATCATTTTTTTGTCCACTAGCAATCATAACTCAACGTTACCATGGTAACTCAGAGGGAAACGCACCTCCATAACTCAAACGCACGGTGTAACAACTCGACCATAACTAAGTTAACAACCTTCCACGTCACCCTTAACGCAAAAGTTGCGTTATGATACCGATAGCTCTTAGGCAAAAGATATTAAATTTGAAGCAATCTACAAAACATCAAACTAACAAAGATCTACGTGATTAAGGTAATCGATGTGATCGCGCAGAAAACACTAAAAAATTCTATCCAACAGATAGAAAGCGCTGGTCAGATGTACAGATGAATACCCGAATATATCACTTTAGTTTATTAGCTGACTCCCCGCCAATGTTTTTAAATGACCTTGTTAGAGCATCTATAATGCATCAAGTCATTAATGAAGCTTGAAGTGCAAAACCAAAACTTCAAACACTTGGTAGATACCAAGTCTTTGTTAAAAGTCTTTCAAAAAGATTTCAATCAAATGCATAAAAAGCTATTAACAAAGTGTTGTAAACTAGTAAAAGATCATAAAGACTTAAGCATTGGAGATGGTCCCGGGATTAACACGGCGAAACCATGTACATCTGAGTTAAAGAGGCTCGCACTTTCTGGATGACTCGAACAAGAAAACCTCATTCGTTTAACTGTTTACTTATCTAAACTACATATAATGAAGTAAGACATTTTCCTCCATTAAATATATTTTTAAGTTTTAAGAAATACAAATTAATATGCAATATGTACAAATGATTTGTGATATGTATAATGCATTAAATAATAATTCTTCTACACATAGTTATTTAAAATATTAATTAATGTAAGTTTAATGCCAAATTTTTGTTTCGTTACGGACATTTAAAAATTTTGAAAATTGCATACTACTCTATTATACATTTACCATGGGAAACAACGCCGTTTTATAAAGCTCCAAAACGACATCACTTTCATTTTTTTACATTTGCCTAGCTTGGGAACAACGCCGTTTCATGTTTCTTTTTAACTTGGGATGAAAACGATGTCGTTTTTTATGGCTTGCCTGACACGTGTCTTAAAAACATAGTCACGTGTCTTGCTCCTTCATAACACATGTGTGTCTCCTCATTATCTACAAAACTCGGTTGTATGTGGCCCAGTGATGTGAGAGTGAAAGTGATTGTGAGATTGTATGTTTTGTGGTGGTTTCTTGATATTATCGCCTTCGTTAACTTCCAAATCAGATTTGTGTGTGACATAGTGATGTGAGATTGTAAGTGATTGGGAGACTACGTGTACAAGATTGTGTGTTTTGTTATGATTTATTGATGCTATCGCCTGAATCAGGATTGAAAGTGTAGAAAGATTACACATGCAAAGCTTCAATTGCATGTGTGTGGTTGTGGTTCATCTTTGTTTGAAAATGTAAGTTTTGGTTGATCGATTTTAGATATATTTAGTTGGGGATGTTTATATTTGTATAGTTTATGATTTTTTTTAAGTTATGCGTCGTTTTTCAAAATTATAATGTTGAGTGTGTTTTCTTGGTTGTTTCATTATGGAACTGGTTTGTAGGTTTAATTTGGATGCAGTTGTTGCGGGCTGTAAACGTTGTCGAATAAACATGATTTCCGAGCTGGTTTGCCGTATTGTGAAAGGTAATTTATTTTGTGCAAAAACACAAAGTTATACAGTTTTTTTTAATGAATTTAGAATAGTCATATCCAGATATTTGGTGTTTTAAGGGCCTTAGTTGTTGCTTTATAAAATTGTTTCTTTGGTTATTTTTGTTTTGAAAGTGTTTGAGATTAACTATGGATGAGTAGGTGAGGCAACAAGTAGTGGTATAGGCTACCCGACTGTAAAAAAAAATGTCTTATTTAGATACTTGGAATATGGTTTTACAACATTAATCACTGTCTGCTTTTAAATCATGTATAAGGAAATGCGTGGTATTGGTGCTCATGCAGTTGCAATCTGAAATGTATGGTATTTTGGCTTTTTTTTTTGGTTCAGACGTCCCATTTGAGGACATGTGTTTCTGTTTGTTTGAGGTTTGTCGTAAGACCGATGTTTTTTATAGTATTATACCTTTCCATAAGTTCATGGATGACTCCATGCCTTTTGTTTAGATTTGTTGTAAAACTGCCGTTTAATTATATGTGCCAATTTTACATAATTAGCTACAAGTTGTGGTCATTTTAGTTTACACATTGTTAGTAGGTTCCTGAGTATATGTTTTTGTGTCTTTAATCTGTGGTGTATTTTATTTTTTGAAAATTTTGGGGCGAAGATCCTAAATCAAGTGCGCTTATCACTGTTTTTTGGTTAGTAGTTGTTTGGTATTTGTTTAGGGTTTTATTTTGTCCTGCAAACAATTTGCTTCATGGATAATTTATATTGAGTGGCCGAAAGTTTAAGTGGAAATTTTTTGAATAATTTATTATGAAATCCGTTGGTATATTTGTGTTGCATAGGTTGTATATTGGTTAGGGGTGAGCATCGGTCCCGGACCGGACCGGACCGCCAAGACCGATGACCGAATTAGCCAAAAAACCTAGACCGAGGATCGAACCGAATGTGGTCGGTCCGGTCCGGTCTCGGTCGGTCCGTCGGTCTGTCCGGTCCAACAAGGCCAAAATAGTCGGTTTGTGGTCCGGACCGGACCGAGGACCGAATTAGCCCAAAATCCGAGACCGAGGACCGAACCGAATGTGGTCGGTCCGGTCCGGTCTCGGTCGGTCCGTCGGTCGGACCCGGTCTGTTCAGGTCGTTTGCTCACCCCTAATATTGGTCGGTTAAAGATGGTAGGGGTCGCAATTGACCTGGTCATTTTTGTTGGCTGGTGCTTGTTATTGTTTTGCCGAGTTTTTTGTATTTGCTTTACTGAAATAATTAGTATAATGTGGACTTTCACCTTAGTTGCAGACAGTTGGTGCTTCATGTGTGTCATCTCTTCGTGATGGCAATAAATAATTGGGTGAATGTGGAGATATTCAATGGTTGTCGTTGTTTGGGTTGCAGTTTTACCGCACCTGAGGTTAGTATTTATAGCAAGCGTTATGCTTGGACAGTTTACTAATCCAGTTTTGTGTCTATAGCGATGGCGCAATTGAATTTCGAAGTATGTTAATGATATTTAAGGTCTTCTTATATCTTTTGATTCTGCTGCGTGGTTATGCCTGCTGGCTATACATACTTTGTTTAATCTGTGGTAGTAATTGTGTTATGACAAAGTCTGATATGTGTTCTTGATTGGTTATTCTCTATGTTGTCTATAAGTTGTAGTCACAATTGCTAATTTCACGACTGATAACAGGGGCGACTGGATGATTGTGGTGATTATGGAAAGGGCCAAAGGGGCGGTGAATACAGAAAGTATCAAGGTGTAGTAATCTATGCATGAAATTTGTTAGCATTATAGTTTGTAATGTATAATGATTGCTTACAAGATTATCAATTGCTGAAACACATGTGCACTCTTTTATTTGTAGCTTTTTGTCTTATGTACCCAAGTATCGAAGAACTTGGGTGAGGAGAATGGAAGAAATCAATCTGGCAGTTTCGACGGTGCTTAGATGAGGGGGTTTTTCTGAGTTATGGCCAAATCAATAGTCCAGCTCCGCAGCCCAAGGGAACCATCGAGACTACTACACCGGCACATTCACAACGGATGATTGCTGGCAAAGACTAAATGGATTTGTTAAGGTATAATATTTATTGCAATTGCATATTTATTTTTTTTCCCTGTCACATTTATCTGAGGTTGCCATTATATGAATTGCTATTGAAATAACAGTTTTTTCTTTTCTTTCTCTTTCTATTTTTTTGAGCATATTTTACTTTTACGGTAGTTGTTGTGTCATTTATAGTTTTGGCTTAAAGTTGCTACCGATATATTAGAACATATGCCATTAGTTTATATCGTTTTCGAACGATATTTGCTTGGCTATGATGATACGGTCAATTGGTGTTTATTAATTTTGGCATGACAAACACTGGAAGGCATGAGATGCAATCCTATTTTTTAGTCAGCACCATATCTGAGCAAAAGCATAAAACTATTGAGGCGATTTTTTATTAAGGCTATCCATGATACGTTGAGTGGAAATTTATGTTTCCTACTATATTTTTGTGGAAAATTATGTGACTGGAAAATCATAGAGCGGTTTTCTTTTTGATACAAATACATTTGGCACGCTTATTAGGAAAACCTTTGTATTGATTTCTCCCATGCCCCTTACTTGAATGTTAGTATGCCCATCTTATGTATTGTGCATATTCTGAATAGAAAAATGAACAGTGTCTTAGGGAGCATGGTGGTTGGTTCGGGCAACAAGCTCATGTTGGGTTCACATACAAGAAGGTTTTGCTTTGAAAAGGGGACGATGTTCTAGAATGACTTTCATATATTTTCTAGCACGCAACACAAATTTAGGTGATCTGTGATTTTATCGTTGGTGTTTCGTTTAGTTAACTCATTGCATTGATAACTTCAAGATTTAATATTTAGTACATCTAATGCAGTCGAGTGGGAAGAAATGCCAAGATATGTAGGGCTCAAAGGGGATCGAAGTGTGTGCATCTGATACTCTAAAGGCGAGTTGAACAAAAAAGAGGAGAAATTGTGAAAAGGTGATTAAGAGAAGTAAAGCTTTGTAGGTTAGTTTTTGGGTTGCAAATGAAACTGTTGGTTTGTAGGTTCACACCAAAGATTAATTTCCTTTTGGTAAACTCTTATTGTATGTCTAACTTGGATAATAGTTGCTTGACTATGATGATTCACACATCTGTTGCGTCATAATTTTGGTTTTTAGCCATTATGATATATGAGCAACAATATATGTATCCTAACTCAATTTACTGAGGCACTGGTCATTTTATTATTTAGGCTATACGGGGTATGCCAAAGAGCCATGCTTATGTTGGGGGTAAGGAAAACGGAAGAAAATGATATACGTGTTTTTAGAACACTTGAAAGAAAAAACGTTACCTAATCCTTTTTTGTAATTTAACTTTTTCTTGAGTGCTTCCTAGAAAATATTTATATCGATGTTTCCCATTCTTCTTACCCTGATGTTATTGTGTCCATTTTGCATATCGTGCATATTCTAAATACGAAAAAAAACATTGTCTTAGGTAACAACTCTTTTTATGCGGGGATTCGTTAGCAACGAGAGGATTTGCTCTGAAATGGCCATGGAATTTTGGAATACATTTGCTTTCTTTTCTGATGCACTTCGCATGTTCATTCAGTAATGGTTTGTGAAATTTATGGATGTGTTCTTTTGTTCTGGTATATGAGCGTATTGCTTAACATCGGGCCACCTTACAAGCATCAACAAAACATAGGTTCGGGGATGGTGGGCATTCCAGTTATACAAGTTAATTGCAGTTAATGTGGATGCAGTTTCCTGTCAGGATTGGACAGAAAGTATTTATCTGTGTTTTTAGAAGTGTTTATGGGAGTTTTTTTTTTCATTTACAAGTCTTTTAGTGTATAATCATTTGTATGGTATGCTAAATGTAAAGCGTGTATTTTTTATGTATATTATATATACATGAGTGTATGTTATATATCGGTATCAACTGAGGCAATGTGTTATATGTGAGGATCACTTGCTAACCTTATTTTTATCTCTTATCAGTAATTTACGACAAATATATGAGTTTAGTATAGCATACCTCAACAAATCTATTAACTTCGTAACTAAAACTTCCTTCAAACGTCATACAAAAACTGTATATTGATTTTATTGCTTTATACCAAAAATTGTTCGGAACGAATATTAGACTTAAATTGGCTCTGCCGCAATGCGTGACAGCCAGAGGCGGTACCACAATGGGGGCAGTGTGGGCAGCTGCCCCCACAAAGTTCACCGAGTAATGTCGATTGATCAGAGAATTTCAATTTGCCCCCATAAATGGGTAAATAGTATAACTGTGAAAATTTATCTAATAGTTGCATCATTGTCAAGTGGTTAAGGAAATTTGTACTTTCGTGAAGATATAATGTTCGATTCTTATGCTACTATATAGTTAAATGAATTTTTATTATCCAACTTTTTATTTTTGCTTCAACTATTTATTTTAATATCAATAAAAAAAAGCAAGTATGCGCTAAATATTGTGCATAATCATCGATTCTTAGTTTTGCTTCTCGCATGCAAACAAATACTATCGATTTCATTATAGCAACAAAGATCGAATTACTAACATGACCTGACTGGCACCCACTTTTAACTTTTGCCCCCACATGAAAGTTTTTCTAATACCGTCTTTGGTGACAGCCCATTTACTCGTTAAAAAAAACGTTTATCATCTATGTATGTAAGTTTAGTGAAATCCTAATCATTTTGCTAATAAATTCGGCTGAAAAGAATTGTACATGTCAATGAATGAAGATTTTTGTGCGATTTATAAAGAATGAAATGTGTAATTTTTGAATATCTTAATTTATAAAAGTAATGCCATATATATTATTAATCATATATTGCAAGAACTAATTTATACCTTTTTATGTTTACACGTTATATAATTTTTTGACGAATATTACACAACATTTATTGATTAGCAAATACCTTTCACCGTCGATCATCACAACCTTGTAATACTACTGATTACCATTTTCATATCGTCATTGCATTGTGATGCATATATACTTGACATTTTAATATGAAATAGTATGCTCCTAAAATTCTCACTATACGTAAAGTCATTATCACGAAAAACATTATTCGCCAAAATTTCTGATTACAAGATACTTATCGCCGCAATGCGCGGATACCCGCTAGTTTCTTATAATGGATGCCTTTTGTTGCCCAGTTTATTTGTTTTAATGGATTCTATTAAACCTTTTAGGTTAAAAGTGCTTTCTATTTGGTCATGCCTTACTTATAATCACACTGAAAAAGAATAAACAACGCTGAGCTAATTTAATATTTTCTTAATAGGAACACGTAAACGTGTCTGTGTGGTAAGTTAAAAGTGCAATATCCTTAGATTCGTAAAATTCTACATGCTTTGTTAATTGAAAAAAGTAATATAAAAGAAAGTGGATAAAATAGTTTGCACAACTGCCGTTAGTTAATGGGGACACATGTCTAGCGAGGGTACAAAACAAAGTTTAAAAGACGAACATAATTAGCTAAGAGCACCTGGTGTGAGCTCGTCGTGCCCCTTCGTCGTCCACCCTGGCACTCCGCCGTGCCTCGTTTTGACACCGGGGTTGTTCGTCGTTGTTCGCCGTTGTTGAACTCGTCGTGGTGACGACGAGAGAAAAAGCCTGACACAAAGCATAAAACGTATATACATCCATTATTAAACGGATATATATAACGTATATATTATTTTTTTTAAAAAACCCAGCACCTCTATATAAACCATATATAAACCATCTTCATCTTCACCATTTACACACATCTTCAAACCCAAAATCTTCCATTCTTACTTAACAAAAAAAAAAAAAAAAAAAAAAAATCTCACAATGTCTCAAAACCCAAATGACGGAGGATACTTCACAAACCTACTTAACTCAAACCCACCACAATACGGGGGTTCTTCAAACCCGTTTACCCCCTCCTCGACCAATTCCAACCTGTCTCCACAAGAAATAATCCTTAACCAACAATATCAGTTTCAACAAGGTTTCGCAAATTACCCCGGCCGATTTTCATCACCTCAGTTTTTTAACCCGTCACAACCTCCACAGTTTTTTAACCGTCACAGCCTCCACAGTTGCCCCAAATGGAATCACAACCGTCCGGTTCACAATTCAAAGTTCCAAAAGCACGTGAACCGGCAAAAGGCAGGGGCAAAAAGACGAAGGCAAAAAAAGTTGCTGTAGATTTGGACGCAGACGACGACGAAAATGTTGAAGTCATAGCACAAGCAGATAGGAGGAAGTGGACCAAGTCTGAAGAAATGTTACTTGCGCAGTGTTGGATAGAAATTTCCCAAGATATAGATATGGGAAATGACCGTCCTGAGGAGTACTTTTGGAACGACATTCTCGACATGTTCAATTCTAAGACCACCGATAACCAGCGTGGCAAGAATATGATAACTGGTAAATGGACAAGGATTAACGGTGATTGCCAGAAGTTCAACGCTGTTTACAAACATCTTCAGCGTCGAAGTGGTGAAAATGACCAAGATCATGTCGAGAATGCCAAAGTTAACTTTATGCAGCGTTTTGGTGGGAGAGAGTTTGCGTATGAAAAATGTTGGGGTGTTTTGAAAAATTATCCCAAGTGGGATGCCGAAGATCCTATTGACATTACATGTCTCGAGGATATATTCGGGCCGGATAGACGACCTCGGCCTGAAAGAGATGGATGCAAACGAGCCGCAAAGAAACAGAAGTCGACTTCAATGTCAAGCGCTGCAAGCTCCGGTGGAAGTCAAACGAATAGTTTTTCAGGACATATATCCGAAATATATGCTCAAAAAGCCGATGCTCAAAGGGCTTGTTACGAGGCGAGGCGGGAGAAGGAAAAAACGTGGCAAGAGGTTGAGGTTTTTATTAGTAAGTGTTGTTTTTTTATTATTGTGTTATGTATTGTATTTTTAATTTGAATGAAATGAATTTATTTAGTTTATTTGGAAATGAAAATTGAATAAAAAAATAAAGTGGTAGTGGTGGGCCCCAAATTAAGAGGTTGAGGTTTGTTATGAGTGAGGAGGGAGTTTGTTGTGGTTAGTTGTGAAAAAATAGGATGATGATGTGACGCTGAGGTGGCACGACGACGAACCTTAACCTCGTTTTGACACCTAGTGCTCTAATGCTATATCCATTATAGAAGTTGAATTCTCAGTCAGTTTTTCATATACTAATTAATTTATGTTTCAAACTTTATTGGGTTTAGGTAACAAACTAGCAACGATGTAACATTCCATAATTTAACGATATACTAAAGGTATAAAAATATTTGAGACCTCAACTAAAGATCGTAAGATGACATAGACGTTGGAGTTTACGAAACATAACACTTATATAAAACAAGTAAACATCTTCAAAGCATGCAGTGAAAGTAAGGATCAAATACTTACAATTAGTTAACCGAATATAAAAGTATATGCGTATTTTTTGCGATTTCTAGCGAAACAAGGAATCGTTAAACAAGAACCAATTAAACCCTAATCAATTTAGGGTTAATATAATACGACCTAACACCTTAGTCGAATGGAATAAAACACAAACACAAGTGTATTTGTCATTCGTTCTTGTACACACGTTACGTATTACTAACAATTCAATGAGAAAAGCTAGGTTATTGAATCACAAACAAACCAAACACTTATGTTTTAGCTTAGAAAATCGACTCCAATGGGTTTAGGAGTGGGAACCGATCCGTTAAGCTCAAAACAAGAGAAGAGAAGAAGAGAAATTAGGTTTGCAAGGAACCAAGATTTGTCTAGAATGAATACAAGGGGTTTGTTTTTTATACCATAACAGGAAGCTTTTTCTTATACTATAGTTGCAAGTCTATTGTTCTCTTTTCGAATTAGGTGAAACAAAGCTTCAAACAATCTGGGAGTCTAAGTTAGGGTAGGATTGCCCTACTCCCTTTGATCGACCGGTTATAGCAATCCAAAAGGGTTCTAGAACCTTTTTGATCATTAATTTCATCTCTAGTCCTTTAACTTGATATTTAACGACCGTTAACAAAACCCCGTTAAATACTAACTCTCGTTAAGTAAATAATATTTTGTGAACTAATAATTAACCATTACGTTTTATATTAATTATTAAAACATTGAATCTTATACGTAAAGTGTGCAATCCCGAAGTCTCGTGTTCGAATCCGGTCATACACATATTAATTTATATCCATAAAACTTACAACTCTCACTTGGATATATCTTAATATAGTAATTACATTGGTTAGTCTAGCATAACACCCCAATGCCCCCAGAACGACCCTGAGTGTGGTTTCCTGAAAAACCCTTTGATGAATCATCATCATACTTATCCTTTTGTTTCTGATGCTACGTTAATATGGATATGGATTTAATTCATTCCATAATTAACTATTCTGTTTCTCATTATATCTGATTGCATGACCGGATAGATCTTGAGCATGGTCATGCAAACATTTTGTCAACCCTACGAGGGGCCCAACAATATTAAAATTCAAAACAAATTTGAAGGAACAAATTATTTCTTGACTACAAGCAAAACTCATGAACTTTGCATCACTTCTGAAAATAGCCCTTATAACTACCAGTTACGGATAGCGTTAGACTATCTTACAAAAAATAAGCTACATCCATGACAGTTATTTGGTATCTCAAGTCTGAGGATAAATATTCATGATTTACTTTAATGACAAAGATCCATAAAGTACAATCATGCGGTTAGGATATGTCCTATATTCAATTCATTGAATATCATGCGAATTTGGCATGTCCACGCATAAATATACATAAGTATATTCTACCAAAAGTCAGATTTGTCTTAATTCAATGATATTCTCACATCATTGATTGACAATGGACTATTTAGAATAACATGAGTTATTCATGGATTTAAACATGCAAATATATGATACCATATTATAAATGAGAAAAAAACATAACAAAATATTTTATTTCATTAAAGTAATAATTGTTCATAACATCCTTTATCCAAATACATAACCATAGATTTACATGAAACTACTAGCTAAACGAAATCCAATGCCATTGGTATGTTGGTAAGCTATTCCTTAGGTAAATCCTTCATAAAGGGATCAACTAGATTGTCATCTGTGTGAACTTTGAGTAGATTGATTTCACCTATTTTGATTTGTTCTCGAACATAGTGATATCGTCGAGGAAAATGTCTAGCGCCCTTCATTTCACCTATTTTGATTTGGTTCATTCCTTTATGCAAAAGGGTTCCTTGGGTTGATTTTTTAAATTTTTGAATTTTGGTGGGAAATGGATTTCCTATATGCATAAGTATGTTATACTAGTTCTAATATAGGTAAAAACTAGTCAAGATTAACTTACAAGCAATGTATGGTAATTTGGAAAGTCGAAATAAGCGAAATTCAGAAAATTACCTGGAGAATCCACGGCACCAAAATTTTACACAGGCGGAACCCTTAAAAGGGTGCCGCCTGGTCCGCCTGTACAGGTACGGCGGTACCAATTCTTATAACAGACGGTACCAAAAGATTGGTGCCGTCTGATCCGTGGACACCAGAAATCACCACAGAATGTATTTTTAAGTGTCGGGGACATTTCTGAAACCTGAAATCTTGCTCAAAACATGTGACATTAATTATTTCTAGTTAGGAAAATTAAATAACACATGCACAAACATAGTGGAGCATAGATTTTGACCAAGGGTGAATGATTTTCACATTGAAGTGAAAATGGGTAAAATTTGATAACACACTTGTGCTATCCCCCTGCATGAAATAGTTAGTATACAACATTGTTTTGAGTTATATTATCATCCTACAAAATAAAAACAACCAAATTTTATCAAACATTAAAGATAATGTTGTTCCAAACACTCCTTAAACCGATTCTCTCTTGTCCAACTTCTTGTAGATCTTGTTCATCATCCTACCAAGGCACTTGAACATCCCCTTGGTTTGCTTGAACTCCGCTGATTCATTCTCAATCTCGGGAAGAGATGCATAATACTCATGAGGTGGAAGATGAGAATTTGGAAGACCATCTTCGGAGCTATTTGATGATGATGATGATGGAGTTGGAGGTTTTGCTCTCTTGCCTTTTGTCTTAGCAACTCGCTCGTCACTCAAGGGCACAAAGATGTGAGGGATGAGCTCATAGTGAAGGTGCATCCCTTTTGGGCTTGGTGGAATTGGTGCATAAGCTCTATAAAGACGGGTGAGAAGCATCCCGTATGGAAGAGCAACCGATCCTTGAGTTGGAATATCAATCATTCTCCTAGCAATGTAGTAGGCTAAATTAAATGGTTGACAGGTGGATAAGTTGTATAGCATGTGACAAAGGCAAGCATTGATATGATCCCTATTCCCTATGGTGCTAATGACGTTGGCTCTAAGTAGTTCTTCCCATTTCTTAAATTCGGGCTTAAGTTCATTGAGCTTCATTCCATATGGATCTCGGTTCACCTCCTTTCCCTTTCGGGTGACTCGGGTTGTATCTCCCCTTAGGTTAAATAGGCATTCACGGATGACATCCTTATCCGATAAAGGTGTTTGGTAGGGAAGAGAGCGATCGTTGATTGCATCAAGGATGGTGAGTGACCACTTATCCGAGTAGACACATGTCCCTCGGTTGGGAATTCCTAGTACTTGAGCAAAGTTGGTTAAGGAGATGGTGTAGTCGTTTTGATTTATCTTAAACCTAAGGCTAAACTCATCATCTTCATCAATGAAACCGGTGACACTAGCATAAAACTCTAACACAAACCTAGGAAAAATAGGTTCATCGATGTCAAGGAGACAATCGAATTGAATAGCGGCTAGCTCTTCACGGAGATTGGTATTTTAGATAAAAGAGGAGTGAATGGTTCTACCCTCATGGAAGTACCTAGTCTCTAGACTCTTAAAGATTTCGACTTGCTCCTTTGAAAGTCCTTTGGTTTTGTGGTGTTTGGGAATGTAGTTAACGGTATCCTTGTGATCATAGAATTTTGCGGCTACAATGGTTATTCCTATGAGCAAGAATTCATATGTTAAGAATGAGAATAAACTTTAACATTTTGATTCTAGTGTGTGTCTATATGAAAACGATTTGGAGTTGCGGTTATCTCGACTCATTTTATGCATAAAATAGTCTTTAATGGGGGTGTTTGGCAAACGGCATGAGATAAACCAAACGCTCCTAATTCAATGTGGCTTCATTTGAATATACCCGGGAATGCATATTAGTTATGCAATACCTTTGGTATTCAAGAGCATGCAAGTGATGAAAATTTAACGTTTCTATTAGTATTAACAATAAAAAATTGTTTTCCTAAAAGTGAGAAGCTTTTCAAAAAAAAATTTGACATGAGGTGTTTGGTTTTTTGAATAAAGCCTGATAACGCTACACGCGTCGTTCGGGGTCAAGGAAACTTCCTTTTCTTCGAGCAAGTTTTATAACACCCTAGGCAGTGAACCTAATCGTTGTAGTGTAGTAATTAGGGTAAGCCACGGGTATTGATATCGTTCTCTAGGGGAATAGGAATGCTAGTAGGGAGTTACTACGCTAAGGTTAAGGTTGAGGAAGATTATTTTTTTATCTTTTTATATTTTATGAAAATGGAAAGGTACGAATCTCGGGTATTGGATTTGGGGGGTTGGTATTTCTACCGATTACTCTACTATTATCTAATTATCTAAACTAAGGTTGTGAGAGTCTATGTCTAATTAATGTGTGCTCGTATGATAGTTTAAAGATGTGTTTACTTAGATGCTACTACTCCCTAGTTATCTCCTATTGATGGTTGAATTGTCACGTCCTTATTCTTAACGCGTTGTGTTTTCTAAGGTCGTAAGGTGTGCATTCCCTAACTCTTTGAAATCACCTTTAAGTGTAGTAAACGAAATCCACTAAGTCATTCATAAACTAAGTTTGAGGTTATCTTTGGGTTTAGTAAACGAAATCCACTAAGTCATTCATAAACAATCAAAGATTTATCAAGTATTAGACACAACGATAGCCTAGTCGCACTACTAAGCCAATTACAATTAAGATAAGAGACAACCTAACAATAATTAACAACTAGGTTTCATATATCTAAGCAAACACACAAGTAATTTAGCCGGACATGGTAAACATGCAAGCATACACACAATCAATCAAAGACATAATTGAATTAATGAAGCAAAGACTTATCTTGGTGTAAGATAGGGTTAAAAACCCTAAAATACTGTACAAGACACCTTAGGTTCGGTTTTAGGTTTTTACTCCAAAGACTCTCCACATAAAGACTGAAAAATTCGGATTCTATATATAAGATTACAATTGCGACGGCGTCACCTTATGTTTAGTGACGCCGTCGTGTCGCCGCCATTAGGGTTTCGTCTTGGCCACGTTAACCTTGCGACGGCGTCACCTTATGTCCGTGACGCCGTCCTCTTCAGCTTCTGACGTCGTCTGGATCGCATCTAGGCCGTCTGAGTAGCGACGGCCTACTCTTTCACAACTAGACGCCGTCTCTTGAAAACACGAGTTTTGAGTTCTGACCCGTCACAATAATTCTCCGACGGCGTCGCAATTAGCTCCTGACGCCGTCGCCTTCTACATTCAGCGACTGTGAGTGTCTCGATTTCGACTTTGGCCATTTTCTTCATATATTCGCGCCTTTCTGTCCAAATAAGTGCCATTCCAGCATTTTGCCTTCACGAGACCTAAAAAGTGAAAAGGAACGATATTAAGCAATAACGGATACAAAAGTGATCAAATAAGGACTTAAATGACCCCTCAAAATGGTACCTTTTAAAACCTTATCAAAGCCTTATAGTCATTATCTTTTGATTAGTGGGAAACATGATTTGTTTATGCAATATGATAGTGTAGTACCTAATTTCAATGACTAGTTATGCAATTTGCCAATTGAATCCATGTTTTGTATAAGAATATATACAAACCCCATGTAGTGATTTTGTGCACAAATTAGAATCCTAGACTCAGAATTAAGAGATAAAATGTAGTTAAGATACTTACAATGATGTTATCTCCAGTGATTAGTGGGTGAGAAGGTGTCAACAATGAGTTGGGTCTAATGTTTACACGTTTTGGTAAAGTGGGTTTTGAGGAAGATGATGTTTTGTAGGTAGCAGTTTTGCCACTAATGTCACCACGGACCAGACGACACCATAAAAATGGTTCCGCCTTTGTTTTCGTTTGGTGCCGTGGCTACATTAGCAGGTTTAAAACAAAATTTGTTTTGTTTTGTTTGTTCTAAGGTTTATGCTATGTTTTACCTACATGTTTGGTTCCATTAATCCCAAACCAAGTCTAAGAAGATTAAATGGTTCTCGTTTGAGAGGCTTAGTTAAAATGTCGGCAATGTTGTCTTTGGAGGACACTTTCTCAATTGAGATGTTTACTTTTTGAACATTGTCGCGAAGGTAGTGATGACGGATTTCAATATGCTTCGTACGAGCATGTTGGACGGGATTTTTGCTGAGATTGATAGCTCCTTTGTTGTCGCAAAATATGACTATATCGTTGAGATGAATTCCGTAGTCTACAAGAGCTTGCTTCATCCAAAGAGCTTGTTGACATGCTTTTCCGGCCGAGACATATTCGGATTTAGTAGTTGAGATAGCTAAAGCCGTTTGCTTCTTTGCAAACCATGAGGTGAGACAATGTCCAACAAAAGTGCAAATACCACTTATACTTTTTCTATCAACATAGTCACCGGCGTGGTCCGAGTCGGCATACACTAAAGTTTCTACACCCGTTCCTTTGGGATACCATAATCCTAAACATGTCGTTCCCTTAATGTATCTAAATATCCTTTTCAAAGCTTCTAAATGTGATACCTTTGGATTTTCTTGAAAGCGAGCACATAGACAAACACTAAACATAATGTCGGGTCTACTAGCCGTGAGATAGAGTAAGCTACCGATCATTCCTCTATATTTAGTGTTATCTACCGATTCACCTTCCTCATCCTTGGTGAGTTTAGTGTCCGAAGACATGGGTGTCTTAGTTGGTTTTGAATCTTCAAGACCAAATTTCTTAAGCATATCTTTTATATATTTAGATTGGTTAAAGAATATGCCATCTTCTAGTTGTTTAATTTGAAGTCCTAGTAATTCACCCATCATACTCATCTTAAACTCATCGTGCATGATTTTAGAGAAATCATCACATAGCTCTTGACAAGTTGATCCGAATATAATGTCATCAACATATATTTGAAGAATGATAATGTGTGACTCCCTTTTCTTGGTAAAGAGAGTATTATCTACTAATCCCATGGTATATTTGTTTTCAACAAGAAAAGTCTTAAGTCTATCGTACCAAGCTTTTGGTGCTTGCTTAAGACCGTATAATGCTTTCTTGAGTTTGAAGACATGATGTGGTTTCTCAAAGTCGGTGAAACCGGGAGGTTGAGCAACATATACTTCTTCGTTAATAAACCCATTAAGAAATGCACTCTTAACATCCATTTGAAATAATTTAAAGTCATAAGCACATGCATAAGCAAGTAATATTCTAATAGACTCGAGTCTAGCTACCGGTGCATAAGTTTCATCATAATCAATTCCCTCTTGTTGATTATAACCTTGTGCGACAAGCCTAGCTTTGTTTCTAGACACTACACCATTTTCATCCATTTTATTTCGAAAAAACATATAGTTTGATCTTTAGGTTTTGGAACTAATTTCCAAACATCATTTCTAACGAATTGGTTTAACTCTTCTTGCATAGCAATTACCCAAGATTCATGTTTTATTGCTTCATTTATGTTTTTCGGTTCAATGGTAGACACAAAACAAAAATGATTACTTTGATTTTGAGCTTGTGATCTCAAGGTTCTTTGATTTAGTTGACCTATGACCTTTCTAAAGGGTGACTTTTGGATTCTTTGATGTTTATAATCTCATTATTTAATGGTTCATCTTCCTTGTCATTTTCAATTATTTCTTGACTTTCTACAAGTTGACTTTCAACTAAGTCATCATCTACCAAAGGTGATGTCTTAGAGGGAGGTGGACTTTCGTCGAATGTTATGTTCAACGATTCCTCGACTCTCATTGTTTTTTTGTTTAAGACAATGTAAACTTTACTAGTTTGAGAATAACCAAGAAATACACCTTCATAAGACTTTGGGTCAAACTTGGTGAGGTAATCTTTAGTATTAAGAATGAAACATTTACATCCAAAGACTCTAAAATATCCTAAAGTTGGCTTTTTACCTTTATAAAGCTCATATGGAGTTTTGTTTAAGAAAGGACGTATCAAGACTATATTTAAAATATATGTAGAAGTGTCAATGGCGTTACACCAAAACTTTTGAGGAATTTTTTGTTCATTAAGCATTGTTCTACTCATTTCTTGAATTGTTCTATTTTTACGTTCTACGACTCCATTTGATTGAGGTGTTCTAGGAGCCGAAAAGTTATGTGTTATACCATTTGTATCACAAAAGTTTCCAAATTGTGTTTCATTGTCAAATTCACGACCATGATCCGTTCGGATCGACACAATTTTAACACCTAGTTGATTTTGAATTTTCTTGCTAAGAATTTCAAATTTATCAAAAGCTTCATTTTTGGTTTTCAAAAATAACGTCCAAGTAAACCTTGAGTAATCATCTACTATGACCAAAGTGTATAAGTTGGCTCCATAGATTCTTATAGCGGATGGACCAAACAAGTCCATATGCAAAAGTTCTAGACACTTAGATGTGGACACCATATTTTTAGACTTATGGCTACTATGGGTTTGTTTACCAATTTTGCAAGCGTCGCAAAAATGTTGATCATATTTAAGTTTTGGTAAATTCCTAACTAGCTCTTTTGAAGATATGTTTTGTATAAGTGTCATATTAGCGTGACCTAAGCGTCTATGCCAAAGAGTTGAGCTATCATCTAATGTTGTTAGACAAAGTTTGTCATTAGATGTTTTATCTATTTTCATAACGTATATGTTATTTTTCCTAACTCCTTTAGCTATGGTGATGCCATCTTTTAATATTTTACTGCCATTTTCATCAAATAGTACTTTATACTTTTTATCACATAATTGGCTAATACTAAGTAGATTAAATCCTAACCTATCGACATGAGAAACATTTTCAATAGTTAGGGAGTTATGAGCGATCGTACCTTTGCCAATTATTTTGCTTTTGAGATTGCTACCAAAAGTGACATTACCTCCATCATACTCTTGGTATGATGAGAATATACTTTTGTTGCCCGTCATGTGTCGTGAGCATCCACTATCTTTTATCCACTCATCAGGTTCCAATCCAACTTTCAAGCATACCTAAGAAGCAAATAACTCAAGCGTTTGGTCCCCAATATCTCATGGGTCCGTTTGGGTTAAACATACCATTTATTTGATTCATGTATGGAAACGATGGGTAAGAGTTCCATGACATGTAATATGGAGTTTGATATGGTCTAGGGAAGTTATGATTCCAACCGTTGTGTTGATAGTTGGGTTGTACGTTGTGGTTACTCTTAGGAAAGGGGCGTTTGGCAAAAGGTGTTTTACGTCGTTGTTGAGTAATTTTTTTTATCTAAATTCATTTTTAGCAAGTCCTACTCCTGATGTAACAGCATGTTTTAGTTTAACACTATCCTTGGTTTTCTTTGTTACTTTGACAAATTCACTACGGTCCATATCACAAACATTCTGTCCTGCTGAAGTTCCCACGACACCAATTTTTACAACAGACGGATCCCTTAATTTGGGTCCGTCTGGTCCGTGCTGCACTGCAGCAGTTTTGACAGTTTGTTTGTCTTTTTCGGCCGTTTTGTTTTGACTCTTTGGAATTAATACTTCATTAAATCCTAGCCCATTCATGTTTCCTAGTGTTCTTTGAATTCTAACTCTTTTATCGGCACACGCGATGTTTTTGTTAAACCTTTTAAATTTAGAATTATGTTCGATTAGAACATCTTGTGTGAGCTTTAGTTTTTCTATTTCAAGATTAAGCTCTTGACATGATTTGCAATCATCGTTACTTGCTTTTCCCTTTTCAAATCGTTTTGCCTTTTCTTTTAACTCATAGACTTCATTTTCTAAAAATTCCTTTTTACTTTTCAAAAATTTATTTTTAGTTATGATTTTTAGACTTAGCTCACACAATTGATTGTATTGTTTTTGCAAAGTGTCATCATCAATAGAAGAATAAGATGAGTCGGAATGTACCTCATTTGAATCATGTGCCATTAGAGCGATTTCCTCCTTGCTTGATTCTTCATCATATTCACTATCACTCCAAGCGCCACTAACAAAAGCTCGTTGAGTTTTGCTTTTAGGTGGCTTAGGACAATCTCCTATTAGATGACTTGCATCACCGCATCTAAAGCACTTTCTTTCACCTTTACCCTTTTTGTCATCCCGATCTTTTCAGAATGGCTTCTTTTCTTCTCGAGGTTGTCTTACAAACTTTCCACTTCTTCTAAAGAACTTTTTGAAATCTCTAACGGCCATGGCGTACTCTTCATCTTCACTACCGGAGCAAGATTCGTCATCATCACTTGATTCCGTTCTTGCTTTTAGAGCAACGGATTTGATTTTCTCTCTTTTTCCTTTGATGATTTCCGAATCTTTCTCCATCACCATTTCGTGTACTTTGAGGTTTCCGATTAGGTCGTTTAGTGACATTTTTGAGAGATCTTTTGATTCTTCAATGGCCGTCACTTTAGTTCTCCACTTCGGATGGAGTGCTCTAAGAAATTTCCTGACAAAGTTCTTACTATGAAAGGATTCATCAAGTGCTTTAAGTGATGTAATAATAGTATTAAAACGAGCAAAGCCACAATCAATGGTTTCATCTTCAGGGATAACAAATTTTTTATATTGTTGAACAAGAAGATCAATTTTGTTATCCTTGACTTGTGAATTTCCTTGATGTGTAATAATCAAAGATTCTCAAATATCTTTGGCGGTTTCACACATGAAAATTCTTTCATATTCTTTTCTAGGCAAAGCATTATAAAGCATCATTTTAGCTTCATTGTTTTTAGCAGTTAATTTCTTTTGTTCATCAACAGAAATATCTTTTGTTGTAGAACTAAAAGCCCCTTTAACAATAACAAACCAAAGATCTATATCTTTTCATTTTACATATGTTTCAAAACGGTTTTTCCAATAGATAAATCCATTGGTTTCAAAGAGTGGTGGTCTTTGCATAGATTGCCCTTCTTTAAAGTTTTCAGAATCCATGGATCGTTTCAAGTTTGTAAAATACAATATATTTTAGAAATTCTTGAGCAACGAGGCTCTGGTACCAATTGTAGAAAACTAGAAGGGGGGTTGAATAGTTTACCGATTAAAAAATCTTTGTTTTGAAACTTATTTAAAGATCAATTGATATTGATCTTAGATATGTTAATGAAATATGTAAACAATATGTAAAGAGTAAATAAGGAAAGAAACGATCAAACCACAACAAGTTGTTTATAGTGGTTCGGTCTACAAGGACTCTTTTTCCTTACCATACTCCACTCCCCGAGTCTCACACTCGAGAGTTTAACTTCACTAGTCAACAATCTCCTTTCACCGGCGGAGAAACCTTTACACTTCGCTTACACTATTTCCGACACTAAGCTAAATGTCGAGTTCTTTCCAAGGGTACAACCACTCCCACACACAACGTATTTTGAGGACTAAAATACTAACCACTCACATTCACAAGATTATGATAGTTTGATACAACAATGAAGTATGAATCAACACAAGATCATACAACACCAAACAAACAAGACTTCCAACTTCTCGTTGAAGCTTAAATATGACTTGATCTTCTTTGCTACAAAAGAGATCACTAATATGATATGAAACTGAGTTAGAAAGGTTAGAGAGAAGAAATGTATGAGAGTATGATAGAAAGTGATGAAAAACTACTTGGTTTGACTTTGCTATTTATAGCCAAAACTCTCAGCAGGCACCACGGACCACGGAACCCTTTAAAGGGTTCCGCCCGTTATAAGATTTGGTGCCGCCGGGGTCTGACAGCAAGATCTCAAAATCTTACCAAATTCAACCATATCTATGCAAGATTGTGTAAGATATGTAGAGCCTAAATCTACACAAAGAATCTTGTGAAATCTTCCAATGATTTCAATGATGCATCACATGATGTCATATGTCTGTTTTTCTATTTTTAGAAATATGAAAATACATATGTAATGTTTAGTTTTTAAGAAACCAAAACATTCTAAAAACTCTTATCATACATTATGGTTAATCACAATGTAAATGCTTGAGTGATGAAGATATTATTTGAAAAATCTTGTTTTAATATCTATTAGACTTGACAAGCTTTAAGCTTTATAAAAATTATATTTACTTTTGTCATTAACAAAACTTAGGTAAAGATCAAAAATATAAATAACGTTTAATGACGATATTTGTATTAACAATCTCCCCCTTTTTGTTGAGGACAAAACATAAATTTTATTTTTATAAAAGATGTAAAGATTGTACAAGATTTATAAAAATATTAGTTTTTAGAACTTGAAAAAGAAATGATATTGCAAGTATATGATGTTTGACTTTTTCAGAAAGTCAAATACAACCAAGTTCTATATGTTTCTCCCCCTTTTTGTCTCAACAAAAAGAAGATGCAAGGAGGAATGTGTAATGAGCCCTTAGCCATTATCTCCCCCTTGACCAAAGCTCCCCCTAAATTGGGTGCCAATAGAAGGAGACATGGATTGTGAAAAAGCTACAAAAAAAATGTTAGTAATAATCATCATCACAAGTATTTCCAAACACTATGTAATAAGCAACAACAATATAGAAAACATCATTTATTTGTTAAAATTTTCATGAGTTAAGACTCATGAAAGAAGAACACAATGAAGTGTTGAATACAAAGAAATAATCCTAGAAAGATACAAGAAAAAGACTAAATAAAAAG
Organism: Chrysanthemum seticuspe; assembly: GCA_019973895.1. Classification (NCBI taxonomy): domain Eukaryota; kingdom Viridiplantae; phylum Streptophyta; class Magnoliopsida; order Asterales; family Asteraceae; genus Chrysanthemum; species Chrysanthemum seticuspe. The sequence goes on from BPTQ01000004.1 coordinate 236,268,134, forward strand.
TGCCTAAAAGAAAATAAACTAGGACCCTCCTATTGAGGAGGTGGATGAGCAAGAGCATTGAGACGCTCGAGGATGTGATTGAGGATGAACCTAATTTCCTCTTGGAACTCATGGACCATCACCCGGGTCCGTTCGGTTGTTTGGGAGGTTTGCTTACAATTTGAGCAACCATGCCTAGGAGGGTAGTATGTTGCATGTTGTTTGTGTGGTGGAATGGTGGAAGTGGTGATGTTGGTGTTGGTGTTTGGTGTGGTGATTAATGAGGCTAGCAAAGCACTTTGCATTTGCATAGTCTCATTTAGATGAGAATCCACCATGTTGGAGAATTGGTGGAGATGTTGGAATTCGGCTTGAATCTCCTCTTTTGTAGGATGATTTTCCCACATGGACTCCTCAATGTCCTCTATGTGAGGAGACATTGATGTAGGGAGTGGTTGATCCCCATGCAAAGGACCATGGATGTCTTTGTGGATGGGGTGAAAGAGAAGAGGTCTTGGCCCTAACGGGGCGTTTGGGTCGAAGGATGGTCTAGGAGACTCATGAGCAATCCGCTCAATAGTGCCAAATGATGGCAATGGTGGTGGATGATTGGGCCTAGGGGTAAAATCTTCCAAGTCCTCCAAGTAAGGATTTGTAGAAGTGGGAGGTGTGGAAAATAACTCCAATGGGATGAGGGTTGGAGATTTTGGTGGTGATGGTGTTTGATGTTTGGAGGGGTGCCGGTGGTGGTAAGCGTGTGTCTTTGTTGGTGGTGGAGTGGTGATGGTAATGGGTGTAGGAGTAGCTAAAGTGAGGTGTGTATCATCCCTTATAGGAGATGAGATGGTGAGTGGAGATGACTCGGATGAAGAGCTCAAATTGACAAAGCAACAAGGTCTTACGCTAATCCTAGCGGTTTTCTTGCAAGGCTTGGTTGAAGGTGAAGTTTTTGTCATTTTGACTTGAGTTTTTTCCAGTTGAAGGTAAGAATGGAGAAGGTGTGAAGATGATCATGGTAAAACCTCTTAATTTATAGAAGTGAAAAATTATGGAGAAATGTGTTTGATTTGATGTTAAACCATAGAAGGGATGAGGTTCCTAATGATTTGGAAGTGGGTTAAATGCTAGTCATATCACCCAAGTGAAGCCATACAAGAGGGATGGAGTGAAGAGGCAAAGATATGCAATAAATGTGTTCTAATAATTGTAAGATCCTAACAATCAGATTACCCACGGATTGCAAGGAACCAAATTTTGGTTCCTTCCTTTATGCAAAAGGGTTCCTTGGGTTGATTTTTCAAAGTTTTGAATTTTGGTGGGAAATGGATTTCCTATATGCCTAAGTATGTTATACTAGTTCTAATATAGGTAAAAACTAGTCAAGATTAACTTACAAGCAATGTATGGTAATTTGGAAAGTCGAAATAAGCGAAATTCAAAAAATTACCTGGAGAATCCACGACACCAAAATTTTACACAGGCGGAACGCTTAAAAGGGTGCCGCCTGGTCCGCCTGTACAGGTACAGCGGTACCAATTCTTATAACAGACGGTACCAAAAGATTGGTGCCGTCTGATCCGTGAACACCAGAAATCACCACAGAATGTATTTTTAAGTGTCGGGGACATTTCCGAAACCTGAAATCTTGCTCAAAACATGTGACATTAATTATTTCTAGTTAGGAAAAGTAAATAACACATGCACAAACATAGTGGAGCATAGATTTTGACCAAGGGTGAATGATTTTCACATTGAAGTGAAAATGGGTAAAATTTGATAACACACTTGTGCTACCCCCTGCATGAAATAGTTAACATACAACATTGTTTTGAGTTATATTATCATCCTACAAATAAAAACAACCAAATTGTATCAAACATTAAAGATAATGTATTGTTCCAAATACTCCTTAAACCGATTCTCACTTGTCCAACTTCTTGTAGATCTTGTTCATCATCCTACCAAGGCACTTGAACATCCCCTTGGTTTGCTTGAACTCCGCTGATTCATTCCCAATCTCGGGAAGAGATGCATAATACTCATGAGGTGGAAGACGAGAATTTGGAAGACCATCTTCGGAGCTATTTGATGATGATGATGATGGAGTTGGAGGTTTTGCTCTCTTGCCTTTTGTCTTAGCAACTCGCTCGTCACTCAAGGGCACAAAGATGTGAGGGATGAGCTCATAGTGAGGGTGCATACCTTTTGGGCTTGGTGGAATTGGTGCATAAGCTCTATAAAGACGGGTGAGAAGCATCCCGTATGGAAGAGCAACCGATCCTTGAGTTGGAATATCAATCATTCTCCTAGAAATGTAGTAGGCTAAATTGAATGGTTGACGGGTGGATAAGTTGTATAGCATGTGACAAAGGCAAGCATTGATATGATCCCTATTCCCTATGGTGCTAATGACGTTGGCTCTAAGTAGTTCTTCCCATTTCTTGATATCGACTGGTGATATTTTGTGTGAATGCCACATCTGGCCTTGTGCATCTCACTACATACATGATAGATCCCACAGCTGAAGCATAAGGGACTCTACTAATCTTTTTCACCTCATCAGGTGTTGATACACATAGTTTGCTACCTAGGCCATGTTCTACTTGCATTGGCAAATATCCTTTCTTGGAATTTTGCATATTGAATCTCTTCAATATTTTATCAATGTAAGCACTATGGCTTAATCCAATCAACCACTTTGATCTATCTCTGTAGATCTTGATTCCAAAGATGTACGCTGCTTCCCTAAATCCTTTATAGAAAAACATTTACCAAGATAGAAATTTACCTCATTTAAACCTGGTATATATTTTCTCATGATTAGTATGTCATCAACATATAGGACTAGCTTTATGGTATACACATGGGCACATGGCTTATCAAGATTCTGAGTAAATCCAAACTTTTTGATTTCTTCATCAAATATCTTATTCCATTGCCTTGATGCATGCTTCAATCTATAAATGGATCTTTGAAGCTTGCATACACGCTCAGGAAATTGTGGATTCACAAACCCCTTAGGCTACGTGATACGCGTACAACGTGCGTTCGGGGTCAAAGGAACTTCCTTTTCGTCGAGCAAGTTTTTCAACACCCTAGGCAGTGAACTTAATCATTGTAGTGTAGTATTAGGGTAAGCCTCGGGAATTGATATCATTCTCTAGGGGAATAGGAATGCTAGTGAGAAATTACTACGCTAAGGTTGGGGTTGAGGAAGATTATTCTTATTTTTTTATGTTTTTTAGAAAATGGAAATGTATGAATCTCGGGGTATTGGATTTGGGGGGTTGGTATTTCTACCAATTACTCTACTTATCTAATTATCTAAACTAAGGTGAGTGGAGTCTATGTCTATTGTTGTGTGATTTTATGATGATTAAAAATGTGTTTACTTAGATGCTATTACTCCCTAGTTATCTCCTATTGATGGTTGAATTGTCACATCCTTATTCTTAACGCGTTGTGTCTTCTAAGGTCGTAGGGTATGCGTTTATCCCTAACTCTTTAAGTTTACCTTAAGGTTTTTGCCTACGAAATCTCTAGGATTCATAAACTAACTCTAAGGTTTTCTTTGGATGTTTAGACTACAATAAATCTTAATGATTGGAAACTAATGTTCACAAAGATTACTTAAGCATTAAAAACACAACGAATGACCTATCGCAATACTAGGTCAATCACAATTAAGATAAGAGACAACCAATCAATATTCAATACTTTGGTTTCATAGATCTAAGCAAACACATAAGTAAATTAGCTGGACATGGAAAACATGCAAGCATACACACAAACAATTGAAGACATAATTGAATCAATGAAGTAAATCACTTATCTTGTTGTAAAATAGGTTATGGAACCCTAAGATACTGCCAAAGACAGCCTATGTTCGGTTTAGGTTTTACTCCACAAAACTACCTCTCCAAAATACTAAAAATTCGAATTCTATATATAGAGTTACAATATGCGACGGCGTCACTCTTTAATTGTGACGCCGTCGGGTCACCGCCATTAGGTTTTCGTCTTGGCCACGTCAACTCTATGACGGCGTCACCTTATGCTTGTGACGCCATCGTCTTCAACCTCTGACGCCGTCGGGATCCAAATCTAGGCCGTCTGAGTTGTGATGCCCTACTCTTTTAAACCTGATGCCGTCACTTGTAAAATAGTAATTTGCTCTCTGAGTCGTCTCAAGGTGTGTCGTGACGGCGTCGCAATTAAGCCGTGACGCCGTCCCCTTCAGTTCCAACAGCTTGAGTGTCTCGATTCTTGACTTTGGCCATTTTCTTCATATATTCGCCCTTTTTCGTCCGAATAAGTGTCATTCCAGCAATTTTCCTTCAAGAAACCTAAAAAGTGAAAAGGAACGAAAGTAAGTAGTAACGGATACAAAAGTGATCAATTAAGGGCTTAAATGACCCCTCAAAAGTGTACCTTTTAAATCCTTATCAAATATCCCTACACTTGGTATTTGCTTGAGAATTTATAAGTTAGGGGTCATGAAGCATTAGTTTAGAACAATTCACAACACGTATAAGCCCCGCAAAAGTCATAACAAGCACGGAAATTACATACTAGCACCTCCCAAGTGGCGTTTGGATACTCTCATCTCTCGGGTGTATATGAAATATATCAAGTTAGAAATGGAAGATAAACACTCATTAACCGGTCCTAGTACATAGATTATTATAGGCTTGAGACTAGATCAAACCTCCATCGCTTTGGCGTAAGCACCTAGGAAAAACTATCCAAGAGGTATTTTAAAGGGTTGTAACGTTAGGCTTATGGTAGGGAAACAAAGGGTTTGGTGGGATAGGCGATTTAGAGGTGGCAAGTCAAAAATCTTTATGTTACAAGCATGAGAAGAATGGCGTTGCTAAGCCAAGACTCGAAGCTCTAAACTCTAGATAACTTGAAATAAACAAACATAAATTTAAAGATAGATGTAGGATGGTAGCCCGTATGTTTTTTTTTTTCTTTTTTTTTCAACACTCTATTTTTTTTTTCTTTTCTCTTTTTTCTATTTTTTTCGATTTTTTTTCCATACACTTTTACTCTACCATCCTCTACGATAACATCAAACTAATAAGGATTTATAGGCACATCCCTACACTTGGGTTTTTATTACTCTAACACTAATTTGACCCGAATTGAAAAGATTAAAACACTTGGAGTACATTATTACGTAAATAAAGGGAATTTAAATTTAACGTTCCTTCCCGTCACTTCATAAATTTTAACTTTTCCCATGAGTCCCAATCGTCCCAAAACTGTGTACAAAGGATATGACTCGACTTAGCAACTTATGCAAGCTACTAAGGGCTTAGTATGATAACAATAATGCACTAAAAGTGAGTGCATACAAGGTAGGCTAAGGCGATTTGGGTGTACATTTGGGGGGGGATTGTAAACAATGCTCTTAATTGATATTCCGGAAAACCGAAACATCACGAGAACCACGAAAATGATAGGCTCTGAGGGGTTAACTAGGGGGATCGTGTACTAAATATGATTACAACGCAAGGGTGTGGGAGAATTACTCAACCGATGTGGAAGAAGTAATTATATTACGGGTATCAAACAAGGGTTATCCTAATGCCTCTTATCATTTAGTTATTCCTAACTACACAAGTGTAGTCTCACTAGCGATCTCGAAATGCATCACAAAATAAGTTCTAGAATCTATTATACTACCGGTACACTCTCGAAGCATTAAAGTGGAATGCTTTAATTCCTACAAATCTAAGGGCGATCCTTACATTTTGGGTGGAATTTAAGTGGTAAAGGGTTTTGTGCTAGTCATATAACTTCATATCCATGAGACGCTTTATTAAGACTAATGGCCCACTCCTACATGTCATGAAAAAATTTAAATTTGGTGCCAAAATTGCCCTAACCGATATTTCTCATGGTTTATTACACAAATAAAATTGGACAAGGCAAAGAGTCAAGAATAAGGATAGTTTCAAAGTTCCCGTTTTATTTTCCCTCCCTACACTTAAACTGAACATTGTCCCCAATGTTTCCCGAAAGTATCAAAGTTATGATAATGGAAGGTAATTAAAAACGAAAGAAACTAGTACTCCCCTGATTAGCTTGGCAGGATCCGTGTGAAGTAGTGGTTAAATCTTGCTTCAAGAAGAATGTATGCGTGAAAAACTCCTTCCAATCTTATGTATCTTCTTCTTGATAAACAAAACCTGCACACTTGAAGAAAACAAACGAAACCTTCGCGTAAAATCGGCGGTAACAATATATATATGACTCTACTAAACTAGGACATAATGCTTATGGAATGTATGTTTACAGAATTTCTGGAAAATTAAGACCTGGAAAATTCCAAAAATTTATAAGTAGCTCAGAAAACGAGAAAAAGTAGTAAGCTGTTTCTACTCCTCCTGACGCCATCAGGTTGCGACCCTGACGCCGTCAGGTTATCCTGATAGAAACTGGTATGCGATTTTCTGAAAAAATTCTGGAAAATTTATATCTTTAGAATCTGGAAAAATTTCCTGCAAAACATCCATTATGACTCGATACAAGCATTTGACTCGAACAAACACACATGTATATCTTTTTAATAATCGTAATTCTCATGTTCACGTCTTTTTGAAAACGTGTGTAATCCTCCCTACACTTATCCCTTTTGTAAAATACCTTTATATGTAAAGAAGACGAGGTTAAAGACAAAATAAAGCATTTTTACAAATTTAAACATGAGAATAAACAATCATTAAAAGATATACGACACACAAACAAGCAAACAATTAAGCATGGGTTGCCTCCCATGAAGCGCTTTTCTTTATTTATGAGTCTTGTAGCTAGACTCGAAGTCGTGCCCCTACGTGGTCTCGTTTTTTATTCTCAATGAAAATTCTGTCATATTAACAAAATTTTCATCCACTCTATACCTAGGCCCTAGGGTCAAGCAATCCTTATAGTAAAGTCTCCTTTTCTCCCACATGAAGCTTAAACCTTTTTCAACATCGTCTTCGCTCTTTTCCTCAAAAGCTCTAATGTTGTCTCGCTCATAAAGGGATAAAGGGCCATATCCATTCATTTTTCAAGGCATCCTATAAGTGATCTCATCATTTCCTTCCTTAAACCTAACCGTTCCTTCATACTTGTTATGGCTCATTTTAGATGTTTCAACAAACGGTTTTCCTAGCACTACTTGAGATAAGCTATAGTCAATGACACATCCGATGTCTTCTAGGACCACAAAATCAACTAAGTAGGTGAAATTTCCTATAAAGACGTGTACATCTTTGACTCTTCCCACAAAGTTGCAAACCCCACCCAAATACTTATGGTCTCTCCTAATCTTAAGTCGCTCATTCATAATGTCATTGGAAACAGCTGATGACATCACATTAATGGGAGATTCCGTATCTATGTAAGCATGCTCGACATTCCTATATCCGATCATACAAGGGATTTTGAGGTTCCAAAGATTTCCTCTCCTAATCTTTGGACATATCCTAATGATGGGTGATCGGGGATTATCGATTATGTATTGATGGTAAGCAATCTCTTCCTTAGTGGGGTAAAGATTGAAATAAGTACTATACTCCTCATTCACGTTTTTATCCACTAAGCCATTATCCGAACTACTGCTGATCATGGAGCCAACAACAGAGGCGCTAACCACTTTCTCAACAGCATCACTAATTGTACTATCAAATACCTTTTTCAAATCCTGAAGGTTGTTGTTTTTACTCACATAACGGCTTCGGCGGTTGTGTTGGTCATTGGATAATGGTTTGAGTGAAAGTGATTTATTTGGTGGTGGGTTGTTGAGTGGTGGTTGACTATCACCTTCCATGATGAAAAGTGATGGGATTACTAACAAAGGTCACGAAGAAAGGGGATAGACTACAAGAAAGCTAAAAATGGGAAAAAAGCTTACTTGATAGGAATCAAGCAAGGAAACCTAAACGAGGTGAACTCCTAACTAGCTATTCTATTCCCCGGAAACGGCGCCAAAAACTTGATACGCGTACAACGCGCGTTCGGGGTCAAAGGAACTTCCTTTTCGTCGAGCAAGTTTTTCAACACCCTAGGCAGTGAACCTAATCGTTGTAGTGTAGTATTAGGGTAAGCCTCGGGAATTGATATCGTTCTCTAGGGGAATAGGAATGCTAGTGAGAAATTACTACGCTAAGGTTGGGGTTAAGGAAGATTATTTTTTTATCTTTTTTATGTTTTTTTAGAAAATGGAAAGGTACGAATCTCGGGGTATTGGATTTGGGGGGGTTGGTATTTCTACCGATTACTCAACTTATCTAATTATCTAAACTAAGGTGAGTGTAGTCTATGTCTATTGTTGTGTGATTTTATGATGATTAAAAATGTGTTTAATTAGATGCTATTACTCCCTAGTTATCTCCTATTGATGGTTGAATTGTCATGTCCTTATTCTTAACGTGTTGTGTCTTCTAAGGTCGTAGGGTATGCGTTTATCCCTAACTCTTTAAGTCTACCTTAAGGTTTTTGCCTACGAAATCTCTAGGATTCCTAAACTAACTCTAAGGTTTTCTTTGGATGTTTAGACTAAAATAACTCTAGGTGATTACAAACTAATGTTCACAAAGATTACTTAAGCATTAAAAACACAACGAATGACCTATCGCAATACTAGGTCAATCACAATTAAGATAAGAGATAACCAATCAATATTCAATACCTAGGCTCCATAGATCTAAGCAAACACACAAGTGAATTAGTCGGACATGGAAAACATGAAAGCATACACACAAACAATTGAAGACATAATTGAATCAATGAAGTAAATCACTTATCTTGTTGTAAAATAAGGTATGGAACCCTAAGATACTGCCCAAGACAGCCTATGTTCGGTTTAGGTTTAACTCCACAAAACTACCTCTCCAAAATACTGAAAATTCGAATTCTATATATAGAGTTACAATATGCGACGGCGTCACTCTTTAATTGTGACGTCGTCGGGTCGCCTCCATTAGGTTTTCGTCTTGGCCACGTCAACTCTGTGACGGCGTCACCTTATGCTTGTGACGCCGTCAGCTTCAACCTCTGACGCCGCCAGGATCAAAATCTAGGCCGTCTGAGTTGCGACGTCCTACTCTTTTAAACCTGATGCCGTCACTTGTAAAATAGTAATTTGCTCTTTGAGTCATCTCAAGGTGTGTCGCGACGGCGTCGCAATTAAGCCGTGACGCCGTCCCCTTCAGTTCCAGCAGCTTGAGTGTCTCGATTCTTGACTTTGGCCATTTTCTTCATATATTCGCGCCCTTTCGTCCGAATAAGTGTCATTCCAGCAATTTGCCTTTAAGAGACATAAAAAGTGAAAAGGAACGAAAGTAAGTAGGAACGGATACAAAAGTAATCAATTAAGGGCTTAAATGACCCCTCAAAAGTGTACCTTTTAAATCCTTATCACTGCGCCATGTAGATGTCTTCATCTAAGCGACCATTTAAGAAGGAAGTTTTGACATCCATTTGCTAGATCTCATAATCATAGTATGATGCTATGGTTATGAGAATCCTAATAGCTCTAATATATGTCATAGGAGAAAAGGTCTCCTCGTAGTCAATCTCGTAGGTTTGAGTGAAGCATTTAGCTACCAAACGAGCCTTATAGGTGTGTACAATGCCATCCATGTCAGTCTTTTTCTTATAGAGCCACTTGCTTCCAAAGACTTTAGCGTTAGGAGACAGGTCAACCTCTATCTAGACTTCATTATCTTTCATGGATTACATTTACCCATTCATTGCAACTTGCCATTTGTCCTTTTCAGGATCAGTCATGGAAGCTTTATAGTTAGTTGGTTCATTAAGATCTCCGAACATATTTTCCTCAACTTCTATGTTAAGACATAGACGTTCAGGTGCAAATATAGTCCTTTCAGACCAACGAATGAGAATAACTTCAGGGGGAGGACCCAAACTTTCAGGTTCCACTTAAAGTTGGCTAGTGTTATCAGAAGGTGATGTATCTTCATGTTCCTCTTCCAGATCATAATCTCTCACACTGAATTCTTGAGATATGAGACTCCTTTCAAGGAAATCTCCATACCTAGCCACAATGACTTTATTTTCAGGTGGGAAGTAAAAGTAGTAACCCATCATTTCCTTTGGGTATCCTACAAAGATACACATAACAAATCTTTGTTGGACTTTATCTGGTGAGTCACGTTTAACAAACACCTCACAACCCCAGACCTTTAAGTAAGAAAAGTTGGGAGCTTTTCCAGTCCATATTTCATATGGAGTCTTATCAACCTTCTTTGTTGGAACTGTATTCAAAAAGTGAACAACATTTTCAAGGGCATAATCCCAAAAGGATAAGGGAAGAGTTGTGAGATTAAACATTGATCGCATCATATCTAGCAATGTACGATATCTCCTTTCAGATAAACCATTTTGCTGTGGAGTATAAGGAGATGTGAGTTGCTGGGCAATACCACACTCAGCTAAATAATCTTTAAACTCTCGGCTTAGATATTCACCACCTCTATCGGATCGAAGAGCCTTAATCTTCTTTCCGAGTTGTAACTCTACTTCAATTTTAAAAACCTTGAATGTTTCAAAGACTGCATGTTCATGTTTAAGTAAATAAACATAACCATAACGACTGAAATCATCCGTGAAGGTTAAAAAGTAGCTAGCACCTTTCCTTGACATATGTCTAAGTGGCCAGAGCACACGTGCATATTAAACCAAGTAGATCTGAAGCCCTTTCCACTTGATGTGAAAAAGGTTTCCTTGTTGTCTTCCCAGATATGCAAGATTTTCATTTATCAAATGATTCCTCATTGATATTTTGCAAAAGCCCATCATGTTGCAGCTTTTCCATGCGTTTCTTGCCAATATATGCAAGACGACAATACCAAAGATAAGTAGAATCCAAGTCGGATTTAATTGTCTTATGCTTATGTTATAAACAAATTTATTTCCATTGGAACCATGATTCTCCATGTCAATTTCAAATACACCATTTACAAGAATTGCATTAAAGTAAAAAACATTATTTAAAGAAACAGAAATTCCATTACAGGTAAATTTGTGAACAAAACCAATATCCAATAACAAAGAAATTGAAATGATACCTCTAATGATAGAAGGTGCATAATAACAATTATTCAAAACTAGTACTAAACCCAAAGGTAAAACTAAATCAAATGTCCATATAGCTTCAACAGCTGCACGTATGTCATTCCTTACATACAAGTATCTTTCTCCATAGGCCAACTTCCTTGCTCCTATAAGCCCCTGTGATTTGTTACAAATATGAGTACCACATCCCGTATCATATACCCAGGAATTATGCTTACAAGGAAAAGAAAATAATTCGATCATAAAAATACCTGAAGTGCTCGCGACATTCCTCGCCTTCTTATTTTTATTCTGACGTAACTCACCAAGGAACAATGGACAATTCCGCTTTCAATCTCCGGATGTGTTGCAGTGGTGACAAGTAGCCAAATCCTTCTGAGGATTCTACTTCTTAGGAGGATTCTGCTTCTTAGCCATTGGTTGGTGGGTCACAACTTGTTTGCCCTTTCCTTTGCCTTTACCCTTCTTATTCGCTTGTTGCGGTTTGTTGGGCTAATAATCCTACCACATTGTATTGCTAGTACCTGGGGTGTAGGTGCCTTCTTGGGTAATCCTTTCTAGAAATCAATGAGCATTGCATGTAACCCAGTGACTGTCTTCCCTGTGCAATGTATATTAAGGTTGCGCACAAAACTACCAAAAAAATCCTGATTAAGGGATCGATTGACAAGGCCAACAGATACATCCTGGGAATAACCATAGCCAAGTCGCTCCGGTTGGTCCAAGTAACTTTTGATTTCAAGGACATGAGCACTTACGGATTTACCAGCATCCTACTTGTAGTTGTGTATAGAATCAAGCAGATCATATAACTCCACAGTAGCTGGTTTCTCAAACATTCTTCTAAGTTCATTGAGCATGTCCATGAGATCAAAGTTCTCAAATTGCTTTTACAATTGAGAGTTCATCCCAGCAAGCATGAGACAAGCCACATCATTGTTCTATCATACTCAACAGAATACGCCTCATGGTATGAAATAGGTGCAGTACCAGCATGAGCAGCATGAAGAGGCTTACTAATATATTCAAGTCTTTTGGCCATACGCAGGACAATCCTTAATGAATGAAACCAATCATTGAAATTATCGCCACTCAACTTTTTATCGATCAAGCATTTGCTTGAAAGCAGAACTCATGTTGTTCATATTAGTTCTTTCGGGTAGAGCCATTTCTATAGAAAAAAGTTCAAAAGTTAGTACTTTCGATAATATAACCTTTCAAGAAAATTAAATACCCATGGTAAATAAAAATATAACCATTAATTTTCACTGAAAACTAGGATCTAAAATTGACATATTTTCCTCACATCAGTTGATCTACTAGTAATGAAAGTATTCAACAAGGTACGAGTCGAACCTCAATTACCAATATACAAATTGCTATTCCTAGAACGTTATGGGATTTTACATATTTGCCAACTCTAGTTGCAATGTAAACATGTTTCATCCCCATCTTATGCCTTGAGCTACTAGTTCTCACTATCAACTCAATTAAGTTATCCAACTTAAGAAACTGAAAATTCTTCCACGCCCGTCCTCACGACAAGCGGAGATTTACACTTTGATTACAATCTAGCCACGTCTCGGGTGACTAAATGGCAACCTCAGGTGTTCCCGTTTCATTGGATGGCATATAACTTAAATTTAAAGGGTAGTATTTTGATTTTGGTGACAAATAAAATATGTACCAAGATGTCATGCATTCGTATTTGTATCATAGGTTTCAATAAAAAAAACTTTTACTGATTAGTTATCTTAACTAAGCTTAAATCAACAAAGTTTTAATCGAGGAATTGGTTAAACCAATTTTTCCTTAAGATGCTTCACACATTAAATAGTCGTAGGTAGCTCCATTATGACGCAAAAAGAAGCGGAGAAACGGGTCAGCGCGATGCATATTAAAAACCTTCTTTTTTCGGGTCACAATTTAATGTGTACCCTCCTTATACCTCTCACACAGTTTGTCAATAATGGGTGAGCCTTTCTAGCTATTTGGCAAAGTCACATGAATCGACTAAAAGTTTAAGATTTAATGCTTAAAAACAAATCAAATTTCCCCATTATTAAGCTCGGTTTATTTTCTATTCTTAAAATTACCCTTTTGCTTAATATCATGTCAAACAACATATATAAACAAATAAGCAATTAATTAAAATAAACAACTTAAATAATGTACACATAACTTAATTTTAGGTTTTAATTAAATGCGTATGTTTAGCTAGGACTTTCACTTGTATCAAGTGAGCCACAAAAATTGACGAATCGATTGCGTAAGTCATAGCTAAAGATATACCATATTGCACATAATTGATTCATGAATGTATTATTGAGGTCTTCCCCAATTTAAGATTTATCAAAAAACTTTATGTATATACACTTAGCAATTGAAGCATAATAAACATATAAACATCAATACGTAATAATTACTACATATTAATATAAAATATAATAATTAATCCATGACAAAACTTGCATGTTTTCATCATGGATTCTCATATAGTACTTATATCATGTCAAACAACATATAATCAAGTCAAAGGATCGCAACATACGCATAACAATTAATGACATATAACAAATATTCATTAATAATCACATAAAAAATTACATGCAATCCTAGGGTTTCTACAAGTTTAACAAAACTTTAAACCTAATTAATAAAACTAAAGGTATTCGACCCATATAAAAAAATAGGGTTTACAAATAAAAAAGCCTAGAAAACCATAAACATGTAATAATCACTTAAAGATTCAATTTTTATGTGTTTCAGTAATTAATTACATAGTATTAACGTCTCGTGATGCCCCTGTTGGATTTTATGAATCATAACACTTATATAAAACAAGTAAACATCATCAAAGCATGCATCGAAAGTAAGGGTCAAATACTTGCAATTATTTAACCGAATATAAAAGTATATGCGTACCTTTTGCGATTCCTAGCGAAACAAGGAATCCTTAAACAAGAACCAATTAAACCCTAATCGATTTAGGGTTAATATAATACGACCTAACACCTTAGTCGAATGGAATAAAACACAAACACAAGTGTATTTGTCCTTCGTTCTTGTACACATGCATTACTAACAATTCAATGAGAAAAGCTAGGTTCTTTAATCACAAACAAACCAAACACTTATGTTTTAGCTTAGAAAATCGACTCCAATGGGTTTAGGAGTGGGAACCGATCGGTTAAGCTGAAAACAAGAGGAGATGGGAACAGAAATTAGGTTTACAAGGAACCAAGATTAGTTTAAAGTGAATACAAAAGGTTTGTATTTATACTATAACAATCTTGGAGTCCAAGTTAGGGTAGGATTGCCTTACTCCCTTTAATCGACTGGTTATAGCAATCCAAAGGGGTTCTAGAACCTTCTCGATCATTAATTTCATCTATAGTCCTTTAACTTGATATTTATCGACTGTTAAATACTAACTCTCGTTAAGTGTTTATTTATTTTGTGAATTAATAATTAACCATAACGTTTTATATTAATTATTAAAACACTGAATCTTATACGTAAAGTGTGCAATCTCAAAATCTCGTGTTCGAATCCGGTCATACACAAATTAATTTATATCTTTAAAACTTACAATAGAAAGATCTAACTTGTTGATATAAGTATTTTAATTTTAATAAAGCTATCGTAATACATTTAGATAGACATTTTATAAAAATGAGATAGTGCACAAAAGTATAATATGAAATGCACTAAACTATAATATATGCATTTTATGAAATCAAATTATTTGAATAACTACTAAGCCGATGGTATATGTTAAAGGTTATTTTCACGATTTGCTTATGATCAAGTGAAACCAATCATTCTCAAACTTTATGAAAAGACGTAGAAGTCACATATAACTATTATAAAACATATCATCATAAGGCTATAGAGAAAAGTATTGTGTGTACACTTAGGTAAGATTCATGTCAATTCTTTCAAAATGATGAAGAGAGAAGGTTAGTGTTTACGTATAGTATGTAAATCGATTTAGAGATGTGATGGGAATTGTTTTATTGTTTGGTTTTCTATGTTTAACGGTAAGGATTTGATGAGAATAATATATTTCAAGAAACTCGAGTAACACTTAAACAAGAACAATGGTACACTGCTGTGAGGCAGTATTTGCTCAAGTGTGTGAAAACTTATTTGATTATGTGTGTTGCTCTCCTTTTATAGAGAGGTTTGTAGGATTGAGAGATAAACCTTTTGGGGGTGATCAACAACTACTAGAGAGCCAAGTGTTGATTGTAGGTCCAAAAGTTTATGGATCTAAGTAGCCTTGAATGACTTATAATAAATTTGAATAAATCCAAATTTATTATGTGAAGAACTCTTAACAATATCTTGATGTGTTAATGCAGAATCTTAACACACAAAGTATGAAGAACACAAGAATAACTAGCTTCGTATTTTCTATTAATTTACTCAAAGATTAAAGCTTACAACTCGTGCTTTAACCTAATACCTTAGGGATCCTTTTATACACTGAGAAAACCCTAATTGACTACAAGACTTGTAGAAGGGTAAAGATATCGCTTCCTAAGATATCTCTACGTGTACATATCTATTCCTAATATAACTGTAACCAACTATTCTGTTTTTATCATAAACAGACTTAACTATCAACTATTAGTTCGGCCAGACTTAACTCCATTAGTACTGGCAGACATAACTACCAACAAACTTAATTCTGGCTTACCAGACTTAACTTCTAACACTACCAGAATTAACACTTAACAGACTTAAACCTGTTTTACAAAACATAATTCCTTAAAATCCTCCCCTAACTTGATCTTCACTTGTGAACTTCAAGTTCTTTTGTCTTTCTTGAGGATCATGGAATTATCCTTAAGCTGCATCTTTGAGATTTCTTCCTTATGTGTCCTGTGCAGCATTGTATCAGCAATTTATCAGCATTCTAAGATCTTTTCTGCAACAGTGACTGTATGTACATCAAATCATAAAAGTTTCATACTATTCTCATCACATCCAGGTGTGTTAACTCCTGTGAGAGGTGAATCATAGAAAGTTAATGGATTTGACGTCTCTTTACCAATTAGCCATTACTATTGGAGTAGCCAATGTTTTGGTGTATAAGACCATGGTACATTGATAACCATATGATTTTTATCAAACCAGCAGCTATCAACATATTTGATTAGTCTTTACCAAAAGTTGTACCCTTTTGGACTAGTCATGGTTTCCCACTGCCTTTACCACAAGCCATGAACTTGTGGGCTAGCAAACTCTTCATCTACACAGATATGGTCAGTTGAGCACCATACAATTTTTGGCAAATTGTCAGCCATAAACGAATTTGAGATATCTTTACCAGAACCGTTTGCTCATGGATTAGTCAGCTCTTGTATGTGTTAGACATGGTGAACTGATAACCATTTGTTGTGATAGTACAAAGTACTTTCAACAAGTGAAGCCCCTCAAAAATCCATTTATTACATTAACAAACACAATACTCGACAACTAAGAAAATTCTTTCAAACAAATTTACCTTATTCTTCTTCTTTTATCTACTGTCTCTTCTTCAATCTGATCATATATTCTGGCTAGCAATTGATCACATATCATTTGAATGAGATTTTCAACTACCTCAGATTCCTTTTCATACTGACTTTTTGAAAGTATCATCACTTGAAGCACTTCTAACATAGTGGGTATTCTACCTCTGCAAGCATGAATAGATCAACTCCACCTTTTGTGGATAAGTGATGAATATCACACGTATCATAAAATTTCCATGAAACACTGGCATCTTGACATGGAAAATTCCAATAGACATCCTTCGGATCTGGTTCATATAGTCTTTGAAATTCTGCCCAAAGTTCTTGCCCTTTCACATCTGACCTTTTAGCAATCTTGAGCTTCTGCTGAACCAAATTCCATAACGTATCCAAGTCTTGTCGATTACAAGATTTTACGAGATCTTCAAGATTCTTGTACATAATAGACTTTCCACTAAATCTGATTATCTTCCAAGCTTTTCCAAAAGTATCCATGTAGATCTCCCAGGCTACTATTGGATCATGATGATTCTGTATCACCATCTTCTTTGGGTATGATTTTGTGCTCCTCCCCTGTTTGGAAGAATTTTCGAAATCAATAACATCCTGCATGGCCTTCAAGTTCTGAACCTCTTTTTCCAATGCTTGTACTTGAGATCCAAAAATCAGTTTAGTGGATGCAAGATCCTCCTCTAACGCTTGTACTTTAGAAGACAAAGTAGCATACAAGGACATGAATTCATTAAGCTTTATATCCTTAACACATTCTGCAGAAGAAACCATAACGACACAAAGAATATATATAAACATTACTAGCTCTGTTTTGAAACCCTTATGAGAAAACAGAGTCATTATGAATATATATGTATATACTGCGAGGGTTTTAATTATCTTTGGAAACAAATATCTTTGGAAAAAGAATAATTTTAAAGTTTAGAAAGATAATTATCACCCCGTAAAATATGGTAACAGATTCAACGACCAGAATTAAGGACCAGACTTAACCTTGAAGCTACCAGCTTTAACTACCAGAACTAAAATCCTATTAAATCAGTTAACTAACTATACTTACTATATATTTAACCTCCCTTTGAATGTGGCTATGGGTTCACCATACCAATGTTAACCACCAAAAAATTGAACCTAGGTCCATCAAATACTTTGGTCAACAGGTTAGCCACATTATTGTCTGTATGAATCTATTCCACCCTTATGAGACCCTTCTCAAAACAATCCCTTATAAAGTGATGCATGATCTCTATGTGTTTGGTCTTAGAATGATAGACTGGGTTGTTAACAATACAGATAGTGCTTTCATTATTAATGTTGATTGTGGTGTTCATTAGGGGTGTTCATTGGTTTGGTTTTCGGGTTTGTGGGTTGTATGGTTCGGGTTCATCGGTTTGAAAATTTTTAAAGTCAAAACCAAAACCAAACCATACACCAAATTAGAATTCGGTTTGGTTTCGGTTAAAACCAAGAAAACCAAATTCAAGTAAACTTTAAAATATAATCTAGAAGTCACAACCAAAAGTTTAAATAAAATTAACAAATCAAAAAGTCTCACAAAATACTCAAAGAAATCAACAAACCAAAAATTTAAGAAACCAAAAAATTTAAGAATTTAAGAAAGTAAATGAAAGCGATAAAATGTTATTCGACAAAAGTCTTCAGAAGTCTTATTAGATTGAATATTTCATATTCAAGCATCCAAACCTAGTTGCAACTTCAAATCATCTTCTTCAATGTTTGTATTTGATGTTGTTTTCCTCTTTCAAAAAGCAATGCTTGATTTGAGGAGTGATTAATTTATAAGATTTAAACTATTAGGATTATATATATATATATATATATATATATATATATATATATATATATATATATATATATATATATATATATATATAGGGTATGGTTAAAATGAAAAAGTTTCTTATAATGAAAAAAATGAGAAGGCATGTGGAGGTGACATGTGTCACCTTTGCCACATCACCATGCCATGTGTCACCCCCACCCCACCTTGCAAAAAAAAAAAATTTCACGCCAAAAATAAAATTTTTTTTTGGCAAATTTTTTTTTCCCGCCAAAAAATTCCCGCCAAAATTTATTACTGCATCACAGTTATAAAAATACTGCATCACAATCATAATTGTGATGCAATAATTTATAACCTTAATGCACTAAAATCATGATTATGATGCAGTAAATTTATAACCGTGATGCAGTAATTTATAACCTTAATGCACTAATAAGTTTTGGTGCATCTTTATTATAAGTTACTGCATCATTCCACAAAAGGTGTAGATTGGCGGGAACACCCTGACCCCGGGTGCCTTTTGGCACTAGCCATTGTCCACCCCACAAAGAATAGCTCCGGCAACTCTCCTGGCCTAGTGGGGCACCAACTGGAGTGAGCACGAGCCAAGACTCGGACCCCTAAGCTCTTATTCCACAAAGTCTCTCCAGTGTGCCCACAGGTTTTGCGGAGGTGGGTACCTATATGAAGCAAATGCCAAGGATGGGACTTGAACTTGGGTCAATTAACTCAAGCACAAGTGCTCCAACCATTGGACTAATGCTCCATTGGTAAGTTACTGCATCATAGTTAATAGTTCAGTGCATCAACTATGATGCACTAAAATCAAGGTTATAACCTTAAATGCACTAAAATCATGATTGTGATGCAGTAACTTTATAACTGTAATGCAGTAATTTATAACCTTAATGCACTAAAATCATAATTGTGACGCAGTAACTTATAACCTTAATGCACTAATAAGTTTTGGTGCATCTTTATTATAAGTTACTGTATCATAGTTAATAGTGCATCAACTATGATGCACTAAAATCAAGGTTATAACATTAATGTACTAAAAGTATGATTGTGATGCAGTAACTTTATAACTGTGATGCAGTAATTTATAACCTTGATGCACTAAATTCATAATTGTGATGCAGTAAAAAAAATTGGCGGGAAATTTTTGGCGGGTAAAAAAATTTTTTTTTTTTGCCAAAAAAAATTTTTTTTTTTGGCGGGAAATTTTTTTTTCGGGGAGGGGGGGGGGGGTTTGGGGTATGGTGATGTGGCATGATGATGTGGCAAATGTGACACATGTCACCTCCACATGCCTTCTCATTCTTTTCATTATAAGAAACTTTTCATAATAACCCAAACCTATATATATATACTACATAAAATGGAAAAACAGTCAAAGTGGAAAAGTGAAAAAATGAAATGATCAAATGAGAGAGAGACATATGTAAAGTCATATTTAAAACTCTCTTATCACAACTCACTCAAAAACACATAAAAATGCTCTCCTCTTCCACACATCTCATCAACCACCATCCTCACCACCACAAAACCCCTCCACCACAGGACCACTACACCACCGCACCACTCTACCATCGCGTATCGTTAATTGTCTGCCGCTAGGAACCGCTGCCGCCAGGCGCGGATACTCGCCTAGTATATATATATATATATATTTTATGTGAATAGAGATATTCGATTTTTTTGGTTTGGTTTGATTATATATTTGGCAAACCCAAAACCAAACCAAACACCAATTATATACTTCAATTCGGTTTCAAACTAAACCATACACCAATTAAAATTTTCGGTCTGGTTTTGTTCTGTTTCGGTCCGATTTATTTTTCGGTTTGTTCGGTATCAAACCAAACACTGAACACCCCTAGTGTTCATGAAGTTTAACCCATAATCCAACATCTGATTTTGGATCTAAAGCACTTGTCCACAACAATTAGCAGCAACTACATATTCAGCTTCAGTTGTGGAGGTAGCCACAATTGTCTGCTTTTTTCATTGCTAGGAAATTAACCTTCTTCCAAGAAATTGACAACCTCATGTTGTGGATTTCCTGTCCATACTAGCCCCAGCATAGTCACTATCAGAGAAAGCTTTCAGGTCAAAAGATGACTCTCTAGGATACCAGAGGCCCAAATTGGGTTTTCCCTTAAGGTACCTGAAAATCCTTTTCACAGCATGAAGATGTGAAGTCTTTGGGGTAACCTGAAAATGAGAACAAACACACACATCATACATAATATCAGGCCTAGAGGCTGTTAGATACATTAGAGAACCTATCATGGATCTGTACAGTCTGACATCCACATCAGCGGCCTTCTCATCTTTTTTCAATGGCACCTTGGTCTTCATGGGTGTAACAACATATTTCACATTCACAAGATCAAACTTCTTTAACATATCAGCAACATACTTGTTAAATAGCCCATCTGGTTTCTGTTTGACTTGCAGTACAAGAAAGAAGGTGAGCTCTCCCATAGAACTCATCTTGAATCTGCTCTTCATTAATGCTTCAAAATCTTCACACCAAGATCTCTTGGTAGAGCCAAAAATGATATCATCAACATAGACCTGTACAAGCATTATATCTTTCCTGTTTCTTTTGATAAACAATGTTTTGTCAATGGTGCCTCTTTTGTATCCATTTTGTTCAAGGAAAGTGGAGAGTGTAGCCTACCAAGCTCTGGGACCTTGATGAAGTCCATATAATGCTTTGATTACTTTATAAACTCTCCTAGGGTGAACTGGATCAACAAAACCAGGAGGTTAAGCAACATAAACTTCCTCATCAATAGACCATAGAGAAATGCACTTTTAACATCCAATTGATAGACTATAAACCCCATATATGATGCATAGGCCAAAAATAGTCTGATGGCTTCAATTCTAGCCACAGAAGCAAAACCTCATCATAGTCTATCCCTTCCTCCTATCTATACCCTTGGGCTACCAACCTTGCCTTATTTCTGACAACAACACCTCTTTCATCCATTTTATTTCTGAACACCCACTTTGTACCAATTACCTTAGCCCCATATGGTAGATCTACCAGAACCCATACCTTTTGCAGTTCAAACTGCAACAGCTCCTCTTGCATGACTTCTATCCAACTCTCATTAGTTAATGCTTTAGCTACTGTGAGAGGTTCCTCTTGAGATAAGAATCAATCAAACAAACAATGTTGTTGATCTTTGTGGTTGTTTCTTTGTTGCTTTTGAATGTGACCTACTAATGCATGAGATCCTGAGAGTTTCTGGACTTTGCTTCTTGTTTGAACAGCTGATGTAGGATCACCAATTATGTTGTCTTTAGGATGTATTTTGTGAATCCTAAGAGTAGGAGTGGGACTGACATCAATTTCAAGAGGCAGATTGTTGAAATTAGTAACCACGCCATTTTCATCATAAGAAGCTGCTTCAAAGATTCCCTCAACTGGCCTGTCATAGATCTCATTCTCTGCCGTGTCTGAATCATCATAGTCATTTGTGTGAGAGGAATTTTGCACGCCAGTATTAATATGCAGACTACCAGAATTAATAGGATTAGTTCTGGTAGTGTTGGGTTCAAGGTCTACTCCAAATACACTGCCAAACTTAATGATGTTAGTACTGGTAGTAGTATTTTTAGATATTGCACTCCTATGTCTTTGAGTAATGGCATCCAATTGTCTTTGAAAAGCTTTAATGCTTGCTGAGACTTCAGATATAGGGACCTCTTGCTCATGTATTCTAGTTTCAGCAATAGGTTCTTTCCTCTTAGACACTGGAAAAGTCTTCTTTGTCCCAACCTTTGCTGCAATAGGATGAACTGAGGTAGGTACAACAATAAACTTTTCAACCTCTTCTTTTTCCTCAGGATTATGATCATTTAGAGAAGATTGAGTGTCTGCATTGTTAGTTACATCTGGTGTACCTGCATGTGGGTTAGCTTGATTTGCAAAAGACACAGGTTTATAGTTCATAGAATCAGACAGATAATCTAAGTCAAACATCCATCTATGTCCTATTCCTGGTACATTAGGCTTCTCCTCTAGAAAGTTTACATGGAGAGTTACTTCTACTCTTTTGGTCACTAAATTGTATACCCTATAGGCCTTACTAGTTAGTGAGTACCCCACCAAGAAACCTCATCTGATTTACCATCAAATTTTCCAAGGACACTAAGAGTATCTAGGATGGTAACATGGCACCCAAAAGGTCTTCGAAAGCTAATGACTGGCTTATTTCCAAACATAAGCTCATAAGGAGTCTTGAGTTGAGGTTTACTCACCCTTACCCTATTGAAAACATAAGAAGCAAAATTTACTTCTTTAGCCCAAAAAGTGGTTGGTAGGTGTGAGTCTTCTAGCATGGTCCTAACAGCCTCAATGAGGGTCCTGTTCATTCTTTCAGCAACTCCATTATGTTTTGGAGTTCTTGCAACACTATACTCTTGTGTAATGCCCTTATTGCCACAAAAATTCAAGCATTTCCCTGTTCTTAAACTATGTGCCATTGTCTGATCTAATTATCTTAACCTTTTGATACTGCTGGTTCTCTATCTGCCTAATGAAAGCTTGAAGGATTCTTGTAGTTTCATCCTTAGTAGACAAAAAGAATACCCAACAAAACCTGGTGCAATCATCAGTGATAACAAGACAATAGCTAGCATGATTAATGCTTTTAACAGAAGTGGGGCCAAATAAGTCCATATGCAAGGTATGAAGCGGGTGAGTAACAGATCTAACATATTTTGCCTTGCATGAGGCCCTATGTTGCTTTCCCTTGTTGCAAGCAACACATGTGTGGTCATTCTTAAATGTCTTATTAGGTAGACCTCTAACTAGGTTTCCCTGCACAAGCTTGTTAAGATATTTAAAATTGATATGACCAAGTCTTCTTTGCCATAATTTAGACTCATCAAGTGAGGTTTTTGCAATCAAACAGGTACCGCCTTTAGCAGCAGAAGGTGACTTCATATCAAAATTGTATAAGTTGTGCTGTCTTGGGACCTTAAGAAGTGTCTAATTTTCATCAGGCATCTTAAAGTCAGAAGTTAACACAAAGCATTCAGTTTTAGTAAAAAGAACCTTATGCTGCTTATCACAAATTTGTGATATTGAGAAAAGGTTAAAGTGACCAAGTTCTTTCACAAAAGATACACTATCAAATTCTCAATTGCCCACTTTAATTTTACCTCTACCAGTAATGTAGCCTTTGCTACCACCAAAAGTAACAGAACCTCCTTGAACTTCCTCAAACTCCTCCAAGTGATCCTTGTTACCAGTCATATGCCCAGAGCATCCACTATCAACAATTACTCTGCTCCCTAGCTTCCGGTGTGGATGTTCCTACATAACAAAAAGAGAAATCAGTTTCTCTTGGGGATCCAGGCCTGTAGAGGCTTGGGTCTACCTTGTGGACCTTGAGAATTTAAAGTATAAGCTAAAAATGGTCCACTATTATTCTTGGAGTGTGGTTTGGTCTATCTCCATGCATAACCTGCTGAGGGCTTAACAGCAGTCCCCCAATTTCTCCTTGCAGCATAAGATTGAAACAGTTTAGCTGCATTATGATTTATGGGTCTTCTTACAAGTGAGTGAGAACCATAATGAAGTCTTTGATTAAACTGGTTCACCTGTGGTTTTCTAAACTTGGGACTGGGTGAAGGACTGGTAGGTTTTGATTTAACATTCATATACCCAGAATTAACTTTAGCTTGGCTAGACTTAATATGACCAGTATTAACTCTAAACATATTACCAGTATTATTGTTTTGCCTACAAGAATTAATTTGTACACCAGTGCCCACCCTTGGCCTAACAGAATTAACAGAAGAACTACCAGTATTAACAGGTACTGGTCTTGTGACAAACTGATTTGCATGGTTAATTCTATTTGTATTACTCCACACTGGTCTAACTACCCTATTCCCAGTGTTTATATCCATTTTCTTTCTTAACTCAGCCTCCTTAGCCATTCTTTTCTCATGATAGTCACAGTCTCTTATCAAATGACTTAGGCTTCCACACACAAAACAACTCTTCTTTGTGAAAGAGTATCCATCCCCAAATTCTCTTTGCATTAAACTATTCCAGTTCTTTCTGTCTATTTTAGGTGTCTCAGTTTTGACTTATTTCCTAAGGGTTTGGACACAACTAGGTTTAACACTTTCTGGTTTAGGCACAAAAGTTTTGACAGACTCAGCTTGTTTTGGCACATAAGTCTCATTGTTTAAAACAGGTTTAGAAATCCTTATGGGTTCAGACTTAAGTTCTAGAGAACATTCAAAGATACTTTCAGTGGGTCCTTCACTGTCATTAGATTGACAGGAAGAATACTCACTGGTCTTATCTTCTGAGACACTGGTTCCAGAACTCTTCTCATAGAATCCCTTACTATCATGGAATTGACAGTCTAGAATTCAATGGAATAGTCTTTGGAGGCAACTGTTTCAGAATTTCTCATTTTGCTGTAATCAAATTTACTCATCAAATTGTTGTTCAGTTTTAGATGTGTAGTCTTCATTAAGTGGTGGTGAAACTCCTTTATAATTATCAGTTTTAATAAATCTATTATAAAGTGGTTTACCAACATTATCTTCTTCTGAACTACCAAACACACCAGGTTTCATCTCTTCTTCATAACTTAAAACCTCACTATCTGATTGAATCTGATAACCTAAGCCTAATTTACAACTAGATCTTATGCCAGAATTAATTAACCTGTGTAGATTTTTAGAAGATTCTCCCCAAGACTTAACTATCTTCTTTAACCCATCTCTTTCTTGTTAAGCTTTCATACCTATTCTTCTATATTTCCTTAGCTTTTCATTTTTAGCAAAATTTCCATTGGCTTGAAACATTAAATTTTCATTTAGAGATGATTTTGCTTTTGAAGATTTGATATTTGTGTTTCTAAGGTTTTTACAGCATTGGTATAAGCTAGAATTTGAACTTCCTGTTCTCTCAATTGAGTTAATTGTTCATCACTTTGTGTTTTAATAAGATTATATGAATCAACACATAGTTTTGAACATAAGGATACCTCACTATTTGAGCCAATGGCCATGAAAGCAGAGTGACTGATAGATTCCTCAGCATGTTCTCCCTAGTTGATAGCACCTCCATCCATAGTCAGTAGTCCAACCTTTTGATCTTCCTTTTTCTCAGCGTCCTTCTTCAGATAGGGAGACTCCTTCTTTTTCCTATCACTTGCAGCACGAGCCTTACATTCCCTTGCAAAGTGCCCAGTTTGATGACAGTTATAGCACTTAAGCTTCATTTTATCAAAACATACTGGAGTCTTTGGATCATAGCGAACTCTCCTGTCATGTCTCTTAAAGAACCTGTTCATCCTGATAGCTATCATGGCTATTTGCCAATTAATATCCATCTCTTTAATATCAGCATCATTGATTTGGTCCAGATCTTCATTGAGCAAGTCTATTTCTTCTGATGATCTAGCAAAGAGTGAGTATATAACTTGGTCAGCAACTCATGCAGGTGCCCCTCTTTCCATAGTACTTATTGAGGAAGTATCATAACTGCTACCAGACTTAACCTGGTTAGTACTGTTCTTACCATGAGATACAAAGGCAAAATTCTGAGAGCTAGAAGAGGATGGTTTGGACACATTATTGATCTCCTGTTCAAAAGCCCTTAGGTTGTTGTATAGATCATCAATTAATATGGTGTCAATTTCAGGTTTGGTCCTCATGGTCATTGCCAAACTTGACCATTCTTTTGGCAAAGACCTGAGGAATTTATGGTTTGCATCCTCATCAGAAACACCAACACCATGGGCCTCCAGTTGTAACATAAGTTGTTGAAACCTGTCATAGCCCTTCTCTAATCCTTCTGAACTGGAAATAGTAAAAGCCTCAAATTGTTGTTTGTAAACAGCCTTTTGCATCTTCTCAGAGTTGGAATTTCCTCCAAATCTAACCTTGATTGCCTCCCATATCTCTTTTGGATCATCCATCTCATGAGAACTTCTGTTATGCTCATTAGGAAGTGCCATTAGCATGATGCTTTTGGCCTTCCTCTCCTTCTCTACAGCAAGGATCTCGGCAGCAGTGACAGGTGGCAACACAATATAAGTGCCATCTTTTCCTTTAGTAACTCTCTTTTTAGAGTTACCCTTCTATATGACCTTCCAAACTTCATTGTCTGTGTACTCTAAGTAATGCTCTATCTCCATTGCCCAGATGTCATATTCATCTTTCTTTAGTGGTGGAAGCTTCATGTTGGAGATGTTTATGGTGTTAGTGATTTGGGTTGGTTTGGGTTGAGTGTCATCTGCTTCTTCTTCATGGTTGGATGCTTCATCACTGTGATGCTCAGAGTAGGTTTCAGTTGCCTTTTCACTTAGTCTCTCGGACATGATTGATGTTTTTCTGGTTGGAATGAGTATTTGTTTTTGTGTATATTCAACAGCATAGTCCTTCTACAGGCTTTGATACCACTTGTAGGTCCAAAAGTTTATGGATCTAAGTAGCCTTGAATGACTTATAATAAACTTGAATAAATCCAAATTTATTATGTGAAGAACTCTTAACAATATCTTGATGTGTTAATGCGGAATCTTAACACACA
The DNA here is from genome assembly GCA_019973895.1 of Chrysanthemum seticuspe. NCBI lineage: Eukaryota > Viridiplantae > Streptophyta > Magnoliopsida > Asterales > Asteraceae > Chrysanthemum > Chrysanthemum seticuspe. Next base: position 236,295,132 of record BPTQ01000004.1, read on the forward strand.
AAGTATGAAGAACACAAGAATAATTAACTTCGTATTTTCTATTAATTTACTCAAAGATTAAAGCTTACAACTCGTGCTTTAAACTAATACCTTAGGAATCCTTTTATACACTGAGGAAACCCTAATTGACTACAAGACTTGTAGAAGGGTAAAGATATCTCTACGCGTACATATCTATTCCTATTATAACTCTAACAAACTATTCTGTTTTTATCATGAACAGACTTAACTATCAACTATTAGTTCTGCCAGACTTAACTCCATTAGTACTGACAGACTTAACTACCAACAGACTTAATTCTGGCTTACCAGACTTAACTTCTAACACTACCAGGAGTAACACTTAACAGACTTAAACATACTTAAATCTGTTTTACAAAACATAATTCCCTACATTGATCATCCGAAAGTAGATAATGATGACATATGTCATTCGTCCTTTAACTCGTACATAGTGGTGCTTGTCGTGCGTCCCCACTGTGCGGTTTCAGATGGTACATCTTAACCGCTAGTGACAGTTGGGGAGCAGTAGTATTGTCTTACTCAGCAGGCCTGAGAGATCTTTCCAGGCTCTATGTGGTCTGGGATTTAAACCGGGCTTTTATCAAGTTTGATGGGACTTGGTGATAGGCTTGATTCGAGCATGTAATTAGTGGTCTTGTGCCATTAATATTGATACGTTATCAAGTCCCCCATGTCTAGTATTAGATCATGCAATAATGATGTGATGCTATACTTTTTGTACATGAGTCCCCCTGGTCCCTGTCTGTGCTACCAGGGTTCACTCTCAGGACTTTTATTTCCAGGATAATGGTCACTTTTGTCATTTGTGATGATGACTAGATGTAGGCTTTTTACCTCGATCAGGGTTGTAAGCCGAGTTGGGAAAGGTGTGTACTCGATGTTTTCATTGGAAAGTGTAGGAATATCCTGCTTTCGGTTTATTCGCTATCTTTGGGATTAGACACGTCTTTATTGCCTTTAAGACTATAGACGACGTCATCCTGACATTTCTTGAGCGGTGAGTATAGCTTGTCCCCCCGACTGTACATGACGTATGTGTTAACGTCAGATGTACTCGTGCCTTTACAGGGTATTTATCACACGCTTCACTAAATGTGCTTTGACCCAGTGGGCGCTTGCTAAATGTAACTGTCTCGATGAACTTATTCACGAAGTTCTTGAGCCATGAGTGATCCCCAGTCATATGTTTTGAGTAGCCTGAATCCAAATACCAAAGGACGATTTATACGACCTGCATTTGAAGACAGAAAAAAGTAGATAACTGGAAACATTGGATCCCCATGAGAATATGGGCTCCGATTGGTTAGTACAATCAATCTGTAGACCTACATCATTTCTAGGAGCCATGATATTATTAGTGGAAGCTGCACTAGTAGAGGCAGTGGACCTAGTCACTGTGTGCTGAGTTCCTAAAGGTATGATTCTACCAGTGGGCTTCCATTTCTTGTTAGGCATTGATCAAGACAATGAGGGACAAATTTCACTAATTTTGAACTTACGGCCTGTGGGCTTCTATTGAAAACCCATGCTAATAAACCTTTTCCCTGTAGGTTTCCAAGATTGCTTAACCTGTTTTGCATATCCACTGGGGATTTAACAGAATGCCTCAAATAAGACACAACACATTCATCATGATCACCAGAAATTTAACATTCATTACATGTTTTGCAAGCAGTATCCGAATTCGAATTAATTACAGTACGCTTATAGCTAATACTAGAATCAACACGATTCATATTATTCAACTCAAACTTATTATTCCTATGATGGTCTTCTACTATCTTCTCTTGATCAATTTTAGCTCATGAGGTCCTATCTTGCTTTGTATTGCCTGAAGGCTTTGACCCGCTAACCTTAGTGTCACTGCTTACTCCTGTAGAAGGAACGACAGGAATATTAGTTTGTTTTACTACTTTTTGCATTTCTGGCCTAGAAGTTCTGGGCTCTGAGACTTTAGGAGGCACATCAAATGTGACATCCTTGACTTTAGGCATAGAAGTGGGTGCAACTATTCTATCTTGCCTAGTACCAGATTTAGAACAGGTGGCAATGACATATTCTAAGAGTTCCTGAGATTGTTTGGCATATATGCAAGCATAGGCAACTGCACTATCAAGTGGTTTCTCTATTCTATCATCTTCTACAATCTTACGGAGACCCTCTAAACTATCCTTAAGGTACGAAAGATATACTTGATATTCAAGTTCATTATTCCTAAGAGGAAGGGGAATATACAACACATCAATAGCATAATTATTACAAGCAGAAACCTTTGGAGAAACATATTTGCAAGTGGGAATTGGCAATTTCCCTTTCACCAGACGCTTCAGATTCTCAATTTCGTTAAGCAAAGAAGTTACTTTTTCAATGTGTTTATCATGATTGACCTTGACTGAATCATATAACTCTTTGTTTTGCAATTTAACTTTTGAATTTTCGCTTGAAAACATTGATAAGGTTTTAAAAGGTACCATTTTGAGGGGTCGTTTAAGTCCTTATTTGATCACTTTTGTATCCGTTATTGCTTAATATCGTTCCTTTTCACTTTTTAGGTCTCTTGAAGGCAAAATGCTGGAATGGCACTTATTTGGACGAAAAGGTGCGAATATATGAAGAAAATGGCCAAAGTCAAAATTGAGACACTCACAGTTGCTGAAAGTAGAAGGCGACGGCGTCAGGTGCTACATTGTGACGCCGTCCCAAAATTATTGTGACGGGCCAGAACCCAAAACTCGTATTTACAAGCGACGACGTCTAGTTGTGAAAGAGTAGGCCGTCGCTACTCAGACGGCCTAGATGCAATCCAGACGACGTCAGAAGCTGAAGAGGACGGCGTCACGGACATAAGGTGACGCCGTCGCAAGGTTAACGTGGCCAAGACGAAACCCTAATGACGGCGACACGACGGCGTCACTAAACATAAGGTGACGCCGTCGCAATTGTAATCTTATATATAGAATCCGGATTTTTCAGTCTTGTGTGGAGAGTCTTTGGAGTAAAAACCTAAAACCGAACCTAAGGTGTCTTGTACAGTATTTTAGGGTTTTAAACCCTATCTTACATCAAGATAAGTCTTTACTTCATTAATTCAATTATGTCTTTGATTATTTGTGTGTATGCTTGCATGTTCTCCATGTCCGGCTAATTTATTTGTGTGTTTGCTTAGGAAGTATGAAACTTAATTATTGAATATTGATTGGTTGTTTCTTATCTTAGTTGATTAATGATCTAGTAATGCGATAGGTCATTCGTTGTGTACTTAATGCTTGATTCATCTTTGTGAACCTTAGAATATAATTACCTGAGTAGTTGTAGGCTAAACCATCCAAAGAGCGCCTTAGAGTAGGAGTTTATCATCCCTAGTGGGTTTGTAGACGAGACCCTTTGGTAAGTTCAAAGAGTTAGGGAGAAACGCATACCCTACAACTTTAGACACACAACGCTACTAAGAATAAGACGTGACACTCAACCACCAATAGGAGATAATTAAGGAGTAATACAAACTAAGTAAACACATCTTTAAACTATCATACGAGCACACATTAATTAGACATAGACTCCCACAACCTTAGTTTAGATAATTAGCTAATAGTAGAGTAATCGGTAGAAATACCAACCCCCCAAATCCAATATCCGAGATTCGTACCTTTCCCTTTCATAAAATATAAAAAGATAAAAAATAATCTTCCTCAACCTTAACCTTAGCGTAGTAACTCCTTACTAGCATTCCTATTCCCCTAGAGAACGATATCAATACCCGTGGCTTACCCTAATTACTACACTACAACGATTAGGTTCACTGCCTAGGGTGTTATAAAACTTGCTCGAAGAAAAGGAAGTTTCCTTGACCCCGAACGACGCGTGTAGCGTTATCAAGTTTTTGGCGCCGCTGCCGGGGAATAGAATAGCTAGTTAGTAGTCCACCTCGTTTAGGTTCTTTGCTTGATTCCTATCAAGTAAACTTTTTTCTCATTTTTAGCTTTCTCTTAGTCTATCCCCCTTCGTCGTAACTTTTGTTCGTAACCCCATCACTTTTCATCATGGAAGGTGATAACCCACTACCATTCATCAACCCACCACCAATTGACCCGCCAAGAGCCCGTACTCTTGGTGAATACTCGAGACCAAGCCACCTAGGCTATAGGAACACCATTGAGCTTCCCGACCAAGCCCAAACTACGGCCCTGCGATCCGACACCATCCGGTTGGTGCAAAACGGATGTGCATTCCATGGACTTCGTTCCGAAGATCCAAATCAGCATCTGAGGGATTTCCTCAAAATCGTCGATTCCATCGACCTTGATGCTACTACTCGGGAGACCACGCGCCTGCGTCTCTTCCAATTCTCTCTACGGGACCAAGCTAGTAATTGGCTTGAGCGACTTCCCGCCGGCTCCATCTCAAGTTGGGATGATCTTACCTCTCGCTTCCTTGCTCAATTTTTCCCACCGGGGAGAACCACTAAGCTTAGGAATGACATCTTGATGTTCCAACAACGTCAAGGTGAATCTCTCTACGAAGCATGGACCCGATTCAAGGACTTACTTCATAAAGTCCCTCATCACGGCATTGATCTTTGGCTCCAAGTCCAAATCTTTTATGATCATGTCAACTTCCCCACTAAGCGATCCATTGACCAAGCGGCCGGTGGAAAACTTAGTGATCTCACCGCAGAAGAATCATGGGAAATAATAGAGGACCTCGCCCTCTATGACAACGAAAGTTGGGATGACCCCCGTGAGCTGCCCAAAACAGTCAAGGCAATCTCCTTGCCTCCTCCCGACCGTAGGATGATCGAACTTGAAGATCAAGTTAAATTCCTCATGAGTTCCTACGAAAATCCTAAGTCTTCACACCATGTGAACAAAGCTTCTTCCTCGTGTGAGCCGTTTTGTGATCCTCATAACACGCGCACTAGCACCCGATCCCCCGAACACGCTTCTGTTGATTACGCATCCTCGCGTATTAATGGAGCGGGAGGAAGATTCCCTACAACACCCGGACCTAGGAATTTCAATGAAACCCGTGAAGCATGGAAAAACAAGCCCGACTTCTACTGGGGACAAACCAAAGAATTCACCTCCAATGATTTCTAATGGCCCCCACCTAACGGTCCTAACCAACAAAACATCGAAGGGATGTTGCAAAACCTAGTTGCATCCCAAGAAACCCAAATGGCTAAGCTCTCGGACCGCTTTAACAATCAACAAGCCGAGATGGATAGGAAAATAGACAACCTTTTGAAGGCCATAGCTAGTGATAAGAAGGTTAGTGCTATCTCAACTCCCGAGCCTTCAGGTATAGAGATTAAGGATCCAAGCAAGCTAACTAAGCATGTCCAATTCGTCAATACCATCGCCTTAGTTGAACCTGATGAAACAAATGACGAAGAGGACTATACACTTGCGGATGAGGAAATACCCGAGGAAGTAGATGAAGTAGACATTGACTATTTCAACAAATTTCCTACGGAAGACGAACTATCTCGCCACCCTCACTTAGTGCGTGACCTCCGTCACATGTATGTTAGGAAAAGTCCTCGAATCAAGTTTGGGAACCCTTGGAATCTTAACATACCATGTGTCATAGGACACCTTTTTGTGGCAAAAGCCTACATTGATCGCAAGTCCCCAATCAACATAATGACTAGCACCTATTACAACTGGATATTGAAGAAGCCTATTCCAACTAGGCAAGACCCCAATGATCCTAATGTTAGTTGCAATTTTCTAGGAAGAATTAAGGGATTGCCCGTTTATATAGGTAGTTTCACGTTTCCTACGGAATTCATAATTGTGGATGATATTAGCACGGCCATAGACCCTAGCTTGTCCCATGTTATTCTAGGAAAACCTTTCATAGAAAGCACCGGGATGACCTATTGATCTGTGCTGAGAACAGTCAAGCTACCTCACACAAGCTAGCCACTTGTGAATGGCTAACCGTAAGAAGCTTAAAACTGCTTAAAACACAAATACAATGAAGTCCTGGAGAATAGAATGAATTCCCGGGTCGTTAAGTCCCACGGAGACTCAATGGTGTGTAAACACTTTCAGACGATAGAATGATCACTAAGGATAGTGATCAGTAAAGGTTTTGATTGAACAATTATAACTAAGGAAAAAGGAAATAAATTACAGAGGCTTAAATGCAAATTGAGAAAATTAAAAAGATAAAATATATTAAATAAACGCTATCACTATATTTAAAATGATGAACGTTTAAAACTTAAAACGTACGTTTAAATAAAAAAAACTACGTAAATATACAAAATAAAAGTGAGATCTAAGAAATAAAAGACCTAAAAATATGAAAATAACATTTTTGGAATCCTAAAAATAAAATAAAATTATTAGAAAAAGAAAATTATTTTTAAAACTATTTATCTAATTGTTATTAATTAAAAACTATTTTAAACTATTTAATAATAACCTAAAATATGATAAAATATGAAATAAAGCTAGAAAAATAAAATTTTGACTTAGAAAAATCTAAAATAACAAAATAGAATTTTCAAAACTATTTTTATATTTTTCAGATTATTTTTTTGTATTTTCTATGAATTAAAAACTATTAAAAACTAATTAAATTACTTAAAAATACAAATTTAACTAAGAAAAATCTAGAAAAATATTTTTTTGTCTTTTTATATTTATCTTAACTTAAGAAAAATGAAAAATTATTTTTTTGAAACTTTTCTTAATTATTTGTATTAAATGCTAATTAAAAAGTGCTTAAAAGTAAATTAAATCAAGAAAAATAGCAAACAGGACAGGAAAAATATGAAAAATTCAAGATAACTCTAAAATAATATAAGGAATCTAGGAAAAATAGAAAAACAAGTGCTTGTGTGGAGGAAAATGAAACTGATGTGGAATGTGCTTAAAAATAAGCACTTGGGATAAGCTAAAAGCTACAACAAGCTACCAACTGAGTACAGAAGTTAGGATAAGCTAAAATTACCAAAATGCAATAAGTCTAAACTGCTTTTAACCACTGGAATGCTAACTACCAAGATTTGGTTGATTTGAGACCAAGTGCAAATAACAGTTTTGAGGCCAAGTTGCAGCCTATGAATAAGCTATCACATAAGCTAGAAATTAAAAACCATATAAGGGACCCTATACTAGACCTAGCCAACTACTTATGAACCAAATAAGAGCCCTGGACAAGCTCAAATGAGCCCATGGCAGGATCTGCAAGATCTGCTCAAAACCTGTGCAGCTCAATGCCTTGCACAGGGCAGATAAGCCCATAATCACAAGTCTTATTGAAGCTTATGGAAAATTCACAAAAATACACAAAAATCACAACAATAAACTAGACCAGGGGAAGTTTTTAAAACCAACATTTTCATTGAAATTGGCCCAGAGATGAGTCCAAGAAAAATCCCTCTAGTTTGGCCAAAACTGAGAATGTGCAATTTGACTTTTGCAACAGAATTGAAAGATTGACTTTTGTGAACTTAGAAACTGATTTTAATGACTGAAATAGATGTAATATGATAAAATGAAACTAAAGCAAGCAAGGTCTAAGATTTTTAAACAAAAAACAAGCTTTTGAATTGCAAAAGCTCCAACAGTGAAGCATGTAAGACAGTTTTCATGGGATTTTGACTTTGGTGGCTTGTAGTTACAAAATGAAGACAGATATGATTTTAAATGAACTAAACAAGCATGGAACACCAAGTCCTACTTATTGGGTAAACCTCTAGTACAGTCTACACATCAAATCCAAACACAACTTTAGAAACTGAAATGCAATGAAAACTGAGATAAACTCTGGACTAGCTTGCAAAATTACTAAAACTGATTTTAATTCTCCTAAATACAACTAAGTAAACATATTTGAACTATTTATAAACACATATATAAGTGCAAACAAAAAAATGCAAATTGACTTGAAATGAAAATGAGATACTCACTGTCAGATGACCAACTGATTTCTAAGGCTAAACCAGAACCAAAACTAACCTAATCTAGTCTAATTCCACCCAATATCACCTACTGCATCACCCCAGTCCATGTCCAAACTGCTTGAACCACAATTGCACTTAACAGTTGACTTTAGTTGACCATCAACCAAATTTACTTGAAAATGGAATGTAAGCTTACTCAAAGCTTATAAAGTGCTTAAACAAACTTATTTAAGCTTAAAATAAGCCACTACCAACTTTGACAATGGAATTCGAAACTGAAAAATTGCACAGTGAACAACAAACTTGAAATTTATAAGAAAACTTGGATTGATACTCAAAAGCTTAATACAATGATTTTTTAACTTGAATGTGATACATGGAAACTGAAATTACAACATTTTGATTAAACTACAACATTTATTAAAAAAAACGACATTAAGGAAAAATATAAAACTAACTACCACTACTCTCTCTTCTCCTCTTTCTTCTTTTTATAAGCAAAAGTTCTTCCACATGTACTCTCAATGAATCCCACTTGATCTCAGCCATTGAATTCATCAAAATTGCCATTTGTCATTTTTGGCGCCAAAAGTCTTGAGCAGGTACAAGCAGGTTATTGCAATTAATGGGTTTTGGGTGTTAGTGGAAGTGGAGGAGACAAGGTAAGGGGGGGTGTTGAAAAAGAAGGAAAACCATGACTGGTTTTGGGTTTCAGCTGGGGAAGAGGATGGTGAACAGTAAGGGCGGTATATTGCCCGTTTGACTTTATTTGACCGTGGGAGTTTTAATAATACGGGGGTCAAGCTCAAGGGTCATGGGGGTTCAAGGGTTCAAGGCCAAGGGGTCAAGCTGTTTGGGCTTGGATATGCATTTGGGCCATGGATTGGATTTGGGCTTTAATATTACAAAGGGTGTCCGGTTTGGTATAGTTTAACACAAGGACCAATTTTGCAAATTCTCCAAACTTGAGGGACTGAACATGACACTTTCCAAACTTATCACAAGGACCAGACTTGACAAACTTTGATAGTACAAGGACCCTTTTTGCATAAAATTCCTTTTTTATAAGTCCAAGGACTAATTTTGCAAATTTTCAAACTTTAGGGACCTTTTCCGCCATTTGACCAAAGAATCATTCAAGGACCATTTTTGACATTTTAGAATATTTCAGGGACCTTGAATGATAAAATTCCATATTTTTGAATTCCAGGGACTAGATTTGACAACTTTTGAAACTTGGGGGACTAAAACTGCCAATTTTGCAAACTTGATTCATTTTTCATCTGATTTTGATATTTTTGCATTTAAAACACATAAAACACTGATTTGTGATATTTTCATCATTTTGATGCATTTTTGAGTGTTTTCAGATGATTTTGCAGTTTAGATTGTACAAAAATGATGAGTATTTAGACACTCATCAATCCCCCACACTAAGATATTGCTAGTCCCTAGCAATGTTTTAGAACTTTAATGGATTTTAAAAACTCTTTACCAAAAGCCATCACTCCTGGAGTAGCCAATTGTTTTGATTCAAGTAAGAACCTTGGTACAATGATAACCAAATGATTTTGAGCAAATCATAAGCTGTAAACGGATTTGATTTGTCTTTACCAGAAGCCGTTTGCTCTGGACTAGCCAACTCTTAGATAAATTATCAGAATTATCTTTGGTGAGCTGATTACCAATTATGGTTTTTCCACTGCCTTTACCACAAGCCATAATCTTGCGGGCTAGCCAACTCTTCACTTTTTAGGATATGGTGAGCTGAATACCATACAATTTTGGGCAAATTGCAAGCCATAAACGGATTTGATATATCTTTACCAAGAGCCGTTTGCTCCTGGATTAGCCAATCCTTTTGTTTATTAGACGAGGCGGACTGATAACCAAATGAGTAAGTGTAGAACACTTACTCCAAAAAAAATTTTGGCCAAAAACGGGGGAATTAGGTGGATAAATATGATAAAATTCGAATTCCCCCCCCCCCCACACTTAGAAATGAATGTTGCCCTCAATATTCAAAGTACCGGCGGTTATGCCGAAACTGAGAACGTAAAAGGGAAATACTACGGCCATTATTTAAATGATTTTTTTTTTTTTGAAACACTTATATACATACACAACATGTGGGGCAACCCCCCCCCCACTAGGGTGGTACACACGGGTGAAAACCCATGTTGCATGCTACTGTTTTTGATTACCGAGTCGCTAGCTTGACTCGACCCCGAATTCATTGGTTCATGGGGAAGCAAAGTGGAAGAAACAATCTCCATCGGACTTTCATTCAAGATGTTTGGATAAACATTGAAGCACGCGAAAGTTCCACACCGATGAGATATAGAGAGACAGACCCGGCTCACAGATGATAAATGAAAATGCCGGGGTCAAAGATAGTATCCTCATTCCCGAAGGAGAAAAGGGAAAGAGCAACCACACCATTAGTGAAGAATGGAATAAATATGTGCATCACAATGCATGTCCATTCCTCATCAGAAAGAAGCAAATCACCATTTTTGACATTTTTAAGCTTAAATTTGAAGCTTTTATGGTGATTGGTAACAAAATTTCCGGGAGGGAGAGCTGGAAACGGTTCTTCAATCAACAGATTTTCAAGAAAAAGGATGTCTCCCTCCGAATCAAAGTAAGTATTGTCAATTCCTGTTGGAATCAACTCATCACTAAGAAAATCATCGACCTCCTTCCAAAAGTTGTCATCTTCCTCATCTGGAGTGAGAGAAGGAATGGAAGAGTCGGAAATGGGATAAGAAATGAGTGGATGATCATTATATAGGAGATTTCTAGTTTCTCCAAGATCGGCTTCGAAATCAAATAGATCATCGTCACTTTCTGATGAAAGTGGACTGATGTGAGTGAGTTCATCAGTGAACTCCTCAAGAAGAGGATCAGACTGTGGGAGTGATGCCTCAACATACTCGATGTCTCCATAAGATTTACAATCATCGCTAAAATCGGAGAAAGTCTCAAAATGATCATTTGAACACTCAAGAGGGGAAGAAGAATCACACATATGATCAGAAATTCCCTGTGACTCTCTCGGGATTGGGACAAGGTCCTCAACACTAGACTTTATAAATTCATCCGATTCCTTTTCAGGAACAGTGTCAAGATGCTCATCCCCCATGTTCAGAGAGTGAGTGGGAGCTTCGGGTGTGATAACAATAGACTGAGGGAGTTTAGAAGGACTAGCATACATATGTTTAATACTTTCCATTTGTTCTTCTGCTAGTAATTCCATCATCGTCTTTTCTCCCTGATTTTTCATGGAAGGAGTCTCAACTGATGAACTTGATGAATCGTTATAAAATTGTAGGATATCAAGGATATCTTCATCATCATCGTCATCAGGAATGAAACGGAATCGAGAGCTAGATTTGGCCGCTTTTTCTTTTGCAATTGATTCCCTAATAGATTGTTCAAAGGCAATTTGGGAATCTAATTTAGCAGCCCGCTCTTCGGCTAACAAAACTTCCATGGATTTCTCATTTGGATTATCTTGGGAGTGTTTACATTCCTTCAAATCTTTCACTAAATCCAAAAGATCAAGGAGAAGATTTTGAGGAAGTGGCTCAGGCTGGTACTGTAGAGGTTGGTCATGATACGAAGAGTCGTAATTGTTACAAGGAAATGGATTCCTTGTTTGACAATCCGAGCTAGAGTGAGGACCTCCACAATACTCACAACAGTAAAACTGATGTGGTTGTGAGTGGTATGTGTTGTAGTCATAATTGTTATCAGGAACCTGCTCATAGACAAGCGTGTTTCCTGATTGACAATCAGAACTGGAATGTGAACCACCACAGTACTCACAACAGTAAAACTGCTGAGTCTCACAGTGTGGTAGCTGATGGAATAAATCAGTCGTGTTATGGTAGGAATAGGGATCCTGGTTATAGACAGACCCGTTTCCTGATTCCACCACGCTACAACTGGGGCAATTGCCACCATTATAAGGACTACCACACCATTGACAACCAAGAGGGTGAGGATAAGACATAGAAAGAATCAAAGGTTAACAGAGGGTAAGAAATGAAGAATCAAAAAGGTAAGAGGGTAAAGAGGAATATTTTTGGTATTTTTGAAAAACATGATGATAAAAACAAAGAATGAAAATATTTTTGGCGTTTTTAACACTTTAGGAAAAGTGTTAATGAACTTTTTGGATTTTCTGATAACTTTACAAAAAAAAACTTTTTACAAAAGATGGTATATGCACAAGAATGGGTCTGAAAATGGCTAAACACACGCTAAAGCCTCCCCGGCAGCGGCGCCAAAATTTGATCTGTGCTGAGAACAGTCAAGCTACCTCACACAAGCTAGCCACTTGTGAATGGCTAACCGTAAGAAGCTTAAAACTGCTTAAAACACAAATACAATGAAGTCCTGGAGAATAGAATGAATTCCCGGGTCGTTAAGTCCCACGGAGACTCAATGGTGTGTAAACACTTTCAGACGATAGAATGATCACTAAGGATAGTGATCAGTAAAGGTTTTGATTGAACAATTATAACTAAGGAAAAAGGAAATAAATTACAGAGGCTTAAATGCAAATTAAGAAAATTAAAAAGATAAAATATATTAAATAAACGCTATCACTATATTTAAAATGATGAACGTTTAAAACTTAAAACGTACGTTTAAATAAAAAAAACTATGTAAATATACAAAATAAAAGTGAGATCTAAGAAATAAAAGACCTAAAAATATGAAAATAACATTTTTGGAATCCTAAAAATAAAATAAAATTATTAGAAAAAGAAAATTATTTTTAAAACTATTTATCTAATTGTTATTAATTAAAAACTATTTTAAACTATTTAATAATAACCTAAAATATGATAAAATATGAAATAAAGCTAGAAAAATAAAATTTTGACTTATAAAAATCTAAAATAACAAAATAGAATTTTCAAAACTATTTTTATATTTTTCAGATTATTTTTTTGTATTTTCTATGAATTAAAAACTATTAAAAACTAATTAAATTACTTAAAAATACAAATTTAACTAAGAAAAATCTAGAAAAATATTTTTTTGTCTTTTTATATTTATCTTAACTTAAGAAAAATGAAAAATTATTTTTTTGAAACTTTTCTTAATTATTTGTATTAAATGCTAATTAAAAAGTGCTAAAAAGTAAATTAAATCAAGAAAAATAGCAAACAGGACAGGAAAAATATGAAAAATTCAAGATAACTCTAAAATAATATAAGGAATCTAGGAAAAATAGAAAAACAAGTGCTTGTGTGGAGGAAAATGAAACTGATGTGGAATGTGCTTAAAAATAAGCACTTGGGATAAGCTAAAAGCTACAACAAGCTACCAACTGAGTACAGAAGTTAGGATAAGCTAAAATTACCAAAATGCAATAAGTCTCAACTGCTTTTAACCACTGGAATGCTAACTACCAAGATTTGGTTGATTTGAGACCAAGTGCAAATAACAGTTTTGAGGCCAAGTTGCTGCCTATGAATAAGCTATCACATAAGCTAGAAATTAAAAACCAGATAAGGGACCCTATACTAGACCTAGCCAACTACTTATGAACCAAATAAGAGCCCTGGACAAGCTCAAATGAGCCCATGGCAGGATCTGCAAGATCTGCTCAAAACCTGTGCAGCTCAATGCCCTGCACAGGGCAGATAAGCCCATAATCACAAGTCTTATTGAAGCTTATGGAAAATTCACAAAAATACACAAAAATCACAACAATAAACTAGACCAGGGGAAGTTTTTAAAACCACCATTTTCATTGAAATTGGCCCAGAGATGAGTCCAAGAAAAATCCCTCTAGTTTGGCCAAAACTGAGTATGTGCAATTTGACTTTTGCAACAGAATTGAAAGATTGACTTTTGTGAACTTAGAAACTGATTTTAATGACTGAAATAGATGTAATATGATAAAATGAAACTAAAGCAAGCAAGGTCTAAGATTTTTAAACACAAAACAAGCTTTTGAATTGCAAAAGCTCCAACAGTGAAGCATGTAAGACAGTTTTCATGGGATTTTGACTTTGGTGGCTTGTAGTTACAAAATGAAGACATATATGATTTTAAATGAACTAAACAAGCATGGAACAACAAGTCCTACTTATTGGGTAAACCTCTAGTACAGTCTACACATCAAATCCAAACACAACTTTAGAAACTGAAATGCAATGAAAACTGAGATAAACTCTGGACTAGCTTGCAAAATTACTAAAACTGATTTTAATTCTCCTAAATACAACTAAGTAAACATATTTGAACTATTTATAAACACAGATATAAGTGCAAACAAAAAAATGCAAATTGACTTGAAATGAAAATGAGATACTCACTGTCAGATGACCAACTGATTTCTAAGGCTAAACCAGAACCAAAACTAACCTAATCTAGTCTAATTCCATCCAATATCACCTACTGCATCACCCCAGTCCATGTCCAAACTGCTTGAACCACAATTGCACTTAACAGTTGACTTTAGTTGACCATCAACCAAATTTACTTGAAAATGGAATGTAAGCTTACTCAAAGCTTATAAAGAGCTTAAACAAACTTATTTAAGCTTAAAATAAGCCACTACCAACTTTGAAAATGGAATTCGAAACTGAAAAATTGCACAGTGAACAACAAACTTGAAATTTATAAGAAAACTTGGATTGATACTCAAAAGCTTAATACAATGATTTTTTAACTTGAATGTGATACATGTAAACTGAAATTACAACATTTTGATTAAACTACAACATTTATTAAAAAAAACGACATTAAGGAAAAATATAAAACTAACTACCACTACTCTCTCTTCTCCTCTTTCTTCTTTTTATAAGCAAAAGTTCTTCCACATGTACTCTCAATGAATCCCACTTGATCTCAGCCATTGAATTCATCAAAATTGCCATTTGTCATTTTTGGCGCCAAAAGTCTTGAGCAGGTACAAGCAGGTTATTGCAATTAATGGGTTTTGGGTGTTAGTGGAAGTGGAGGAGACAAGGTAAGGGGGGGTGTTGAAAAAGAAGGAAAACCATGACTGGTTTTGGGTTTCAGCTGGGGAAGAGGATGGTGAACAGTAAGGGCGGTATATTGCCCGTTTGACTTTATTTGACCGTGGGAGTTTTAATAATACGGGGGTCAAGCTCAAGGGTCATGGGGGTTCAAGGGTTCAAGGCCAAGGGGTCAAGCTGTTTGGGCTTGGATATGCATTTGGGCCATGGATTGGATTTGGGCTTTAATATTACAAAGGGTGTCCGGTTTGGTATAGTTTAACACAAGGACCAATTTTGCAAATTCTCCAAACTTGAGGGACTGAACATGACACTTTCCAAACTTATCACAAGGACCAGACTTGACAAACTTTGATAGTACAAGGACCCTTTTTGCATAAAATTCCTTTTTTATAAGTCCAAGGACTAATTTTGCAAATTTTCAAACTTTAGGGACCTTTTCCGCCATTTGACCAAAGAATCATTCAAGGACCATTTTTGACATTTTAGAATATTTCAGGGACCTTGAATGATAAAATTCCATATTTTTGAATTCCAGGGACTAGATTTGACAACTTTTGAAACTTGGGGGACTAAAACTGCCAATTTTGCAAACTTGATTCATTTTTCATCTGATTTTGATATTTTTGCATTTAAAACACATAAAACACTGATTTGTGATATTTTCATCATTTTGATGCATTTTTGAGTGTTTTCAGATGATTTTGCAGTTTAGATTGTACAAAAATGATGAGTATTTAGACACTAATCACCTATGACCCCTCGTTAGGAGTAGTGCGATTCAAGAATAAGACCGATGACATAGCTTACCAAATGCCGTTTAAGATTGAGAAGTTTTCATCACTCTCTAATGATGAAAATGAACTTAAACTGTCGGTCTATTATAGGAATGATGAGGATAGGGAGAAAGGTGTTGATTATGTTATGGCTAAGATTTTCGGATTCTACAAGGATTGCTTGAGCCTAGGACCGGAATATAGGACCGATTGGGGAGAGGATGAACTCTTAGAGAAGCGCATTTTATGGTACTTCTACAACATGGAATCCCCCATTAGAAACCGTCAAGAGGGCGGTAATGAGAAAACGTAGGAGCACGACTATGAGTCTAGCTACAAGACTCTTAAATAAAGAAAAGCGCTTCGTGGGAGGCAACCCATGCTTAATTGTTTACTTGTTAGTGTCTTATATCTTTTATTAATTGTTTATCCTCATGTTTAAATTTGTAAAAATGCTTTATTTTGTTTTTAACTTCGTCTTAATTGCATATAAAGGTATTTTACATAAGGGATAAGTGTAGGGAGGATTACACACGTTTTCAAAAGAAACGTAAACATGAGAATAACAATTAACTAAAAGATATTTATGTTTGTTTGTTCGAGTCAAATGCTTGTATCGAGTCATAATGGATGTTTTTGCAGAAATTTTTCCAGATTCTAAAGATGTAAATTTTCCAGAATTTTTTCCAGAAAATCGCAGACCAGTTTTTGTCAGGATAACCTGACGGCGTCAGGGTTGCAACCTGACGGCGTCAGGAAGGAGTAAAAACATCTGATTACTTTTTTCTCGTTTTCTGAGCTACTTATAAATTTTTGGAATTTTCTAGGTCTTAATTTTCTTAGAAATTCTGTAAACATCCATTCCACAAGCATTATATCCTAGTTTAAATCGAGTCTTATATATATTATTACCGCCGATTTTACGCGAAGGTTTCGTTTGTTTTCTTCAAGTGTGCAGGTTTAGTTTGTCAAGAAGAAGTTACATAAGATTGGAGGAGCTTTTCACGCAATAATTCTTCTTGGAAAAGGATTTAACCACCACTTTACACGGATCCTACCGAGCTAATCAGGGGAGTATTAGTTTCTTTCGTTTTTAATTACCTTCTTTTATCATAACTTTGATACTTTCGGGGAACATTGGGGACAATGTTCAGTTTAAGTGTAGGGAGGGAAAATAAAACGGGAACTTTGAAACTATGCTTATCCTTGATTATTTGCTTTGTCCAATTGTGATTGTGTAATAAACCATGAGAAAATGTCGGTTAGGGTAATTTTGGCACCAAATTTAAAATTTTTTATGACATATAAGAGTGGGCCATTAGTCTTAACAAAAGCGTCTCACGGATAGGAAGTTATATGACTAGCACAAAACCCTTTACCACCCAAATTCCACCAAAATGTGAGGATCGCCCTTAGATTAGTAGGAATTAAAGCATTCATCTTTAATGCTTAGAGTGTGAACCGGTAGTATATTAGATTCTAGAACTTGTTTTGTGATGCATTCCGAGATCGCAAGTGAGGCTACACTTGTGTAGTTAGGAATAACTAAATGATAAGAGGCATTAGGATAACCCTTGTTTGATACCTGTAATATAATTACTTCTTCCATATCGGTTGAGTAATTCACCCACACCCTTTGCGTTGTACTCATCTTTAGTACACGATACCCCTAGTTAACCCCTCAGAGCCTATCCTTTTCGCGGTTCTCGTGATGTTTCGGTTTTTTCCGGAATATCAATGAAGAGCATTGTTTACACCCCACCCCCAAATATACACCCAAATCGCCTTAGCCTACCCCTTATGCACTCACTTTTAGTGCAATTGTTTGTTATCACCCTAAACCCTTAGTTCAATTATCTAGTTGCTTGTATAAGTTGCTAAGTCGAGTCATATCCTTTGTATACAGTTTTGGGACGATTGGGATTCATGGGAAAAGTTAAAGTTTATGAAATGACGGGAAGGGAACGTTAAAAATTCAAATTCCCTTTGTTTGCGTAATAATGTACCCCAAGTGTTTTGATCTTTTCAATTCGGGTCAAAATAGTGTTAGAGTAATAAAAACTCAAGTGTAGGGATATGCCTATAAATCCCTAGTATTTTGATGTTATCGTAGAGGATGGTAGAGTAAAAGTGTATGAAAAAAAAAAAATCGAAAAAAAAATAGAAAAAGAGAAAAGAAAAAAAATAGAGTGAAAAAAAAAACAAAAAAAAAACATACGGGCTACCATCCTACATCTATCTTTTAAATTTATGTTTATTTATTTCAGTTATGTAGAGTTTAGAGTGTCGAGTCTTGTCTTAGCAACGCCATTTTTCATATGCAGTTAACATAAAGATTTTTGACTTGCCACCACTAAATAGCCTATCCCACCAAACCCTTATTTCCCTACCGTAAGCCTAACGTTACAACCCTTTAAAAGACCTCTTTGATAGTCTTTCCTAGGTGCTTACGCCAAAGTAATGGAGGTTTGATCTATTCTCAAGCCTATGGTAATCTATGTACTAGGACCGGTTAATGAGTGTTTATCTTCCATTTCCTATTTGTTATATTTCATATATACACCCGAGAGAGATGTGAGTATCCAAACACCCCATGTGAGGTGCTAGTATGTAATTTCCGTGCTTGTTATGACGTTTGCGGGGCTTATATGTGTTGTGGACCGTTTTGAATTAATGCTTCATGACCCCTAACTTATAAATTAATTGGCTAAAAGCACATTTGCTTGAGGACAAGCAAATAACAAGTGTAGGGATATTTGATAAGGTTTTAAAAGGTACCATTTTGAGGGGTCGTTTAAGTCCTTATTTGATCACTTTTGTATCCGTTATTGCTTAATATCGTTCCTTTTCACTTTTTAGGTCTCTTGAAGGCAAAATGCTGGAATGGCACTTATTTGGACGAAAAGGCGCGAATATATGAAGAAAATGGCCAAAGTCAAAATCGAGACACTCACAGTTGCTGAAAGTAGAAGGCGACGGCGTCAGGTGCTACATTGTGACGCCGTCCCAAAATTATTGTGACGGGCCAGAACCCAAAACTCGTATTTACAAGCGACGACGTCTAGTTGTGAAAGAGTAGGTCGTCGCTACTCAGACGGCCTAGATGCAATCCAGACGACGTCAGAAGCTGAAGAGGACGGCGTCACGGACATAAGGTGACGCCGTCGAAAGGTTAACGTGGCCAAGACGAAACCCTAATGACGGCGACACGACGGCGTCACTAAACATAAGGTGACGCCGTCGCAATTGTAATCTTATATATAGAATCCGAATTTTTCAGTCTTATGTGGAGAGTCTTTGGAGTAAAAACCTAAAACCGAACCTAAGGTGTCTTGTACAGTATTTTAGGGTTTTAAACCCTATCTTACATCAAGATAAGTCTTTACTTCATTAATTCAATTATGTCTTTGATTATTTGTGTGTATGCTTGCATGTTCTCCATGTCCGGCTAATTTATTTGTGTGTTTGCTTAGGAAGTATGAAACTTAATTATTGAATATTGATTGGTTGTTTCTTATCTTAGTTGATTAATGATCTAGTAATGCGATAGGTCATTCGTTGTGTACTTAATGCTTGATTCATCTTTGTGAACCTTAGAATATAATTACCTGAGTAGTTGTAGGCTAAACCATCCAAAGAGCGCCTTAGAGTAGGAGTTTATCATCCCTAGTGGGTTTGTAGACGAGACCCTTTGGTAAGTTCAAAGAGTTAGGGAGAAACGCATACCCTACAACTTTAGACACACAACGCTACTAAGAATAAGACGTGACACTCAACCACCAATAGGAGATAATTAAGGAGTAATACAAACTAAGTAAACACATCTTTAAACTATCATACGAGCACACATTAATTAGACATAGACTCCCACAACCTTAGTTTAGATAATTAGCTAATAGTAGAGTAATCGGTAGAAATACCAACCCCCCAAATCCAATATCCGAGATTCGTACCTTTCCCTTTCATAAAATATAAAAAGATAAAAAATAATCTTCCTCAACCTTAACCTTAGCGTAGTAACTCCTTACTAGCATTCCTATTCCCCTAGAGAACGATATCAATACCCGTGGCTTACCCTAATTACTACACTACAACGATTAGGTTCACTGCCTAGGGTGTTATAAAACTTGCTCGAAGAAAAGGAAGTTTCCTTGACCCCGAACGACGCGTGTAGCGTTATCAAACATTCATTTTCTTGTTGCAATTTATTGATGATGTTTTGAAGTTGGAAATTCTGAGAATCTAAAGGCGGAGGTATCTGAGTGCCGACTACTTCACTCGTATTTCCCTTCAATTGGGAAATTTGAGCTTTCAACTTTCAGATCGTGTTGCAGTGAGCTTGAATCCGTTCATCACATGTGCTTATTTCAAAATATGCATCAAACTTAGGAGCATCCGAAGATGTCTTGGCATTTGAAGTTTTGATTCTTTCTTCAAGATGTTGATATTTGAATTGTAAATCAAGATATTCAACTTCTAATTTAGAAAAATGTCTGACCATGTTATCATGATCATCCTTTTTGATTTTGTCACGCAATTTTGAATTCTCGGTCTCAAGCTCATTGACATGATTTTTGGGAAACTTTAAATGCAATTGATAAATCATGAAATTGAGAAGTAGTTATGGCATAATTAGTGACAGTATAAAACACATCCTGGGTAATGCATCTAGAAATCAAATTCTCGTTAAGGATGTGAATATTCTTTCTCTCAATCTCATTACTTTTAAGCTCATATGCATTAATTCTAGCCCCGTTTTCCATTTCATTAAACATTTTTTTCATTTCTTTAACTTCAGTATCTAAGGCCTTTTGAATACCCTCGAATTGTTCTTTTAATTGTTTAAAGAATGGAATAACCTCAGTAACATAACACTTTTTTGTTTTCTCAAAACCCTTTTCCCCTTCAGTAATACCTGTTGGTGTGATTCTCTTCTTACATGTTTGATCAAAATCAGCAAATAATTGGTAAACTACGTATATGCTAATTAAGGTTTTTCTTTGAGTGGGAAGAGTTCTAGGCACTAAATGCATTGGTGTAGTGGGAGGATACACTGTAGCTGCAGGAAATTTCCTAAGGGGAGGATTATTAACAACAAGTTCTTCGGCCTTTCTCTTATCCATATCTAACTTCCAAAACACTTGTTCAGGGGTTAATTGAGTTTGAGGTTTAAACGTGGCTAAAAAGTTTTCCTTAGAATAATCATGAGATTTGACATTTATTCTATGGCTCACACAATTAGGTTCCTTAAATTTCTTATCTATCTTCTCTCTAGAGGCATTTTCTAACTCTATGTCCTCTCCAGTGTTCTGAACACAGGTTGGCTTTTGTTTGGGCTTAAGGATCTCACTACCATCATAAATCACTTCTTGAGCCCTTTTGGCTTTCTTAAGATACACAGGATTTGGGTCTTCTATAAGGCCTATACTGTGTTTATCACTTAATACTATGTGCTTTGAAATCATGTGAGCAGTTTGAATGATGTTGCCTTGTATGTACAACTTATTTTCAAGCTCGTTCTTTAAATTTTTAAGGTTGGAAAAATCATTTAGGAGTTTTGATTCCTTTTCTTTGAATTCTTGTTTAAGCGTTTTTACATTTTCTTGAAGTTCTTGTTTTTGCTTAACAGTTTTATTAAGTTTCTCTTGTAAGGAATTTAACTCTTGTTTTAACGTTTCTCCCCTTAAATTATTTTAAGTGATCAATGTACGCATTGGCTATCCATTTCCTGCTCACGGGTGGTCAGCTCAAATTTAGCACGTTGTTCATAGATGGCAACTTGATCCTTATATATATTAAGCTTAGTGGTCATGGAGTCATCAGGCACATATTCAGTGTACTCATCAAACACATATTCATCATCAATGGCAGAATATGCACCACTTGGTACAACAAGACTTTCATCGTGCTTCACATATTGCTCATATGGGACAACATTGCTATTACCCATATTTGCAATATCTGACTCACCGACTTCTGTTGGTTGTACTTTGCTGGGAATATTTTTCTCATCAACCATATCATATAGCTTTAGTACCTCTGATATGACTGAAGCATTGGAGGGACCAGCTTGTTGAGGAGATGAAACCATGGGAGTAATATTAGCCATGAAAATAGTCTGTGTCGTTGGTTCATCATCAACATGAGAGTCGAAGGCATCACAGTCAGCAACCTGAAAGACATTGGGATTGTTCTGTGCCAAATCATATACTGGTTGTTCATCCACGTCAGCATCAAATGTTTTGGCGTTCCCATCAGCAAGAAACATCAACTCCTCCTCATCCAACACTGCTCCACTGGCTTGAGCCTGCATCAACAACATCTTATCCCTGAAGTACTCAGCATTCTGTGGACGTTTAGGTTGAGTGCAGTTCCTAGCAATATGTCCCTCTCCTCTACAATTGTAACACTTAATTTGTTTGCCTTGACCCTGAACTACAAACCTTCCTCTGTTCTGAGCACCCGCATAACCAGCTGCAACATTTCCCCGTGCAACATTTCGTGGATTCACATTTTGCCTTCCTTGCACATTCTGTACCACAACCCTTCCATCTTCCACTGTAGCTTGATTGTGTGGGTTAGTTGAGGTCCTAAGTTGGTTGTTGGTTTGGGGAAGTGAGGTTCTGGACTGTTGAACCAATAGAGCAACTTGATTTGCGAGGTTTTCAATCAACATGTCTGTTAAGGTAAACCCTGAGTCTGTTATGGTAATCTGATTCTGATTCTAAGAAGATGGCATGACTTGTGATGCTCGAGTGTTTAGCCTCACATTTGAAACAAATGCAACTGAGTCATTTGTTGGGTTTGCTGCTGTAGTAGAATTGAATTTTTCCAATATCAAACGCTCAAATGTAGCATGTTTCTCATGTTGAAGTAAGTAGGCATACAACTGCTCATAGTTAGTGTTCCTCAATATTTTGTTCAACTTCACTGCAGTAACAAATCTGTGCCATTCAAGGTTCATGTTGTTTACGAACTTGGAATTGAGTTGGATATTTGGCATAGTCATATTTATATTCCTCATATCATTCACAAGCTTGTGAAACCTCACATGATACTCTGTAATGCTCTCCACTGGGTTCATCTTGAAGTTTTCAAAGTCATCATAAAGTTGTGACTCTGGATCTCCCTTAGTTAGTTCTGAGTCAGAGAGAAACATCTTGACATTGTCCCAAACTGCTTTGGCCTGAGTGTTATGATTAATCAGCTTGTAGATGTCCTTGGGTAGACCTAGAAGTATGATGTTTGAAGCTCTAATTTCATCACCGTATCTTTTCTTTTCCTTATCATTGAGATCATCATAAGTCCGTGGTCTATCCATACCCATAGTGACAGTTTCATCTGCACTAGCATCAAGTTGATCTCTGGTGGTGCCCATTTGGAAAGGTCCTTCATCAATTGACTGAAGAATGTTAAGACCATTCTCTTTGCCCAAGCAATACAACCTGATTCTCTATGCCCAAGAGTCATAATCAGTTCTATCCAGCATAGGAGGGCGGGTATCGGACCCAGCAGCTTGAACGTCATCTGAAACAGTAGACACGATTTCTAAGTACACGGGATTTAACTACTCTTTTATTTAACCAAGAAATAGAATCTTTTGCGGGATTTTACAAAATAAAGAGGAAACCGTAGAACTCAAATCATAAGTGTTAGCTTTCAAGAGACAAATCGCAACTAACAAGTCAAATCACAGAGAAACCAAAACGCAGGAACACAACTCGCAGATTATCCAAAACACAGCTATCAAGTCGCAGTCAACACAAAATGCAACCTGTCAAAATGCAGAGACACAAGTCGCAGATTATCCAAAATGCAGCTATCAAGTGGCAGTCAACACAAAATGCAACCTGTCAAAACGCAGAGACAAAAGTCGCAACACTTGACAAAACGCAGAGACAACTCACAACACTTGACAAAACGTAGGAACAAATCACAGCATTATCCAAAACGCAACCTTTCAAAATGCAATATACCAAAACGCAATACACAAATCGCAGGTCGCTTTTAATAGTACAAGCACGTTTGTCCTTTAGCTAACAAAACGCAGCCTGATAATAATATTATAATCAAACCGCAGTCCAGATTCAACCAAAACGCAACCTGAAACAATACAAATCGCAGCGAGCAACAACAAAACGCAGCCAAGAAATATATTTCGTGAGTCAAAACGCAGTCAAGAACCTTAGCTTTTTCAATCAAAATCCACCACAAACAAGGTGAAACAATCCTTCCAAACCCAAAACGAAACTAATATGATGATCCTAAACACAAAAGTACAACCAAAATGAAAACTTTACCACTAAATAAGATCAAAAAAGTGAAAAAGTCTCTAAACTCATTCTAACCATAAACTTATGAATAACCAATCAAGAATCCAAAAACACACAAAGTAGATGATCAAACATGGCTCTTGATACTAATTGTAACATATTGGTTATCATAAACACACAAACACAAACAATATGGTTCGAAATTTAGAGAGTTTTAAAGAGAGAAAGTGGAGAGAATGGGAACTTCTAATGAGAGAAAGTAATGTTGTATTATGAAGCTCCAACCTTCTACCTTGGGAGGTAGAAGGTATTTATAGTTTTTACAATATACGCCACCTACGGGTTATGGACCAGGTATGCAATGGGTAAAGACTTGTCCTTCCTCCACGATGTTACTTAACTAACTACTTATAATAACTAAACGACTAAAACTACGAGCTTTCTAATGCTTACAAATACATGAGGTGACCGAGTCTTTCACTTACAGATTTACTAAATCCTAACACTTAGCTAAAAAGGCTTATGACATATGCGTTTCTAACCTCCTCAAGACACTATAAAACCCCTCACTCTCTCTTAGTCGTTCACTTCACCAACAACACCAAACACTCTTCATTTGCTAGTTTACTTCAAGAGTTATTCAAGAGAACAAGTCATTTATCAATTCCAAAGCTCTTGTCAAGCTTTGTTTGATCCAAGTTATAGTTTCTTTCTTCCATTTGTGATCTCCAAGCCACACAATAAGTGTTCTAGTAGAAGACTTCAAGTGCTTTCCCAAGTGATCCTAAGTTATTGTCAAGAGATTGAAAAAGTTGGAAACTAGGGTTCCTAGTTCTTGGTCTAGTTCTTAATCCTTAAATTCCTTTCTTATAGAAAGCCAAAAGTTGTAAGAAAGACTAACACCCACTCTTTCTCAACATCATTTACATGTTTCTTATTCTTAATCTATGCTATATATGCTCTTATATTGGATCATGATGTACAAATTGATAAAAACAAGTCTAAAACTTATAAACCATTCTATGTTATATTATGTGAACTTATGTACAAAGTTACCACAAAACCGACCACAACTAGACTTGGTACTTTATATATTGTTGTAGACAAGGTTAAAATGAAAATATAGCAATTTGAATCACCCAAAACGAGTACACGAGTCAAAAGATACCGCCTAATGAATTTACAAAAACTTCACTGGAAAGCTGTTAAAACTCTGTGACAGAAATTTAGGGCACGCATTTTGAGGCACTTCTGGTCCGATCCATCAAAAATTTAAAACACAAAAGTTGTCCGGAACGACGTTTTCCATCTATTGCAAGGTAACTCGACCTAAAAATGCATAACGAAGGCTATTTATTTTAAAAATCTTAACAGCCCTATGTATAGCCAAATGGCTATACACTTTGTCACGGCTAAAGTAAAACCAAATGGCCTAAAGGCCTTAGACCGAGACCATAGCCACGGTTAAGGCCAAGGCTGAGGTCTCAAGGCCATGGTAGCCGAGACCAAAGCCACGACAAGGCTACGGCTAAGATCTCGAGGCTTTCTAATCGAGACCATTAGCCAAGGCCTTAGCCTTAGCAAAACAATATAAACACCAAAACAATTTGTATCTACTCCATCGATAAACCATGAAAAATTTCAAATAACAGTCTTTATTCAAAATAAACTTTCCTAAGTTTATTCGACCTTTGGAATTGTAACTTTTGTAACACAACGAGAACTTGTAAAACCATTTAAGTTACTTGTATAACCAAAGGACCAAACTACTATTGTTAAACATCTAAATCAACTAAAACCTGCTTACGGAACATGACCAAACTCATTTTTAAGACCATGTAGCCACATAACCTATTTGTCACATAATCAAATGGCCAAGACATATATTTTTCTATATCGAACACTACAAAACTAGGGAGCTTCATGTGAGGGGTTTTATTTGGGTAAATGGATTGACGAGTTGCTTGATTTACGATTTAAAGTGTCCTAGCTCCTCCAATGTTTACTACATGACCTCTGAATTATGATGGCCCGAACGGTAGTGCGAGATAAAACTATAAATGTCTTATAAACCACTTCTATAAAGACGACATGCACAAACTACCATATAAAACATCATGATCAATATAAAATGACATATATAGACTTGTTTTTGCTTTCCATAAACTATGACACGATATCGTATTATAGGTTGCTCGTAGAGACTTTCACGACTCGATTACCATTTTTCACTACTCACTGCATAACTCACGGTGAGTTCGTAGCCCCACTCTCTATTGTTTAAATTATTTTACAAAACCCGTTGGGGGGGGGGGGGGGAATACATGCTATTATTTTTCTACTCGAACACAATGCTTTATACTGTATGCTTACCCGACTATGTTTTATTGTTACTAAGTAGCGATTGCCATGTTCTAAGTCCCTATATCATGAACCATTAGTCACTAGCTTAGTGAGCACAAATATTGTTAATAGGCTTATTAGGATTGACGAATCCTGTTTGTATTGACCGGTTAGGCAATCAAGCGCACTATACTTGAGATCGAGAGGTATAATGGCAAAATTACCTTGGTAGGGCTTCTATAATGCCAATTTTATTGGTTTGATGTTAACGCTTTGGTTACATGAGCTTATTGAAATAATAATTGTTTTGTTTTCTAACTATAAATGTGATATTAATTACCTCACGTTACGATTATTGTGTTCAAACAATTTAACTAACCTACGAACTCCACTCAACTTTTGTGTTGATTGTTTTAAGCATGTATTTCAGGTCCATAAGGTACGAAGATGGCACGGAAGAGCATGGAAATTTAGAAGGCTATAAAACTTTAATTATCATTCGAAACTTTGTATTATGTAATCCACAAAAATATTGGGACCTCTATATTTTTTAAACTCTGATGTTTGAATAAATCGAATGATAATCATTTTAAAATGACCCGGTTTTAGAGTTCGTTTTCTGTTATTATAACTGTTATTCCATGAGGTAATACCCAGTTTGAATTCCGCTGCATTCACGAATTTGGGGGGTTACAAATTCATTGGTTTAAAAGCTTTGGTATTATAAGATAATAGCTCGGCACAATATGTACATTGCTTTGCACATCAACTTCAGTTAGTGGTTATAGCAGTTTCAAGAAACCATGATGGTGTTATGAAATTCTTTGAAAAGTTAATGTGTGTGGTTAATGTGGTTTCCTCCTCGTGTAAAATAAAAGATATGGTGCAAGATAATTATAAGAAAAGAATAGAATTATAACTTTGTGAAGGTGTAACTCAAAGTGGAAAAGGGAAAATTTAAGAGCTCTCGCTTATAAGACATGGTGATACACGGTGGGGTTCGTATTACAAAAAAACAGTGAGATTGTTTTCTTTGTTTCCTGAGGTTATCAAGGTGTTGAAATATGTGGAAAAGGAAGCTCTTGATGGCCGGAACCAAAATCAAGCAACATGTATTTTATCATATTTTAAAAAGTTAAAGTTTGTGTTTAATTCTCACTTGATAAAGCACATTTTAAGAATCACGGATTTATTGTTGAAATCTCTTCAAAAACTAGATCAAAATATTGTAGAGGCGCTTTCAATGATAAAAAGAACGAAACAAGCATTTGTAAGACTTAGAACAAGTGGGTTTGATGCATTTTCGAAGATAATGAATTCTTTTTTGTGAAAAAACATGATATTGTAGTATTGAAGATGGACGAAATTTGTGTTGCTAAAATAAACCGAGTAGCTAGCATAAAGAATCGATAGTATTTTGAGATTGATATATTTAACACAGTTGGATATGCAAATATAAGAGTTTGGTGAGATAAGCACCAACTTGCTTATTAACATGCCAACTTTGAGTCTACGTGATTCATTTAAGAGAAGTGATACAACCACACAAAAATTCCCACAAAAGAAATCCACAAAAAGAGGTGTATGCATTTGATTGATGTATTTGATAAAGGTTATCTCTCTTCTCTTGTACTAAGTCAATTAAATGCATACACCTCCTTTTGTGGATTTCTTTTGTGAGAATTTTTGTGTGGTTGTATCACTTCTCTTCATTTAAAATGTTTGATACATCAAAGCTAATTACTTTAACTACATTTTATCAAGATGATTTTACGAATACAAATAGGTTTTTTCTTAGGCGGGAACTTGATTTCTACTATGAGATTGTGATTCATGATACATACTTTATGAAGTTGAAAGGAATTGTCGAGCTTGCTACGTTGATGGTGACACGAAAGAAGCATATTTCTTTTCCTTTGATTTATAAGTTATTGAAGCTTTCTTTAGTCTTACATGTGGCAACCGCAATCGTAGAAAGATATTTTTCGGCAAATAAATTGATAAAGACAAATCACGGCAACAGAATAGGTGAAAATTATATGAACGATGCTTTATTTTGTAACATAAAAAAGGACTATTTGCGAATAAATAAAGACGTGATGAATCGCTTTTAAGGCTCGAAACGTCAAAGAGATCATTTAATAGACAAAATACTTTATTAACTAGTTTTTCATTTTTACAATTTAGATTTTCTCTTTTTTTTTGGTACTTGTGAAAAATATTTTGTGCAACATCTTCTCGAAAATTTTGAATCCGTCCCTGTACGATCTAATCCATACTAATGTTCAAGAGATAAAACTGCTTAATTCATGTGAAAGAGAAAGTTTTACATGATCTGTTCTATTTTAAAAGATCAAATATGGTGATACAATTTTATTTTTATTTTACTTTATTTTTTTATTTTTATTTTAAACATGGCCTTTTTTGGAGTTGAGGGGAACAAAATAGTTATGTACGTGGAAAGGTTGTAGGGGTTTTATAAGTAAATAATGATAATGAAATGGAAGGAGTGCCAGAGATTTGCTTTACTTTAGAGTTCCACTAGTACATTTTCTTTTGTTTTACTTGTATCACTTAACATCTACTCTGAATTTTAAAGAAAATAAATCCACGAATGTAAACTTGAACTAATTTATGTAAAAGTTAAACTATTTTATGTAAAGTTAAACTACTTTTCTAAAAATATATACGAGTGTCTTCATATAAAACATTATAGATGTTATAGAATGATAGAAGATCAAATAAAAAGTTGATTCACTCTTATAGAAAGTCTAAAACATTATAGATGTTACTCTTCATATATTTTTATCATCTATCTCTATTAAGTCATAAACAAACGATTTTAATATAACTTTCTAGATTCAGTCTTTTTCATATTAGGTGTATCTTTTTCTCTATTAAGTCTTTCGAAGAGCTGTATTTATTAAAATTACGTCTTTGAATACTTTTGCCTTATTTCTTCAATTTCTTTTCACAACAATTTTTGCGTTGACTCATTAGTAATGATACGAATCAAAATTAACATCTTAGATAGTAATAATGTTTAATAATTTGATCTTCGGAATATTTAAATGCAGCATTTGTTCTCATGTAGAATTTCAAGTACTCGTACAATATATAGTTTAATAAAAGTAGCTAAAGATTTCAATGCTCAAGCTGACATAGCACGAAGACTTGTGTTGATTCTTTTAATATTTTATTTCACAGATTCGATTTATAATGGTATAAAGAAAAAGAGATACCTAATTAGTTCAATTTTGGTGTATAATTAAAAATAATATATAGTACTACTTAATGGTCCATGTTAAAATGAATACAATTATTCCTGTCCTAAGTTAGCTTTGCACAAATACTAATCAAATATCTAGAAAACATTTGTGTGAGTGATAATCATTTTCTATGAAACTTCGTAGGTCTAAGGGGGATGTTCTTTTTTTTTTTTTTCTTTTTTTTTTTTCTTTTTTTCTTTCTCACTTATTAGCATACATGATTACGACTTACATGTCATATGTATATACGAATGCATGTTGGTTGCACCAAACTCAATAAGACAAAACAGTCAGTGTTACGTCTTACATTTCCATGACTATTCTTGTGAACTATGAAGGAATTTCTATTTATGTATGTAAGTATTTCGAGCTTATTTTTGTCGTTGCTCAAAGTAAAATTATTGACTAAAAAGAATCGTGGGTCAGCTCGTACATTTTGCCACCTATAAATATTTTCTTTTCATTTTAGTGAGCTTTAATGATGAATGACATTCGGGGTGGATGTTGTGTAGCCATCCCATTGAAGATGTCGTCTAGTATATATAACCTTCCCGAATCTTGGGGTAGACGTAGATCGAATCTGCTTTCTAATAAAATTTTGAATGGTTTTATGAATCGTGGACTTACTTTTCTCTCTTTTGAAATTGTACCATCCCTTTACAAGATGACACTTAGAGTCGCACCTCACTCTTTCGTAGAATCCTATGGGATGTCTTTTCTTGTCAACGTAAACTTTTTTTAATCGTAGGCGATCTTATATGTCTTAAGATTTAATCTAGCTTATGTTAAATAACTAGGTTAAGGTTAAAGCCTTGTAGGTTTATGATTCATTAGGTTTAGGGTTAGACTGCTTGTTCACAAAGCTATGTGTATATATACAATCCTTCTTATGTAATAACAAAAACACAATTAATAATATATATCTTTGCTATTTTATAGTTTCATGTCAATATGTTGGTCTATTGAATACTGCATGGTCTCGATTATCTCTTTTCTCGGGTGGCAAACTAACATGGTGAAGTGCGACATTTGCAACTTTTGTCAATAGCATATGTAATATGTTCAATGTTGATTCTGTTGGCAATCAAAAGAGACGAGATACAAATAACAAACTCGACAAACGAAACGGACGGTTGATTCAAAATAATCAAAACGAATTCAATCAATACAAAATTCCAAAGGTCCCTGATGACATAAAACAAGGTTATATTAATAACATCATTTATCCTATGTATATTGTTTGTTTTATATTATTTTATATAAGATTTGATACTTAATCTCTTAAATGTTTCTATCTCAGATATTTACAAGCAATTGCTGAAAGTTAGCAATAATTGACATGTTTTGAAGCAAATTGATCAAGTTTGATACGAATTTTGATCTTGACATGTCGGTGGTTTTTAACCGTAGCCTTCTTGCCCTAACCTAAGTCCAGGAACGGATCATTTTGCCTGGAATGACTTCACAAAACAGACAAGAATACGCCGTATCATTCTAGACAGATGTGTCGTATACAAAGACTTGGACGATTATGAAAACCATTGCCTGACTTTGAAGAATACGCCGTATCCAAGTATTTGATATGATGTATATGAAACTTTGGTCAAACAGAAGAACGGGCTTATTTTAGTCCAAATACGCCGTATGACCTTATCAAGATACGTCGTATCCATCTCAATGACTTCACCAGATTTCCAAGATATTGAATACCTGATACGCCGTATTGATCTCTATAATACGCCATATCAGTGAGGCGGTGTACGAATATTCTGGAATATAATAATCTTTGACCACACACGAAGTTACCTCGATACGCCGTATCGACCGTTTTCGAAAAGTATAAATAGAAAACCATAAGTCCGCTTTTTAGAGAAGAGAAACTACCAAGTACGAATCTAGAGACAAAAGAAGACCAAGAAAGTCCTGCTAGTGCCATAATTCCATAAGGAGAATTCACTTAATTTGTTTTACTACACTTTAATCGTTCGGTTAACGTATTTTTCTCTTTCGATTTATACTTAAAGCTTTTTGAACATGTTATCTTGTATTATGACTGAGATTATGGGCTAATACCTGTAGGTATTAGCCAAATTCAATGATTATTTGATGTTTTGATTTGTTCTAATTCGATGGTTTACTTAGTCATGAGTATTGATTATGTTTATTACTTCATTCATATTTTTAATATATTAATTTTGGCTCTAGGTGGATAAATAATAAATTGATAATCATTAAGGTGTGCTTTATGCGGGTTTCGAGTAATCGTGACAGGATTAGATCTGTTGAAAAACTTAATACGCAAATCTAGAATCTAGAGGCTACCCATATTTAGGTCCGATAAAAGCCAGGTCGTGATTATCGTCGTTACACGTCTTAGACTAACCAAACATCTTATATGACTAAACTTGGTAAATACGTTTTCCTTACTATCGGCTTGACCTCTTCTTTTTATCTGTGTTTCTGCTTGTGTGTGTTATCTGCCTCATTGCATTTACAGTTTTATTAAATCTAAACCTTGTATCAATCTCTCAGGATGAAAAACCATTTTGTTGCGTTAGATTTAGGTTTAGATAGACTAACTTACATAATTAAAATACTGATAGATTTAAGTGTTAACGTTCCACTCTTAGTGATTGACACTCTATTTACCAACTAGCTCACCATCGATCGGATAACTGTCCGTAAGTGTTTGTATAGGTAAAGTCGGCAATATATAAATTTAAAACTTGAATACATAAATTACCTACACGACTAAAGCACATCAGTCCCCCAATACAAAATCTAATACAAATGTACGAAGAAAACTAATGTCATTTAATCCCTATTTATAGATCACCAACGACCGGATTGACAAATTCTAAACACACTCAATTTAGGAAACTTACCAGAAACTAAATGTCAAATTTAGCAAACGACTCTTAGAGTTTAAGACATTTTTCTAACAAATTTATGTTTTCCACTGAATCAATAACACAAAGCACTTCGTCGTGATCACCACGAAGTGGAGCTCCCACGACATGGACAACATCATTCGTATTTTGCAGGTTTTTTACCTAGCTATAGGCCTTACAATTAATATCCATAAATCAAATGTTTATGGTATTGGAGTTTCAGCAGCAGAAGTTTCTCTTATGGCCAATAATACGGGATGTACATCAGGTTCCTTTCCATTTGTATATCTTGGGTTACCAATCGGTTCTAATATGAATATTACCTCCAACTAGAAGCTCTTACTCGACTGATTTCTTTCGAGGCTCTCATCCTGGAAAGCAAATATTCTTTCTATAGGGGGTCGTCTCATGTTAATTAAGGCAGTCCTTGGAAGTCTCACAATTTATTACCTTTCCATCTTCAAATTTCCTGAATCTGTTTTAAAGGCTTTGGAAAGAATTCGTGCTACGTTCTTCTGGTGGGGGGGGGGGATCCCAAGATTAAAAAAATAATAATAAATAAAAAAAATAATAAAAAAATAAAACTTGCTTGCTTGGATAAAAGAGTCTAATGTCTTATCCTCGTTGGATAAAGAAGGCTTGTGTATAGGCAGTTAAAGTCGTTTAATCTTGCCCTTCTCCAAAAGTAGCGTTGGAGATTTTTTCTAATCCGAATCTTCTATGGGTGAAAGCTATTAAGGCCTTGCATTGGCAGGAGGGTGGTTTCGACCATCAGGGGTGTAAAACAAATAGTGTTTCGGGCAAAATTGTGAGGACTTCTAATTATTTACATTCGAGTGTCATTCTTCCTGATGACTCGTTATGCTTCCAGGTGGGTTGTGGTACTCTCATTCGATTCTGGAACGATACGTGGCTTGGTAACTCCCCGTTATATCTCCGATTCAATAGACTTTTTTGGTTGGAGCAAGATAAGGATTGTCTGGTTGTAGATCGTATTTCAAATGGCCAATGGTGTTGGAGTTGGTCTAGATCAGATTTTGGGTGTTCGTAACGAGACTTATTTTAAAGACATGCTGAAAGAAATTAGCCAAGTGGATATCCTCTCTGACTCGGACACTTGTGTTTGGTCTGTCACTTATGATGGCGTTTTCTTGGTAGGAGTGACTCGTAGGCATATTGACGCTTACCTTTTGCCCTCTTTGGATCCTCCTACTACACGGGACAAGTTTCTTCCTCGCAAAGTGAATATCTTCATGTAGCGTTTATTGCTTGACACGCTTCCGCATTGTCTCAATTTATCGTCCTGGGGTATCGAAATCTTGGAGATCTCTTGCTCTTCTTGTAATGGTAATGTGGAGTCTAACCTCCATATCTTTTTCGAGTGTGACATTGCTTGAGATATTTGGAGGCTCGTTCGTTCTTGACTTCTTGGTGTGATGCCTTCATGCCTTTATTCGTATCTCACATCCATTGGAGAGATTGGTTGAGCTCTTGGCACGCCTCTAAAGAGAAGATTCACCGTATGTATGTCATCATCGCGACTTCTTTATGGTGGATTTGTCGGTTTCGTAATAATGTCACTTTTAACTCTTACTCTATGAGGAAAGTGACATTTTTGATAATAATCATTTGTACTCTTTTTCTTAGTTTAAGTCTAGAGGTCATATGTTTTATAGTTGGACTGATTGGTTAAAATCTTCGATATAATTGCTAGCTTCTTGCTAATTTTATTTTTAATAAAACGCCGCCGTTCAAAAAATAATAATAATAATAACACAAAACACTCAAATTGTCTAGCAGCTCATCGACTTTGTATACATGTTTCGCGATGATAGGTAATACTCACATTGATTTGTCGCTCCTATCTCATATTGAAAACGGGATAACTTTGGGTAGACTGTCTACTATCTTACTACCCTATTAGTATCGCGGCCCTTACACGTCTTTGAAAGCTTTGGTAACTAGGCAAAAGTTCAATATACATCTCAAATTTACCATAGATGCAATGAGCCAATAATAGTCATTCATTTTTTTATTAAAATAAACTTTCACATTTTTTTTAAAAATTAAATATCTCGCAAATCGTTAATTGTTACGCGATAAAAATCATACCATCGCGACGAGAATTAAATTATCTTTCTATAGATATGCACTACTATATATTTTTAACGATTTTTTTTTTTTCAAAATTTCGGACCAGAAAAATCATATATGATTTGTGAAAATCATATATGATTTGATTTTTACAAATCATATATGATTTTTGAAAATCATATATGATTTGTGAAAATCATATATGATTCGATTTTTAAAAATCATATATGATTTTTCTGGGCGGAATTTTTGAAAAAAAATGTTGTCGAAAATATATAAAAGTGCATATTTATAAAAAGATAATTTAATTCTCGTCGCGATGATGTATTCTTTATAGTTTGAAGATTTACCGTTTGCAAAATATGTTGTTTTTAAAAAAAAAATGAAAAATAATTTTTTTATTAACTTTGATTAAAAATAAATGGCTAAGATTGATTTATTGAATACTCTAGGTAACTAAGGTAGTGTTTGATAACAACTTAATGTGTCTTAATTGAAAAATAGGCAAGTTAATTAAGTCATCAAATGGATGTTTGTTTAGTGCTTAAAACTAACATGTGACTTTCTAGAAAAAGCCAAAGAGATGAGGGTCTACAAATTAAGTCATCTCTTTTTTCCTAATTTTACATGTTTAACCTCCCACTTCTTAACTTTATTTCAAATAAAAGGGTATAACAGTAATTTTTACTAATTCAGACACTTTATTCAGCACACAAAACAAACAACCATTTATTCATCTACAAACAGACATCATATATCTAGACAGACACTTTAATTTAACAGGACTTAATAAAAAAACTAAACAAACAGGCCCTAAATCTATGACCATTTGTCCCACTTCTATATAAAGTTTCAAACCACTAATGTATCACGTTTCTCAATTGATGCTCATCTTTCCCTTAAACATAATGTATCACGTTTCTCAATTGATTAGTCAATCTCGCTTTTCAATCATGATCACTAACAATTTACTTAACACATCTTCAAACGATGATTGAACAGAGTATTTTGGGATTATGTGCCTCCACGATTTTTAATAATCAAATTTCCCTTTAGAACCCAAATCATATCTTTAACATACAAGATTCTTTTTGTTATTTCTTCCTTCACTTTTGATTGATGCGACACATCATACACCATGACTGTCTTCACTGCGTCAAGACCATTCGTGCATCTGCAAAATATATCATAAACGTCAATTCGTCATGATATGTTCTAAATCACTCGTGATTTAAATACCGACCAACTTTGTTCCTTCGTATCTAATAAACTCAAATTCAACTACAGTACAATATAGATGAAGAAAAAAAAAACGCTTTTGGTTTCTTCTTTATAAATTGACCACAACATCAGGTTGTATATTCGTATTTACAAATGCATGAGAATGTAAAACAGCTAAAATCCGGAAGACAAAGCTCAAATTTAATAAATTATCCTTGTATTAAAAAAAATCAGACTTCTGTAAAATATGTTTGATGAGTTAAGAGTCTTTGGGACTTTATGCAAAGTCAATATCCAATAGAATATGTATAAAAAAGACCCCAAATTAGGGGCCTTATGAAAAAGACACTATAGGAACAAATAAAAACAAGAGTACATAAAAATTACAAGTTGGGGGAAGAGGGAGTATAGAAAACATAACACAACAAAGAGGACCATAAACAATCTTCTAAAGTCCCTACGGATATCTTCATGGACCCTGAATATCGTCTCGTCAGCAGCCTCATCATCTTCTGAATTGAAAATTGTGAGTATTGAATATATGGAAGCTTTTCTCAGTCTAATGTCTGATCTGAAGAAAATTGTCCGAAAATGTCGGGACATGAATCCCACTTGGCTTGTTCTCTGGCCTCCCAATATCCCCCGGAATAAACAAAACTATCACTTCCTTTATCCTTCGCAAACCACTGTGGCTTCCATCCCCTTTCTTGCATTTTTCGAGCCTGAATCACATTAAGCAAACATTTGATTAAAGACAATAAAATAAGCTAGATGCACACTTTCTAAATCAAACAATTACGAAGAACCATACTGAGTGGGCATTGAAAGGCCCACTAATTGGTCTGGAGTGACAGTCGTTGCATGTTTAGGAGTACATTGGAATATTGCATATGTTGACTGCCTGTTATCAGTTTGCGTTTAGTAAAAAGTTATGTTCTTCCATTGAACTGTTTAAAAAGCTGAAACTCTTGGACTCGTAATAGTTGAAACTATTGGTTTGTTTGAGGGCAAGATAATCTGGCTGGGTTAGTGTGTGAATTCTTGATATTGACTAGACCAAATAAGATTTATTGATGGCAACGGGGGAAAGACCACATAATATTTCATTTCCTACAGTTCTAAGTTGAACAAAAGCTATGTTCAACAAAAAAAAAAGTTGAACAAAAGCACCTATGCAGAGTAATTGATTGTTCGTTAACTTATTTAATCATACTTAATTTCTTATCATGCCATCATTGCATTTTTTACCCTCATTCCCAAATCCTCAAACTACTCATTCCCTTAGCCATCTACAGTCTTTGGCTGCATCAGTAAGAACGGGACATTCCTTTCAGGATGAAAGTATCTGATTTAGAGGTGGGAGAAAGTTACCACAAAAGATACAAGGAATCGTATTTAGTCAAGAAGAATGCTTTTAAGTGTCATTTTAAGAGATGCACTTTTAAGCTTCGAAAGTTAAAAATGGATGAGGTTTTCCCTCTTTCAGGCTACCGGGGGAGGGTGAGCCTTTTGACTCAGATGTACACGGCCTCACCGGGTTAATCCCGGGATCGTCTCCGAGCCTCCCCTGGCCACCCCTAAATTGTTTCTAGCAATTATGTACTAGTGGCCTTAGACCGAAACACACAAACAACAAAATATGTACCTGTCGCTGCCGCTGTTCTAGTCTCAGCTTCTCTGCATTTGCCATTTCATACTCGCCATTTTCTAAACACCTTTGATCTGGTCTTAACCTTGAATCAGTTGGTGGAAGCTTCTCCTGAAACAAATATACAGCAACCAATGATTTAAGATTAATAAGGAAACATTACACACAGAAAGTGTCATGACTGATGTTTAAAAGACCATAGGCTGCTTAATTCAAATCACAAGATAAGAAGGAAAATATTACTAGCAAAATTAGATGGCTTAGCAAGTGAACTCTCACCTTCAGTCCAGGGGTAAGCTCATTCAAAGTAATAGCAAAGCGCGTCAGATTATATCTTGTGGGAACCTTTGGAGGTTTGCTCCTTCTCCAGAGCAAATGAGCATCTGTAAATGGGTCTTTTCCCTTTCCAGAACAGTCTCCATTAAAAAAATGCATGCTCTCATCCCATTTGCCAATTAGTGTTGCTGCAGTCTTTCCACTTTTATCTTGAACAACACCTTGTACCTGAATCAAGAATGAGTGTTAGAGTTCAAATTAGTGATAAACTGATGTGGGTTGCGTTCTATGATAAAAAGGGGAAAAACCTGATGTGGGTTGCGTTCTATGATTGACTGTTCCTTAAATTTCAGCTTACAGGAATAGTTCTGGTTCCCTTGGATACGCATCGTACCATAGTGGTCGCAATACAGTTTCCCCAAAATAAGGTTGTATATGGATGTTGTAACCTGAAAGAAGATTCGATATGATATATATATTGAACATAGATGAATAAAAAAAATAATAATAAATAAATAAATAAATTAAAAAAAAAAAAAAAAAAGTGAACATTTATGCAGTACCTTACTCCACTGAAAAACTTCTCCATCATCAAATTTCAAAGTTAAAACTCCAACAGGGTCAAGCTGAATCGAACGACCCCAAAATTTGCTTTTCAGGTTGCTATCTCCCCAAAATTTCCATCCTTTACCCTCACAGTGACACGCTACAATCATTGGATGATGACTGACCTGTTGCAAGAGAAAAAACCTGGTAAATTAGAGAAATTGACACAATATTACACACCAAAACAAACTTAAGAGAATATGTTGGTGGTGGGCATGCACGTATGTTCAAGGACACTCTTACATTACCATCATTTTAAGATCCAACTATATAATGTATTAGAATTAAATAAGCACACATGACTCCATCAATTGCTAGAATGCAGTCAAAACTATGCACTGACAATAAGATATCAAAACGACAAAACATCATCAGAGTGAAAAGAAGAAGTTGAAGCATGAAAGAGGCACCCATTTAATAAGCTCAGTAAGTAAGCCTTGCACAATCCTCACCATACGTTTTTCTTCAGTATTAACCTTGCGAATTGGTCAATGGTCTGAGAGAAAACCATAAACCTGCAACTTAAAACTAGAGTTTAGACTTGTAGGATCCCCTGCTATAACTTATATCTCCTATAATAACCAGCTAAGTACGAAGAAAGGACACAAACAAAGTTTCATGATGTATGTGCCTATGTAAACAATCACATAACATTCTCCTCTTCTTTTTGGCCCTTCAACATATAGTTCACAGTCTCGCCCCTGCAAGTTCTTCCCCCCACACATACCTTATCAAATTCTGAATAATTTAGTCATGACAAATGTGATATCGACATCATTGATTACGAAAACATAGCTGGTGTTCAGCATATGTCACAGATGCTCTTTACCGCCTAACTTATTATTCCCAGTTTTTGGAGTATCATCCTAATGTTCCTAACCAGTAACACTGTCCCTGACATTCACCTCTATAGACCAACAGCGTCCAAAACAACAGCTTTGATTACAAATTGCATGATACGTAAATTTCCACACTAAAAATTTTATAGATATAGATGCTCTAAGATACAAGTTATTTTCAGCAGCCTGAGTAGTTAAAAAATTTTGGTTATGCGTATGATGTCATGGCGTCATGCAAATGAAGGGGGAGGTAGGATGTAGAACCAACAACCTGAGGAAAAGAGACATTATAGGAAAATAATGGTTCATGGTTATAGTAGGAACCGAACCTTTTCAGAAAAAAACCGAAGTCCTTTATCTGGATAGTCTGCCTCGTAAGTCTCCCCTAGCAACGGGTTAAACGGTTTGCAGTTTCTTCCTTCAGTAGAAGCATATCCAGATACTGCAAAGGCAGCCACATTCAAAATCCGCATAAGGCTGTTACCCTAAAACAGATTCCATAGTTAGAGGTGAGACTCAAATGAAAGAAGTATGTAGTACAGTCATTCAAATGGATATTAAAAAGACAAATATGTCAAACATAGAAGAACCAATAGCAGATAAATCAACATTAAACAAAAAAGAGCTAATCACAGATATATAACCATAAACTATTCAACATAATGATTTCTTATTCCGCCACTAGTGATTAGAACACAACACCCACTACTGACACCTCCACCACCATCCAATACAGCCACCAAACACCACATGAACTAATGTTGTCGCCAATTGATTGGCAACCATCCATACTTCAATTCCACTATCAGCAAACAATGGACATACTTCTCAATTTATTTTTATAGAAGCATGAACAACCATGGAAGTAATTATCTGCGTCGTAACAGAGAAACAGATGCCTGAACAGCTTGTTTCTACTGTCTCTACTGTTGACTTAATATGGGGAGAATCAAACCAAATAAATATACACCTTGCTATGGGGGATAAAGAGCAGGGATGATAAAGTTTACACAACATGACTTCAGGGAGCCAGATTAATTTAAGAGATTCCCTCAATGCCCAAAACTTGTCACACTCAAGTAGATGAATATACGCTCAAATATCTACAACTCTCAACCAAGATACCCTAAAGAGTGATTTCATATGATAAAAATTGAATCTAGAATGAAAAATTAGCCATTTATTTGGTTAAAGATAATGATCTCATCATGGTGACCATACATCAATTTATCACTACCATTTCAAGTCGACAAAATCTTAATATGAATTTAGATAATAGGTTGGTGAATGCTTAACCAAAAAACCTTTATACCAAATATATAGCATAGGAAACTCTGATCTCATGATCCATAAATTACCATATGACAATTGAAATGATACAAATTATCCAATCTATATATTTTTATACTAAACCATTATCAAATCTTCATAGTTATACTACTTCACATGATATTTTGGTTAGCATATATCAGGTAACTTGACTATACAAAGGCTGAAAATGATTGATTGATTGCATTTAGTGATGTGATGCAACAACAGAATGAGTGTAGCTAATAGAATATCAGGCAACTTGAGAATACAAAGGTGAAAACAAATGATTGATTGCATGATGATAACCAGATAGTGATGTGATTCAGCAACAGAACATATGTGGCTGATATATCCATACTCATTAGTAAAACTCACCTTTTTGCCCCATTCATATGCCCGGTCAAGAAGATAAGAGTACTCCAAATCTTCAAAACATTTTTGCAGAGAAGATATAGGTTCATTGAAGTATACAGGAAGACAGACTTTGGTAAGATCCTTTCCAATGTTATCTTTGATCATTGTCCAGAGACTTACTCCCTTCTCTTTTTCAACAGGATCAGGCAACTTCTTTCGTCTCTTAATATGAGGGAAGTTAGCACCAACTGCTTTTATGGAAGGATCAATTTCTGGATCATTGTATAGACAGTCTTCATCATCGGAAGAAAAAGACGATGACCGCATGTCCGACCCAGTACTTCTAAAAGAACCTGATGATAGAAAGTCCCGAGTGTCAAAAAACGCATTATCTTCTTCATCTGACTCTTCCTCTGCAGCATCGCCCCTATCATTATCATCCTCAGATTCACTTCCACTTGCTTCTAACAAATAATAGAAAATATTAAATAGTGTCCATGTTAAACAGCATGTGTCATTTCCTATATCATCTTAAATAACAGACACCCAATGCAACTTTACAGATTCTCGGATCTCAGATTACGAAAGTGCCGGATACAAAGCAGATATAACACAGAATGACAGAAACCATCATCTACAGAGGAAATTAAAACCTTTAATATACATCATAAATTAATTTCTCATGTGCAATAATGAACAAATTTGCAAAGCTTAGAAGCTAATACAACTACGCCTGCAATTTACAAAAGGTTTTACAAACTTGAAAAAGGTTCCAAACTATCAAATACAAGCCGGCTTGTAAGGGGAAAGCCATGAAGATGAAACAAAGCTTATGTGTGACCATAGGCTCCACAATGATTAAATGCTTGGATTTTGATCTATTATGTGCTTATCCACCAAGCCTTCTCAATACATGAATTTTTAATTTTCAACCTTTATAGACTCCCATGTTTCTATTGGCCCGTCCTTGATTCAGCAGTTATCTTTTGTAGCATAATTAGAAACATAGCTTGTATGGAGCTGCAAGTGTCCTTTTCATTTAATGTTTGTTCAGTGAAAAACAATTGTGAAATGAAAGAGCTTCATTTGCTATTTAACAATCAATGTCACAGAAGAAAAAGTAAATTAATTCTTTAGCAAGCTGGCCCTAACTTCTTCCATTTATAACTATAGCATAGTATGCGCACGGGGGCAGTAACGATTAATTAATTTACGACTTCTCTTCTTTTGTTTATTTAATGGTTTCAAGTATTAACCTGATGATATTCCGCCCAGTGGCCCTTGATGCAACCATTATGAAAAAAATTAGGATGAAACTATTGCAAAAAAATGACGCAAGTTTAAGGATTAAAGAATAATTAAATCATTAATTAAATTGGATCCTATTACCATTGGGTAATTTAACACTTCTCAGTTTAAGGGATTAAGAAAAAAGTTTAAACTCATTATAGATATAGTATAGATAGATTAACCTAATTCACTTCAGACTTGTAAAGTCCTGTCTACCTTAACAGCTGATGAAAACCAAACAATCCTATATCATATTCCTAGTAGGGAGAAGAAACAATCATATACGTCAACAGAGAAATAACAGAAATAGCTAGCCTCATATAATACAAATTCATAAGCATACCACTGTATTTCTCTTGTCTTAGCCTTGAAGTTGCCCCAACCTCTTTCGACTGCCTTTGGCTCTCATCTACTACTGTGTTCTCGAGGTCAACCTTTTCTGTCTACAAGCAAACGAAACATATTACAAAAACTTGAAGATACACAAAAGTAGAGATAATTAGGAGTCTTCTCATCCAATAATACCGTCCATCATGCAGATAGCAAATGATATTAAGTATAAGCACAACAGTCACCGAGACACAAATCATAGAAATCATAATCTAAATACTGATACCCCAGATTTTTATCACGTGCTAGCATAAATTTGGAATGCATCGGAGTTACTGATATTTGGGGCCAGTTGAGTGAACACTAACTCGGTATCCGATGATATGTACATGCAAATCCTAATAGGTAATAACGTTGCTCGTTTCAATCTTAAAAAAAACAACCAATGATGTTGTTCGTATCTCATGCAAAACTTGTTCTGCCTTCCACTTTGCTATAGAGATTCACTGATTTTCACTTGTATACAAAAGTTAGATGCAAAAGGGGACCCTGACCCTTAAGGCCTTTATAGGAAGCATCACAGGTATAAACCTAACAACAGTTTCTATCATGTGATACGGCTGTATGAGGTATCTTGGTTGTCAAGTCAATATTTGTTTTATTTGTTTTCACAAGTCTGTGTTTGAGTCACCATAATTCCATGCTTAGGCTCTAAGAACCTAAAGAATAAAAATAAAAAATCTTACATGAATGACTTAATCAAATCTTTGGCAATTAGATGTTGATACAGTCATCGACCAATTATCTAATGAGAAATGACAGCCGGGTGTCATCAAAGCATAAGGTTATGTAAGCACTATAATTGTAATGGATTTTTTTACAGCAAATACAATCTAGGTCACTCAAATGCATTGAAAGTACAAAAGGCATATACGCAAATCCAAATTATATACAAATAACCACCTACCAAGCCAATATGCTTCCGGAAACAAGTCATGATGGAATTAGTAAAGACAAAATGAATGAATTTCTCTAGAAAAAAAAGAAGAAAAAATATCACATGTACCTCTAGCATACGCAGTGTGTCCATAAGAAGCAAGTGCTTCTGCTTAAGAAGCACCAACTGATCTTGCATTGCTGAAAACTCATTCCTCATAATCTGTTCACTGTCCTGAATGGCCGCCTCACTTACACCTTCCTCCAATAACCGTTGCCGCAACTTTTCCGTTGACACTGTAATACCACCTATAGGAGCCATCAATTCACTGTTAGACATTCGAGGGAACATGCCCTTCACAGCCTGTAAAGCTTCCATCCATGCAAGGCGATCCTCCCTAGTATCTGCCCTCAAATGAAGCCTTTTTGTCCCCGTAAAAATGGAAAACCTTTTGTCATCTGATCTACTTTCACGAATAGAAGAAACCTAGAAATTATAACATAACACATTCTCATTATGTGTGATCAACATAAGACATAACTATACAAAACCATCAAATTCAA
Source organism: Chrysanthemum seticuspe (assembly GCA_019973895.1). Taxonomy (NCBI): domain Eukaryota; kingdom Viridiplantae; phylum Streptophyta; class Magnoliopsida; order Asterales; family Asteraceae; genus Chrysanthemum; species Chrysanthemum seticuspe. The sequence goes on from BPTQ01000004.1 coordinate 236,339,102, forward strand.
AATGAGTAAGGCGTAAAACATTCACAAGTTAACAAACAATATTGGTTGTGTTTGGTCTTTGGTGACGAGCTTTTTGGAGCGTTAAGAATATAATGTTTGTTTGGCAACAAGAGTTTAGCTTTTGGATTTTGTTTAAACGCTCCTATTCCTTTGTTTTGGTCGATTAATCCACTAGGTTTGAACCCACCGCCACACAGACTCAAATCGGGTAAAGCCCTCTCTAATAATTTAATGATGATAGTCACAAGCCATATGCCAAACGCTAATAAAAGAATGCATTTAAGGGGTGTTTGTTTAAGCTTATATGTGGGCTTATGAGCTTATTTGATTTCGGCTTATGTTTTATAAGCCTCAATTTTCCGGCTTATTCTCAAACCTAAGGGCTTATATGAGTTTATTATATCATAATAAACTGATATAAGCCCACAAGTCTCAAAACAAGCCAGAAAATCGAGGCTTAAGTAACATACGCTGAAAAACAAATACGCTCATAAGCCACATATAATCTTAAACAAACACCCCGTTAGCTCTACATCATTTCACAGTTTATAATCACAACTACACATACGTCACCAAACGTTTTCACAAAACATTACAAAAACAATAAATGATCACCGAACCTTAAGATGAACTTCGCCAAAAGGCTTCCTATGCGCACCACTAGAATTACTACTCCCCATCCGACTCCTCGCCAATCGCCTAAACGACTCATCCCCAATAACCCTAGCCCCTTTCTCAGTCTCCTTACTAACAACGATCTTATCAGGCCCATGAATCTTATAATAACTCAACACACCATCCTGCAACACAAACCATCTAGGCCTCCATCCTTTACCATAATTCACCCACTTATTTAATATCCCGGATATCCCGCTCCCCACGATATCGTTAATCTTGACATCTCTCTGATCATTAAAAGTCACGTGCATATTATTGTTACTATTAGGGTTAGGGTTATCGTTATTGTTGTGATGCACGTGATTTGGAGATGAAGAGGGCATGTTGGTGTTGGTGTGATCGGGGACACAACAGAAAGGATGCATATATGTTTATATATTTATGTATGTGTTATGTTAGGAGATGATGAGATTAGATGTCATTAGCGGTGAGTGTGTGTTTTTTTTTGTGTGTGTGTGTGACGTCACGGGGAGGGAGGGAGGGATGTTTGGGAAAGAATATGCTTTGGTTTTGGTGGTGGTGGGGTGGTGGTGGAGGAGGAGACGAAGGATGCAACGAGACCTTTTTTTGGACCGACTCACATGCTTGTTTGGCTTTTTTATTCCTTTCTTTTGTTTCAAGTCAAGTTTTCTAAACTTTTTTAGATCTGTGTTTTGGAAAAATTCCTAAATTGTAAAGTTGAAATGAGATGGATCATTATCTCTTTACTACTAGTATATCATATTTATACTACTTATAAAGTATTTATGTTTTTTTTAATCATTATCTATACTACTATATAAAGCATTTAAGTTATGGGCTTCATAAAAAATTAAGATAAGGAGCTTCAATCATTGAGTGACATGTGTCATTTCTTTAACTAAAAAATAACAAAAATGGAGGAGCTCTAACAAACTAAAATAAAGAGCTCCTATAATGGGGTGACACATGTCACTTCTTAACTAATTAATCACATTTATTTTTAAATTTAAATATCTTTTAATTCGTTTAATTTTTTTATGATCTAATTTCACCATATTTTTTAAAATTTTGTGCTCTTTAATTCAACATCCATTTTGATATATTTTTATGAGTTTTTAGTTTTTACATTTTTAGTAGATTTATTTTATTTTAATTCAAATTTTTATAACTTTAACCTTTATTTCAATCAATACAAACTTTATTTATCAAAATCATTTACTTTTGGGAAAGTGTTTGACGGGAAAGAGATTGTGAAGGTCTTTTTATATGCGGGAATAATGATGTCACGGGAAGATACGGAAAACCCAAACAAACACATACAACTAACACATATACATTTGGAGTGTTGTGAAATGAATTCAGTAAGCGGGTAGGGAATTGCGAGGAGAGTTTGGTTAGCAATTTATTTACTATATTTATTATATAACTATATTTATCGCCGCCGCTGTGCGCGGGTATCCAACTATAATTTTTAATGTATAATGTACACAATATATAGTTTTTACTAATTTATCTTCCACAATATTTTAATTCTTCATTTATTATTTCTTTTTGAATTAGTATAGTTTAATGCAAAAATGCACATATAAATGAATATAATTTTAAAATGCATACAAACCGCAAAGTTCCAAAACTATTATTATATCGTAAGAGTGTTTCGAGAATCAATCTAAATAAATCTTGAAAAATGATTTTTTGTAAAAATCGAGATAATTTTTTTGAAGACAAATGATGCAAATGTGCTAAGTGCTAATTTAATAATTAATCTATTAGTATATTATTATTCTACTTTTCATGGATAATTCTAAATGATTGTTTAAACATGTAAGTTTGCTTTACATTATAAGCATTTTTTTATTTATATATTCTATCTATGTGGGACAAGTGTTATAAACAATATTAATGATACAAACATTTTCATAAATATATACTCTACAAGATGTATACATTATAAGCGCTCTTTTATTTATATCTTTATCTATATGGGACAAGTGTAATAAACAATATTAATGATACAAACATGTTCAAAAATATATTTTATTTACTTATTACGAGATGTTGATTATTACATATATATTTCATAAAAAAAATGTTTCTACTTCCTTGTGACTACGGACCACTATCAACTAGTTTGACCATAACCCCATAATATTATTGACTACCGCGACGCAAAATCACGCCACTTTCAATTGTTTTTATATGAATTAGTTTGATATTATTCATCACTTTTTTAAAAGTTACTCAAACTCATTATGTTTTCCCTATTGATAAAGTTATTTTAAGAGAAAACATAAAATTGAAAACATTTTTTACCGAAAAATTTATTACTTGATACCCGCCTAGTATTCTAAAGATTTGAAATATGTGACATGAAATTTTTGGCATCCGCAAATTTATCTTCACATAAAACGTTTCAGATTATAAAGTATGGTTCATTGAAAATTTTTATTTCAGGGTACTGCCACCGCATCGCGCGGGTACCCTGCTAGTTATTTTATAATGCACAAAAGCATTTTAAAGCAATTAATGTTATGTTTGGCACATGAGATTATGGAGAGATTATGCTTATCTTTTCAAAAAATAAGCTATCTAAAAAATAATCTTTGTTTGACAAACAGAACTTATAAGGGTGCGTTTGGTTTGTCGCTATGAATCACAATTGGTATGGGTATTGGTATAGAGTGGAATGATAATGGAGGGTATGAAGAAACCACTCACACACATAATATATGAGGAAACCTTCACATTTGGGTATCTTCATTCCATTATGGTGGGCCCGATAACCAACCAAACAACATTAAGAGCCTTGGGTATATTAACGCCCCAGCATTAAAGCCCGTTACCCACACCGTCTGCAGCGTTAACGCTGCGTTAGAGGTGGCACGTTAGCATACTAACGCTGCGTTAGAGGTTGAGATGCCAAGTTTGAATATATATATATAAATCACTTTACCCCCCCCCCCCCCACCCAACGGCTAGTTTGAATTAAAAAAAAAAAAAAAAAAAAAAAAAAAAAAAAAAAAAAAAAAAAAACCTTTTTTTAACCACTATAAATACCCAAATAAAACACCATTTTTTTCACACTTCCATAATTCAAATTCAAGTTTATATACTTCCTCTCACACTTCAATAATTCAAATTCAAGTTCATTCACAATGGATCCGAATCAAATTGATGAATTACCTCAGCAATGGTCAGACGTTGATGACGAAATTGAATTCGAATTTATGATGGCTGCGTACGAGTATCAACAACAGTTGGAACAAGAAGCATCTCAACCTCACTTAACTCGTACCCATATATATCGTGAACGTGAGCTTGCAGAAGAACGTTTGCGTAAAACCTATTTCATTGAAGGTTGTAAGTATTCGAACCGGAATTTTCGTAGAAGATTTCGTATGAGCCGTAAACTATTTCTGCAAATAGTCGAAGGTATTGAATCTTATACTTGCGAAAATATTCCAGATCATTTTAACTTCTTTAGCCAATCACCCGATTATACGTCTGCCAATTGGCGTACGACACCTCACCCGATGCATTTGATGAATATTTGCAAATGGGTGAGCATACTTCGCGTGATTGTCTTGATAATTTTAACAATTGCGTTATTGATTTGTTTATGCCGGAGTATTTAAGAAAACCAACATGGGCCGACATTCAAAATATTTATCAACAACATGAAGAGTGTCATGGTTTTCCGGGAATGTTTGGTAGCATTGATTGTATGCACTAAGAATGGATAAATTGTCTGGTGGCTTGGCAAGGGTAATTTGGTAGGGGTGATAAAAAAAATACCCAACAATTATGCTTGAAGTTGTTGCTTCTCAAGATTTATGGATTTGGCATGCATTTTTTGGGATGGCGGGGGCGAATAACGATATTAATGTTTTAGACAACTCTCCGTTATACGACGACATTCTTGCTGACATTGCCCCAAGAGCCCCTTATATGGTCAATGGAACTAGGTATGAACAGTGGTATTACTTGGCTGACGGAATTTACCCACAGTGGGCAACTTTCGTCAAATCCTTCTCGTCAACAACTGACAAAAAACATACTTATTTTAAAATAAAACAATAAAGTACCCGAAAGGATGTTGAACGTGCTTTTGGTGTGCTTCAAAGACGTTGGGGTATACTACAACAACCGACACATCAAACGGAAATTGTCAAGATACGTAGAATCATATATTCTTGCATTATTTTGCATAACATGATTTTAAAATATCAAAAATTTGCATTACGTGACTATAACAAAATGTGGGTGGATCCGTCAGCACATATGAGGCAACAAAGATGGGTCGAAAGATGTGATACTCACCGTCGTAAGGCAAAAGAAATACGCGACCGAGAAACGCATACCCAACTCCAAATGGACCTTATGGAGCATGTTTGGCAGAACCATCTTGAACGACAACAACAACAAGAGAGCGACGATGATGAATAAGTATTTGCTATGTTTCGTTATTTTTTTCCCGTTGTAATTTTTTTTAGTTATTTTATATTTCGTATTGTAATATGTTTAAGTTAGGGTTATGTTTTGCTATGTTTTTTTAATGAATTGTTTATTTTAGTTTAGGGGTTGAATTTGAAAATATTTGAGTTAATGTTTAACCTTGGGAATGTTATGTTAATGGGTGTTTTTTTGTTAAGTTAAGGTGAAATGTTAAAGCTGATGTGGGGCTGACGTGGCTCTAATGACTTTCAAAGTCATAGACCCATACCCATACACCCCAACCAAACGGACCCTTAAGAGATTATTAAAAAAACAATCTTCCATAATCTCTGAAAATAAAAGGTTATTTCATGTAACTTATAAAAATAATCTTTTTTTATAATCTTTTTTCAGCAACAGCACCATCACCAGCATCAACAACAGCACCAGCATCAGCACAATCTATTTTTGCCAAACACACCTTAAATGTTTATAAATTACTTAAAATTCAGCAATACAAAAAAATAAGCATAAAATACAACCATTTCAAACACAATATATGCAACATATAAAGCATTACAAGTTAAAATACATACTTTACAATAATTTAATGCACAAACACATCAATTCAATACACATAATTAATATTTTTCTTAAAACACCACTCATTCAAAAATACAACTTTATTAACATATAGTACAATTATTTAAAGCATAAATACAACTAAAAAAATTATTCAAGACATATATATAATACACTATTTAAATCAGCATTTCATTAAAATATACAACCATTTTACCATAATATACAATCTAATAAAGCTATTATGCCAAGCACTTATAAATAAAGCGAGCAGTCCAATTCCAAAACTTTAGCTACCCACAGTGGTCGGTCGACCGGTAGGGTCGCCCGTGCGCCGACCGAGCTAGGGAAGTGATTATATAAGTGGGTATTATGTTTATTTGAATTGGATTTGGGTTTTGTGTTTGTTGGGATGGTCATTCCACCAAAGGACGAATTTTGTTGCAACAACGTTTTTTTATGGAATGAGAGGAACTTGCACTAAAACGTAAAATATTTGAATTAGTCGTAGAAAAAAAACGGGACAAAGACCAGGTACTTAAAAGACAAGCATATAAACATAACTCAAACGTACAACTCCTATCCATCACTTTAGACTTTCGATGTCGTTAACATTTATTTTGGGGTACCCGCCGCAGCAACGCGCGGGTACTCTACTAATATTACTTTAAAGAGTGCATTTTTTTCGAAACTTGAATCTTAAATTTAAATTAATGTAATTTTCTTAAATTATTTCTTTTCTTGATCAATTCTAAATTTGACAACAGTTCAAAAACACACATTATATTGTATTTCAAAAGACACACGCTTTGCATTAAAGGTCGAACCAAAATCACGATTTCACAAGTATAATTATTTGCCTATATACACCGTCGCTTTGCGTGGGTATACGTCTAGTTTATAACAAGTTGGTTTGATCGATAATTTTAACTATTCGTACTTTCGTCAATTTTCATTTTTTTTTAACTTAAGAAAATTGGCCCAAAGTTCATAACTTATTTCATAAAGGCCTTATGTTTCTGGATGTCATAATTGCGTCAACAGGATAAGCGGCTGAAAGTTAGCCCGAAGTTGTTATATATGAGGTTTGGATCTGAAATCTACAAAAGAGAATCTCGTGTTCGTATCACTAACACTAGACGACATAGAGTTTAGAGTTGAATGATTATTGGTGTAATGAATGGGTTGTGATTGTATGAGGTTTATACTCTATGTTTAGGTTTGTAATTGGATGATTATCGGTGTAATGAATAGGTTGTGAATGTATTGATTTTGATGTAGTGTTTGGTTTTTAGGTATGAAGATAAATGAATATTTATTTTGATATAAAACTAATGAGTAAGTTCATGCATATTTTACAAAATCATTTGCATATTTATTCTACACAGTTTTTACTTCTACTTAGTGACCAAATATCAATTGGTATGGAAATTATTAATTGGAAGAAATATTATGTAGGGGGGTTTTTTAGCTGGCGAAAAAAGTGAGTTGATTAAGTGTTTGGTAATATAAGACAAGGCATAATGGAGCAAGAACACAGCGTGGTTGGTCTGCATGACATCACCTTCACATGTCTGCAATCATTATGACACATACTCTTCACATTTGATGCTCCAACTTTAGAGATGGTTAACTTACGTTTTTAACCGAACAAAATTTTGGTTAGACCAGACATAATGGACTTAAGTTACACACGTGGTTGGGCTACATGGTTTCACCTTCACGCGTCAAATACCAGTATGCTCCCCTTTCACGCAGCGAGCCAACAATTTGGAGAGGTTTGGTCACTTTCTTGATCGAACCAAAATTTGGGATATTTTATGTTTTTGTGTGTGTGTGTTGCCGGATATATATGTGTTTAAGTAGAGTATATTTGTGTGGTGAGTTTGGCAGTCACCACTACAAGAGTTTGGTGATTTGAATGTTTATGTAGAGTTCATATGACAATGATTTGTTTTGTTACCATTAAAAGAAATATAGTATAGCTATTGAATAAAAAAAACTAAAAGATGGGGGATTTACACGAATATTTTCTCTTTAGAAATATTAGGCGAGTACTCGCATAGCGACGAAAATTAATTATAATTGCAAAATTATGATTAAGTATTTCGTGTATGAAACTAATGGATGAATATTATTATTTGGATCAAACTTTTAACTTATAAGTAGTAATGAAAGGAAAGTATATGGATATTAAGTATAATATTGATAGAAACACGGAGTAAAGGTAGATTAGTAATTTCACATTTCTAATTTAAGAGGGTTTTTTTTTTTTTTTTTTTTTTTTTTTTTTTTTTTTTTTAATTGTGTTTTCTACTTATATATAGTAGAGATAAAGGTGATGTGCTAAATCTCGTTTTATATTTATAAACCAATTTTAACAAGTATAAACAACACTTTCGGACAGTGTACCCGTTTTTGTATAGTATAGATGATGCGGTGCAACTTGGTAACGATTTTAAGGGTCATTTACCCCACTATTTCGAGCATTTTATGTTATTTTATCTCTATTATTGCTTGAAGTCCTTCATGTTTGTTTTTTAGTCCTTGGACTAAGCATTTTCGAGAAACGTACAAGTCTTGGGCCCATTTGGATGAATTTTGGAAGAAAAAGTCAAAAGTTTCAAGTCGTGACCGACATCCTGACGCCGTCACCAGAAGTGCCCAAAAAGGGGATTGTTTTTTTATATATTTTTTGATCGGTCAGTGTGTGGAGACGTGGGTCATGACGCCATCACAAGCAAAGGTGACACCGTCACGAGTTAAAGAGTGACGTCGGCAGAGCAAGTCGGTTAAAAAAACCCTAAATAAATGATGGCGAGGTGACAGCGTCATGACCAAAGACCGACGCCGTCACACCCTGCTTTCTATATATATTTTTGTTATATTTTCATAATTTGTGTGGAACTTTTGGGAGACAAATCCTAACAAATTTTCTAAGAGGTTTTTAGTGTTTTTTCTTTTCATAATAACTCAACTATATCATTGATACGTGACACTAGTCTTAAATTTATATTGTTCGGCAACCTAGTGATCAACACATATACTAACGGGGCAGTGTACCCGATCGTATCTAGTGAGGCTATTGTAAATCCGAAATCATTCCCAAAAGCTATTAGCGGTCTACCAATTTGAGTCTAACTAACTATATCAATTTAATTGTCACATTTAAATTGAAAGATTAAATAAAACTAGTACGAAATGAAAATGGATTAACTATTCAGTGGGAGAAAGAGTGTTAACCTAGTTACGAGTTAACTAACACTATGATTCAACTTCCTAGTGCAATGTCTATGTCTCGCTCTTATTAGCGGTTCTAAAATCGCCAGGATTGAGTAATCATCAATTACCTAACCTATAGTTCCAAGTTATCGATCCGAATGATCATCATAACCAATAAACATTCTTTGGGTTTGTACATGAAACTAGTCTTTAAATCTCCACCTAATCTATGTGATTTGTCTATTGCTGCAAACAACAAATTACTAACTAGCATTATTTAAGAGTCTACTCTTATCTAGGTGGTGATATGGTCAACCCCTATACAACCGATAGGTATTCAATCTCTTGATCATCCTGATAACCTAGCTTTGGGATGCTCACCTACTCCCTGAACTACCAAGAACTAGATCACCCTAGACACTACCACAACACAAGGATCAATCAACAACCACACAAATTATCTAACAAAAGCGATAAATAAAGTAAGGAAATCGAATCATAACATTAATCAATTCGTAATTAGGCTAACACATGAAGTGTTTAGCCGATCATATTATAAAGTGCAGCAAAATTAATAATTAAAACTGTAAAAGAAATAAACATTGTGTTTGATACAATTACTCTATGTCGATCTGTGTTCGATGTTGTTTGATGATGGATTCATTTGAAAAGCACTTGGTTATGGCTGGAAAAGGTCCTTGGATGAAACCCTGGTCGTCCTTTGCTCTGTGTATGGAAATATGAGTGTATTGTGAATGAATTAGGGCTTGTATTTATAGATTTCGCTTGGCTGGACTTGGATATAACGTAACCTTAAGTGAAGGTATACGTTGTATGTGCTCTCTAAATAAGAATTCTTCTAAGGTCTTGTAGTAGTTACGGCATAGGAGTAACGAGTTACCTACGTCGTATATGCTCTCTGTATGAAAATCCTCTTAACCTTGATAATACTTACGATGTAGAATCAATGGTTATATTACGTTATATGTGCTCACTCTATGAAATTTATGAACAACTCTTCATGGTTACAGTGTAAGTGTTACGGGCTTAATATGTCGTAACTATCTTCGATATCTTAATAACCTTCCAATTCTTTATAAGCAATACGGCGTATATCGATCGATGTGAATCCGCCGTATATACCTCTGAATGGATTTGGTGTGAACTACTTCAAGTATGAATACGACGTAGGCATTAGAGATTATCTTCTCCATATGAATTGTCTGATCCAGCTTTTCTTGTTTTCCAACAAGTATAATCTCAATTCCGCATGTCATCGTTCCAATGCTCGAATAAGTCCTCTTAAACAAATAGGAAGCAATTAAGTACCAATCTTATAAAAATACAAGAGATATAAGCATATAATAAAGGGATATTGATTTTTGTGACAACCCGTACTTTCAGGTCATTTCTCGAAACAATTTATGCTTCACTATTTCAACATTTGTCATAAACTAGGTTTACGTGTTTCAAATTCGCGTAACCTTAAAGGTTTAGCGGCGAATTCATGATCATAACATCACGAACATTTCATATGGACTAAGTTTAGTCTACATTTCATTGACATCATTTGCATCACATTAGTTCATTCATGACATTTCATTTCACATTTAACGCGTAATTTTTATATTAAATAAACGTTATCGCGTGAGTTATTATTTTTAACATTTAATCCGTTACTTTCAAAAATGATCCCGACATATTTTTATACTTACATTTAGTTATATAAACTATATTTTTAGTTTACCTAGTGTTTTAAATTTATTTGGTGCATAAATTGTTAAAGTTATATTATTACGACGTTTTTCTTAAAAATTACTCGATAATTATTTTATCACTCAAATTTCACAAGGAATGTATTTTTACAATTTTTATTACCTCATTACATTCTATTTTGATCTATTAAAAATTTACTTGCACCAAAAATTACCATTTACTCTACAAGTCAATAATATTTACACATTACCTTACACATCCATTTTTTTTACAAATCATACTTATACATTTTGTAAAAAGGAAAAAAAAAAAAATATATCTACAAGTACCTCCCCCCTTGGCCGACCAAGGGGGAGGGGTGACAATTAATGAGGCATGGTCTTGATTATACATGTTTTTACATAATCCATAAAGTCTTACTTCACATATATTATTTTCTCATTCACAAGTGTTAGTAAAAAATTGGTTTTCTCTCTTCTTTGGGTCCTTCCTAACCGGCCATCAAGAGAAATCACAAAGGGATCAAAAATTTTGCTAGTCCAAGTGTTTATACAATCTAGTTAATACTCTTTATAAGGTTTTGAAATAAAAACCAAGAGTGTTTTAGGTTTAACCTTGTTCCTTGCACCTCATCATATTCACTTGTAAGCATGTTTCTTTCATTTTTCATGTTTCTTTATCATTTCATATTCATCTCTTCATTTTTGGAACAAGCATGCAAGACTTGTGTTGTTTATACCATTTTTCATGATTTTTAGATATATATATATATATAAGGTCATCTTATAATTATCCCCTTGGTATTCTTTGGTCTTGATGATGTCTAGGAACCCATGACACCCTAAGAAGGTGTATGGTAGGATTAGATTAGTTTTGGAGTTGATTTGAATGGATTAGAATAGGTTTTGTCCGAGAAAAACTATTTTCGATAAGTATATATTGTGTTCTGTCCTTATTTTGATTTTCTGGAAAAACCGACAGTAGGCACGACTTTTTGACCTTGATATTTAGAAAATATACTTTAAAACGAATCCGTGGCCGCTTGAACGGATAAAAACGGAGTTATAACGAAGAAGTTATGGATTTTACAAGTTTGACGACGAAAAATATAGTTTTCTGAAATTTCAGCATGCTGTTTTTATTTTGTCCGAGTCAAAAACGAGCCTTAAGCTTCACAAATTATTTCGACTTGTCAAAAATATATTAGTTTACTTCGATACGAAGCTAAGGACGTATTATACGTAGAAAACGGATTTGAAACGACAAAGATATGCACGTTTTCATAAACTTGCCGTAACTATTATTTTCTGAAAAACTATATTATTTTTACGATACAAGTGTTTTGGTAGCTGAAACGTCCATGTTGAGGGCTGTTTTTAACCATGATGTGGAACTTTTTGGAACGAATTGTCTTCTAATAAAATCAAGATCACCGGGCATATTTTTCAAAACGACAAGCCGTTTGTATAGCGGAGTTGTAATAAATTATTTATGGATGTTTAAACTTGGCCGAAACTCACTTTTTACATAACAATTAGCCAAAATCACCATCTTTAACCCTTATTATCTTTATGTTCGAGACCTTTATGCCGAAAACTCTTGAACTGAAACTTCTAGATTTCGATACAAACTTTCCAAAACCGTCGAGTTCGTTCTCTAACGTTCGACGTACACCATTTTACGACTAGTTTTTCGAAGCCATTTTTGTTACTTTTATAAAAATTCCGACGACATTGTTTTACGACGAAAAGTGAAAATTTCACTATAAATCATTATAAAACCATTGTAGGATGACATTTTGACGTAAATACTTGTAAAGTGATTTTTGAATGGTCAAGACGTCAAAAGAGTATTTTTCGACGATAATTAATATTTTCAAAACTCGCAAATGGTATAAATAACATACGAAATGCATGCATAACACTACATTGCAACTCATTACATATCATATCATTCGTAATAGGTCCCGGTTAACGCATCACATTATACCTCGGTGTACTCACTCTTGTCATCACACCAGTTTACCAAGTGAGTTTTCATAGCCCCGTTTTACAAGTTTTTACATTATTTCAAACCTACGGGGGAGAATACATTGCACAACATTTTTATTACGATACCAAGTATGTTAAATTCATTTACATTGCTTGAGTTACAAAGTTGCCAGTTAAAAGTCCCCACTTTAATGCATGAGCCGTTAATTTTCTAGAAGCGTGTGTGAGTGGATAGATCTATCGAGGGTGACACCTCCATCCGAGTTGGTGAATCCCAACTTGTCATACGGATGCATTTCATTCATAAACATTATTAGAGTTGTTTGGCAAGACACTCTGCTGGGGCGTACATCAGTCTGAGCTTCGGTATCATGCGCTTAAGCAATTGTAACATTTTTACGTGACTTAATTGTCATGCCTGTAACATTTTTACGTGACATAATTGTCATGCCTGATCTATACTTGCGTAGTCGTATAAAACATTTACATAAACCTATGATTTCTCACCAACATTATTGTTGACCGTTTTAGCAATGTATTTTCAGGTAACTAAGGCATTATCATCATGGCATGGTTAAGGAACCACCTTTTGAGTCGCGGCGTCGACTTACATCATTGTACATCATGGCACTTTCTTTCAAAAACATCGTTTGGACTTGTAATATATTTATGTTTCCGCAAACTTTGTAAACATTTGGGACCTATACTTTGTAAAATCTGATTGTTTTAATAAATCAAACGATGTTCTTTTCAAACGACACTTTAGGTCGTTCAATATAACTGTGAATGTGGTGCTATGACAGTCTATCCCCAGGAATTCCATTCCGCTGCAAAACAGGTAAATTGGGGGTGTGACAATATTGAACTCTATACATTATTTGATGTTATCAATCATCAAGATAAGTTTATTCATTAATCATTCAATTATTATCATTTGTTGCGTGATTATGTTTATTACTTGTTCTTTGTATGCTTGCTAGGCTAAATATATTTGTCTTTACTTAGGATTGCATGAAATGTATTGTTATTTAGTTGTGCTTTATTGTTTTCTTGTTGGTGTTTGTGATTATCTATTGCTTGTGAATTGATTAGATCATCAATAGTAATAAAGTAATAATGTGCGATAATTGTTTATAGTCGGGCTAATAACCACATAAACCTTATAATTTGCTTAGGTTATTTATCTAGCTGAGTTGCATAGGGTTCTTTGTAGTTTATGTGCCAACGCAAAGCGACTATAGGGCGGTGTTGGATTACGAGAATAATTACATGTATAGTAATTGGTTATTGGAGCTCGACCAGGATACTAGGCTAGTTATTATACGGTGTAGGAGTTGGAACATGGCACTACTACACTAATTGAAACATACCCTCCGTAACCACCATTCAAGGAGTGGCAAATTCAATAGAGATAACTGGGTAATAATAAAGAGTATTTCACCCTAAGTAAATACGTCTTTCCATCATATAAGTTTACCAATTTACTTTCTTTTGTTATTTAATTTTATTTTCTTTAGGTTAATATTAGTTTAAAATGTAAATCTTCAAAACCCCGATATTTACTTGCTTTATAAAATATATATAAATACCAAAAAGAATCTTATTTTGTCTCTTATATCATTCGTCTAACAAGCCTAACTCACAATTCCCTTTGAGAACGATCAATCCCTCAGTTTTACCTTTACTACACTACAACGTTTAGGTATATTTCCTAGGGGGCTATAAAGTTTGTGTTCCAATCAACGCACACCAATAGACTTGGTAGGACTAGGTCATTCGCATGAGTGAGAATTCGTTTGTAAAGTAAAAGATGATAATTAAAATGATAGAAAATAATAGACATGAAAAAGTAACTAAGTTAAATAAACCAATCAAATAAATGAATTAATTACTAAGCAAATAAGAAATCAGAGGAGTGAAGCAATGCTCACCTAGTTATTCCTCTAAATAAGGTAACGACATGGTTTATAATTGCAGTGCCTAATCAGGTTATTGATTGGTGACTCTTATGTAGTATAAGCCTAATTTTGGTCACTATAGCATATAAACATTCTAACTCGATGATAGTGGATGTTATCTAGTTATAGTTTATTCATTAAATCCGGAAACTAACCTATGTGACTTGCTTGTGATGCTAATTCACTAACAACACTTAACTCATTTGTAAATGTTCATTTACCTTTTGTTAGTGCAAATATTACGATATTTAATCTATACAGTCTCGTTTGTTTTGATTGATGGCAAACATGTAACTTGTAATAATACATAACGTAAAATGTACAAGTTACTTGCAATTATATTTTGTCTAAACATACTTTCAACATTGTTAATACAAATAAATCGTAAAAATGTTTATTCATATTTAGCGATCTCTTTGTGTTTTGTTGATAACAAATATAAAGTTATCATAAGTAAAATTATAAGGATACATGTTATTTTTGTAAAGCATTTACATATATAGTCATTTAACATAAATTGTTGTAATAATTCATTTGTTGTAATAGTTTATTAGGAGGGGTAAAATCCATAACCCATGACCCATACCCATGGAGCAAATCCAAAACCCACGGAGTTAATCCATGACCCATTGACTAGATGTTTTGCATCTTCTAGATACATTGTATCTATTTGGATACCCATGATCCAAATTCTATTACCCATGACCCATAACCCAAATAGGAGGAGCGTCCTACGGATCCCCCAGTTTACACTGGACGGATCCCTCATGTAAGGGATCCGTGGGATCCGGGGAACAGTAGTGAGTTTTTGCCTATAAATAGTGAGCCATTTCTTCATTGTAACTCACCCCTCTTCTTAGAAACACTCTTATATATTACTTCTCTCTTCTAATCTCAGATCTCTTGATCTATATAGTAGTTCTTCTTTCTTTTGTTGTGATTCTCACATAGGTTCTTCTCAAAGGCGAGATCACAAGATACTACAAGTCATCCAAGCAAGGGGTCCTTGATTGATTTGTTCATCCACAAGATTTCTGTAGCAAGATCTTGTATTTCATATTTCACATAGTTGTTGTGTTATAGTTGTGTTGGTTTGGTCCTCCGTGTTAAGGACTCGGTATTTAGCTTTGTACCGGAAAAAGTGTAAGCGACGTTGTGAGGCTTCTCCACCAATTTGAAGGAGCTTATTGACATAGTGCTTTAACTCTCGAGTAGGTGACTCGGGGAGTGGAGTAGGGCAAGAAAGGTGTCCTTGTAGCCGAACCACTATAAATCGGTTGTGTCATTTCTATCCTTTACTTTACTTGCTTTCATTACTTACATTACTTATTGCTTTATACTTTCTATCCATCCTTACGATTTCACATAATATCAAATCTAAATTTTTGAAACTAACTTAAAATCGGCAAAACTATTCAACCCCCCCTTCTAGTTTACCACAATTGGCATCAAGAGCAAGGTTTACAAAAGTTTTAAAGTAAATCGTATTTTAAAAACTTTTCAATCACAATGTGATACATATTGGTTTTCACAAACACACAGACACATAATACTTGGGTCGAATGAAATGAGTTTTAGAGAGAGAAAGTGGAAGAGAGTTGGGAACTTTAGTAAGACAAAGAAAAATGTATTATGAAAGCTCCAACCCTTTGCCTTGCTAGGCAAAGGGTATTTATAGGTTCATACATGACACGCCTTCTACGGGCTGTGGATCAGGCATATAGTGGGTAAAGACCCGTCCGTCCTCCACGGTGTTACTTAACAAATTATTTACCAATACTAAATGACTACGACTACGAGCTTTCTAACGAATACATATACTTGAGGTGACCGACTCTTTAACTACCGGATTTTCTAAATCCTAACAATCGCCCCCTAAGGGAGGTCACCTCAATTACATCAATTACAAACAGATATTACATTTTGGTGTTCTTGAATTCTTGATTTAGTTCTTTGCTCTGTAGCTCGTAGTCTTTAATTCTTCATGTTCTGCATGTTTGTTTATTTCAAGTGGAGGTCTTTAACTGATCCACGTGTTGGTGATTCTTTAAGCCAGCTTTAAGATCATCAGCCACAGTAAATCTCTGACTCATCCTTTGTTGTATCGCCATTATGTGAGGTTGTGACTTTTGGACCGACATGCTCACATTTTGGATCATGATATCTTCTTATCAGAGTAGCGGAAGCTTTCGTTGATTCATGATATTTGCAGCAGCATAGCAGAAGCATGGATTGAAAATATCAGAGTCAGTTGATGAAAATATGCACTTATCATGATTTCTTTAGAAGTGAGTGTGCTGTGTGAGCATGCGGCTATGGATTGACTCCTCAATTTTGATCAGCTGCAACCGTCTGGTGTCCCTGCAAACAACAGTTAGCAATAAAGCGCACGAACGTGTCTTTGATCACTTTCGTTGAATGGGGTTACAAGAACAACGGTTCCCCGTTGATCAGTACAAGTACTGCCTGTGATCAGGTAGAATTCCGAAGAACCTCCTTGACAGGGTTTCGCAGCTAATCAAACTGTTCTCAAACCGAAACGTCTCAAAGAAGACAACACGGAGTGAGTGAACCAGCGAATTGAGATTCACTGATTGAGAAAAAATGATTTGAAAAACAATCGTGTATTGCTTAATAGAAAGTGTTTTGCAATACAACGAAGGTTTTATAGAAAATCAATTATCAATCATAAATACCCCTTTTATTTTTGAAAAATTAATACACAGTCGATGTGCTAGAGAAAAGATTTGTTGAGCACAACGACCGATTTTTCAAAGGTATCCGTCAATCCATTTCCTGGGCCAAGGTTGATTCATAATTGAATCTCCCCATCGTTTCTATCCAGTTTTCACAAGTTTGATCTTTTGGAAAGATCTCACATGTCACCCACCAAGAGCTTGTTTGATGTTGCCTCTAGAAGGATTTCCATCTTCATTGTGAATATTTTTACATATCACTTGGATGTTCTAGCAATACCACAAGGATAAAGCGTAGGACTCTCAAAATATATTCTCACATTCCACATTGTGAAACTGTGAGTCTTCATTAATTGTGTCCTAATGAGATTTATTGATGATCTCTTGGCTCTAGACTCAATAGTGCACTTTTGGTTTCCTATGCCGGAGACTAGGGAGAGGGTCTCCTTCTTCAATATCAACAATCTCTAAAAGAAATTCGATAGATTATGTAGGTTCCCCGTGAGAATGAAACAAGTCCTTTTAAGAGGAACTTGAGTAGCTTGGGAAGTTTAGTGCAGTGCATCACTGGGTTCATAACGTCTTGTCTTCAATACCGGTGTTACCTTGGTAACAGCCAGTAGCATATGAATTGAACCCGATTTCTACCCTAAGTTTGAATTAATGGAGGGCTATTTCTTTTTACCCTTTTCACATTCAATTCTTTTTTATTCTTCAAACCCTTCAGTGCTTACCGAGACTTCATTACTAGAACCTTGTTGGGTTTATTCCAGTTCTAGCTCAATCTCAGTCGACACTCTTCCCGTATTCTTATTTTTCTCCTTTTTTTCAATATACCTAAGGACTTCTACACTATCTAGTGGATTGTCCCTGGGTAGATCCCTCCGGCTCTGGCAGGATTGTGGGAACGAATACCTAACCTAACCATCCTTATAACTCTAATGCATAAAGTAAATTGGTCAGTCTTTTGATATTGTTCTTTCCGCCTCGAAACCAATTGAAAACCATTTGAAAAACCAATCAAGGTACTTGTGATATAAAATCAAAGCATTTTGTACCTTAATTGTTTTTTATCTTTTTAGAAAAGCTCCCCCTCAACATGTGCCTCAACTATTAGAAATCATTTTGGCACATGGAGAAAGAGACAAAAGAAAGTTAGATTTGAATGAAATCTCCAATTCTTGATAGCAATTTCCAAAATGATCATCATCACTCCCCGATCAAATCTAGTATTTAGATACTTTAGATAAAACATTTTGTAGAGGATGAGGTTTTCTTTTGATTGCTCCCCCTCAATATGTGTATCGAGATTCGAAAGAGTTTTGCACATATTAGAGGGAACTTGCACTTAGAGACAAATCAATCATGTTTCAATCCTTTTGGTTTAAGATAGATGTTCCCCCTTAACATGTGCATGGAAAATTTGAAATCGTTTGGCACATGTAGGGAGGAGAGCTTGTTATTATATTTTTAAAACCACTTATCGAATTATCAGTTTATTTCCAATTTAAATCACAAATTCTCCCCTGATCACAATTTTCAAACCCTTTGAGACTTGTGATCTCTATGGATTTAAATTGTTTTTGAAAGCTTTTTGAGGAGAATTGTGACCTGCTTTTGAAAACATTTTAATTGATAAGGATCAATTTATGAGACTTTAAACTCCATTGTACAAACATGCTTAGGTATCTTATGAAAACATAGCATAAGCCTTGGTCTGGATCCAATTGTACAAAAAAAAAATGTTCTTATTGATTATCCAAATGTAGACCTTGTTCGTTTACGTGCCAATTGTTTGAAAAATAACCTTTTAAATTGTTTGAAATCATTCTCCCCCTCAATCAATGACCAAAGTTATTGATTGAGTGATAGAGATTTTGACAAATGATAAGTCCAGATGATTTTCAAAATTAAGTCCGAGTTATTTTCAAAGAAATTTAGTTTTCATTAGATGACAAATATTTTTCAGAAGAATATTTAGAATGAAAAATATTTGTGAGGAAACATTTGTCTTTTTGACGACAAATTTTCCTTATGAACCTTTGTTTTTAGAATAAGAGCATGAGGTTTCCAAACTAGATTAAGAAAGGCTCTGTTCTTTCTTTTAAAACCGGATTACTGCCTGAAATGACAATAAACCTACATTTTTCACCATCTCATTTTTTTTCTTTTTCTTTTTAAAGAAATACATTAAAAATTTTATTACTACTGTTCGAACTATATCTAAAGACCCGTGCCATTTTTTGAATGACAAATCTAAGTCCGTAGATGTTATCGAAACCAGATAACATGATATGAAAATCTATATTTTTGGCCTTTTTCAAAATTTTATGATTTTTATGGGTTTTGAAATTTTATATTTTTCTTTTTTTTGTTGGTTTTATAATTTTGTATTAATTTTAATTTTAATTTGATAATTTTTTTTAAATATAATATGTACAAAGAATAGATGAAGAGATACCTTTACTCCTCTTCTTTCTCTTGAAGACGTTTGAGTGTCTCAGGTTGTAGACTCTTTAGACCGAGTCGTGGAAGGATAAACTCAAAACGTTTTCTAGGAAGAGCTTTAGTGAAGATGTCTGCCAGCTGATATTCAGTTCTTACAAAATATAGTTCAACCACACCTTTATCCACTTGTTCCCTGATGAAGTGATGCCGAATGTCAATGTGCTTAATGTTGAACATTGTTGCAGTAGAGATCAATGGCACTTCTATTATCACAATACAGAGGAACTTTGTTGAATACAAAGCCATAGTCAGATAATTGGGATCCCATCCATAAGATTTGAGCACAACAAGATGACATGGCTATGTATTCAGCCTCTATAGAGGATATAGAATTACTCATTTGTTTCTTTGAGGACCAACTTACTAACTTATCTCCCAAAAACTGAGCACCTCCTGACGTACTTCGACGTGTGTCTTGACACCCTGCATGATCTACGTCTGCATATGCTGTTAATGACATATCGGTGTCCTTCGGATACCAAAGTCCCATGTTAATGGTTCCTTGGAGATACCGAAAGACCCGTTTAACCGCTTCAAGGTGCTTTTTGGTAGGCTTAGCCTGGTATCAGGGATCCAATCATACTTCGGGGATCCAATCATACTTCGGTATTTCATTTGATCAACCATGATCCCTGAGTGGTCCTCATCCAGTTTTGTGCGCTCCACCATGAGAGTGTCAACAGGGTCACAAGAATCAAATCCAAATTTCTTTTAAATTTCATTGGCATATTTAGATTGATTAATAAAAATGCCTCCGGGACTTTGTGAAATTTGTAATCCCAAGAAAAATGACATTTGTCCCATCATAGACATTTGAAATTTGGAGCCCATCTCCTATGAAAAACGGTCACATTCATTTCGGTCGGTCGAGGCAAAAATAATATCATCAACATAAATTTGAACGTGAATTAAGTGTTTGCCTGACTTTCTGGTGAACAATGTGGGATCAACTGCTCCTTTGTTGGATCCATTTGTCAAGAGAAACTTTGATAGTGTATCATACCATGCCCTTGGAGCTTGCTTCAAACCGTAAAGAGCCTTCTTCAAGCGATAGACATAGGCAGGATGCTCTGGATTCACAAAACCTTTGGGTTGACTGATGTAAACTACTTCTTTGAGATCTCCATTAAGAAAGGCAGTCTTTAGATCCATCTGATAAACCACCATGTTCTTGCTAGCAGCATTAGCCAGGAAGATTCTGATAGCCTCAATTCATGCAACCGGAGCAAATAATTCCTCAAAGTCAATACCCTCCTATTGACGGTATCCTTTAGCCACTAGCCTTGCCTTATTCTTCAGTACATCACCGTGCTCATCAAGCTTTACTTTAAAGATCCACTTGAGAGGAATAATTATAGCACATTCTGGAGCAGGTACTAATTCTCATACATCAAGACGATCAAACTCATGGATTTCTTCTTGCATAGCACTAAACCAGCTGTCCTCAGACATTGTTGTTTTGACATCTTTAGGTTCGATCTTTGATAATACATAATTGAAGAAGCACCATAAGGCATCAGTGGCAAGTTGTTTACGAGTGGATACAGGGCGAGAGGGGTTCCCAATGATGTTGTCCAATGGATGATCATGTGTCCATTTTCTGAGATGTTCATGTGGTTGATGATGAGGAATTGATGTAGCAGAATTTGGATCCCCTGTTGAAGATGGTTCAGGTGTTGGTTCAGGGGCAAATATATTTTCAAATGGAGCATCTTCTAGAGTAGCAAAGGGGTTATCTCCGTCATAATTAGCAGCTGCATTTCGATGATGTACATCAGAAGATTGAGGATTTGAAGATGATGATGAGTGATCGGCAACAGGTGCTTCTTGAGATAGTGACATTGAGACTGATGGATTATTTGTGTTGATTGGATTAGAAGCCGCCACAGTTTGTGACACAGAATTGTCATT
Source organism: Chrysanthemum seticuspe (assembly GCA_019973895.1). Taxonomy (NCBI): domain Eukaryota; kingdom Viridiplantae; phylum Streptophyta; class Magnoliopsida; order Asterales; family Asteraceae; genus Chrysanthemum; species Chrysanthemum seticuspe. Next base: position 236,360,759 of record BPTQ01000004.1, read on the forward strand.
AGTATGAGGTTCATAGTATTCGTCAAATATCGGATCAAACAATTTCTTCAATTCTTCTTCTGATGGAGATACATAAGGAACTGCAGGGGATTGATTCTGTACAAGAGAAGAACTGATTGGACTACTTGAAAAAAGTTGAGGTGAGGGTCCAGAACTGGATTGTCCTGGAGCCGTATGCTCAGACAGCTCATAGAACGTGACATGAATAGATTCCATGATGTCTCGGGTTCTTTTATTGTAGATTCGGTAAACCTTCTGATTTGGTGCATAAACAACGAAAATTCCAATGTCCTCCTTAGCTTTCAATTTACCCAAATCTTGGCATTCATTAGTAGGATAGCATAAGGCATCGAATACACGTAGAAACAACAGATCCGGTTTTTGGTTGTGGACAAGTTCGTAAGGAGTTTTTCCATGAGTGGTATGAATAAGGGAGCGGTTTTGGGTGTAGCATGCAGTGGCGATGGCTTCCGCCCAGAGAAACATTGGAACCTTTGAATAAATCAGCATAGTCCTTGCAGCTTCTACCATAGTACAATTTCGTCTTTCAACTACACCGTTCTGTTGAGGAGTACGTGGAACACTTTTTTTATGGCTGATTCCAATGCTTTCGTAAAAGTGACTTAGTTCTTTATTTACAAATTCAGTTCTATTGTCTGTTCGGGATAATTCTGACTGGTTGTGGACAAATTCAGTTCTTTATTCAAATGGAGCATCTTCTAGAGTAGCAAAGGGGTTATCTCCGTCATAATTAGCAGCTGCATTTCGATGATGTACATCAGAAGATTGAGGATTTGAAGATGATGATGAGTGATCGGCAACAGGTGCTTCTTGAGATAGTGACATTGAGACTGATGGATTATTTGTGTTGATTGGATTAGAAGCCGCCACAGTTTGTGACACAGAATTGTCATTAGTATGAGGTTCATAGTATTCGTCAAATATCGGATCAAACAATTTCTTCAATTCTTCTTCTGATGGAGATACATAAGGAACTGCAGGGGATTGATTCTGTACAAGAGAAGAACTGATTGGACTACTTGAAAAAAGTTGAGGTGAGGGTCCAGAACTGGATTGTCCTGGAGCCGTATGCTCAGACAGCTCATAGAACGTGACATGAATAGATTCCATGATGTCTCGGGTTCTTTTATTGTAGATTCGGTAAACCTTCTGATTTGGTGCATAAACAACGAAAATTCCAATGTCCTCCTTAGCTTTCAATTTACCCAAATCTTGGCATTCATTAGTAGGATAGCATAAGGCATCGAATACACGTAGAAACGACAGATCCGGTTTTTGGTTGTGGACAAGTTCGTAAGGAGTTTTTCCATGAGTGGTATGAATAAGGGAGCGGTTTTGGGTGTAGCATGCAGTGGCGATGGCTTCCGCCCAGAGAAACATTGGAACCTTTGAATAAATCAGCATAGTCCTTGCAGCTTCTACCATAGTACAATTTCGTCTTTCAACTACACCGTTCTGTTGAGGAGTACGTGGAACACTTTTTTTATGGCTGATTCCAATGCTTTCGTAAAAGTGACTTAGTTCTTTATTTACAAATTCAGTTCTATTGTCTGTTCGGGATAATTCTGACTGTTTTGTTAAGTCGAACCTGCAGCTGTTTAATAAGTTTGATGATGATGTCTGGAGTTTCATCCTTTGATCTCAAAAACTTAACCCAAGTGAACCTAGAGTAGTCATCAACCACGAATAGCACATATTTCTTCCCGTTTATAGTTTGCACTCTCATAGGTCCGCACAAATCCATATGAAGAGTATGAAGAACTTCCATAGTTGAGTTTGCAGGTTTGGGTTTATGGGCATATTTCTTGCTTTTTCCCAATTAGCAAGCTGAACAAAGATGATCTTTTTCATACTTTAATCTGGGCAAGCCTCTCACTAGGTCCTTTCTAGAAAGATCATTTATGGTTCCGAAGTTCAAGTGATTGAAATGATGATGCCATAACCATGACTTTGTTTTAGAAGCCTTTGACAATAAGCAGATTGGAGAAGACTTCATCATATCTTCGATAGAGATGGTGTATAGATTAGTACCACGTTTTCCCTTTAAAAGTTCAACACCATCTAGATCTTTAACGAAGCAAGTATGTTTTCTAAAGGCCACTTCAAGATCAGAGTCACAGAATTGACCAACAGAGAACAAATTATGACTGAGCCCTTTAGCATAATATACACGGGAGATTACACTATCTCCAACTACATAATCTCCATAACCCATAATTGCCCCAAAGTGGTCGTTCCCAAATCTAACCGTCCCGATGAATTTATTCACAAAGTTCTTGAGCCGTGAGCGATCTCCAGTCATATGCTTTGAACATCCTGAGTCCAAATACCACAGAACGATTTGTACGACATGCAGTTGAACACAGACAAGTATGGATGACTGGATAATTTGGATCCCCATACAAGAATGGGTTCCATTTGGTTAGTATATGAGATTGGAACACCCACATCAGAAATAGAAGTTATGACATCATTAGAGGTGGATGTAAGAATAGTAGTATTACTTGGCCTATGCGTAGTATGACAACTTCTTAAGGGGATGATCCTACCAGTTGGTTTCCATTCCTTAGTGGGCATAGATCTATTCCTATTTGGACATAATTCATTAACTTTGAATGTGCGACCAGTGGGTTTCCATTGATAACCCACATTATTGAACTTTCTTCCTGTGGGTTTCCAATAATTTCTAACCTTTTTCCAAATTGGCTTTTTGGCATCCTTAACATGTTTAGTATTTCTTAAATATTTGACTGGGGATTTAAAAATATTTCTCAACTCATTCACACCACATTCATGAAAAATACCAGAAACCAAACTTTCATTACATGTTTTGCAAATAGTAGCAGAATTCGAATTAATTACAGTACGCTTATAGCTAATACTAGAATCAACACGATTCGTCTTATTCAACACAAACTTATTGTTCCTAGGGTGGTCTTCTACTTCCTTCCCTTGTTCACTCTTGGCACGCGAGGTCCTATCTTGCTTTGTATTGCCTGGAGGCTTTGACCCGCTTACCTTAGTGTCACTGATTACTCCTGTATAAGCAACGATGGGAACATTAGTTGGTTTTACTACTTTCTGCATTCCTGGTCTAGAAGTGCTGGGATCTGAGATCATAGGAGGCAAATCAAAGGTCACATGCTTGACTTTAGGCATAGAACAAGGCACAACAACACTATCTTTCCTAGTACCATATTTAGGACATATTGATATTAAGCATTCTAAAAGTTCCTGAGATCGTTTGGCATATAGGCATGCATGACCAATCGCATTATCAAGTGGTTTCTCTATCTTGTCCTCTTCAACAATCTCACAGAGACATTCTAGGCTATCCTTAAGGTACGAAAAATATGTTTGACAAGCAAGTTCATTGTTTCTAAGATGGAGGGGAATATATTTCATAGACATAGCATATTTATTACAAGCAGGCACCTTTGGTGCAATATTCTCATCACTGGTGATTGGCATTTTCCCTTTTACCTGACTTTTCAGATTCTCAATTTCATTTTGAAAAGAAGTTATCTTTTCATTGTTCTTGTCACGAGTGACCTTAATTGATTCATATAACTCTTTGAAATTTCAGTTTAACCTTTTCATTTTCTGCTAGAAAGCACTCATTTTCATGTTGTTATACCTCAATGATGTTTTGAAGATGAAAATTCTGAGAATTCTGAGAATCTAAAGTAGGAGGCATATGGGAGCCAGTCACTTCATCCTTTTCTCCCTTCAATTGAGAAATTTGGGCTTTCAACCTTTTGATCGTGTTGCACTGAGCTCGAATATGTTCTTCTCGTTTGTTTAATTCAAAAGCTGCATCAAACTCAGGAGCATCCGAGGATGTCTTGGTATTCAAGGTGTTAACATTTTCTTTGAGATGTTGATATTTTAATTGTAAAGCAAGATATTCAACTTCCAATTTAGAAAACTGTCTGACCATGTTATCATGATCATCCCTTTCGATTTTTATCATGCAATTTTGAATTCGTGGTCTCAAGCTCAATGACACGATTGTGGGAAACTTTCAAAGCAACAGATAATTCATGAAATTGAGAAGCAGTAATAGAGTAATTCATAAAAGTGTAAAACACATCTTGAGCAATACATCTAGAAATCAAATTATCATTTAGGATGTGAAGATTCTTCCTCTCAATCTCATTACCTTTGAGCTCGCATTCATAATCACTAACTTCGTTTTCCATTTCATTAAACATTCTCTTCATATCTTTAACCTCAGTATCTATGGCCTTTTGGAGAGATTCAAATTGTTCTTTTAGTTGTTTAAAGAAAGGCATGACCTATGTTAAGTAACATTCTTTTGTTTGCTCAAAACCCCTTTCCCCTTCAGTAATTTCCGTTGGAGTGATTCTCTTCTTACATGTTTTCTCAAAGTCAACAAATAGTTGGTAAACTACATATAAGCTAACTAAGGGTTTGCTTTGAGTGGGAAGAGTTCTAGGAACTAAATGCATAGGTGTATTTGCGGGATACACAGTGGCTGGAGGCAAGTTCCTGCAAGGGGAATTCTTCTCAATAAGATTATCAGCTTTTTGCTTATCCATATCTTTCTTCCAGAACACTTGCTCAGAGGTCAACTGGGTCTGAGGTCTAAACTTATTGAAGGCAATCCAGTTTTCATTAGCATAATTCGATATTTTAAATGTGATATTATATGCTATGCACCAAGGATCTGTTAGTTTCTTATCCATATTTTCTTAGAGGCATCCTTTAATTTTCTATCCTCTTCAGTGTGCTCTACACATGTAGGTTTTTGTCTAGGCTTAAAGATCTCATGGCCATAATAGATTACCTTTTGAGCAGCTTTTGCTTTCTTACCAACCTCGGGATTGGGTTCCTCTACAATATTAGTACTGTGCTCATCGCTTAACACTCTATGATTATTGATCAAGTGGGCAGTCTGAATGGTGTTTCCTTGTACGTACAACTTGTTTTCAAGTTTGTTTTTCAAAGTTTTTAGGTTTGATTCTTAGCATTAAATTCCTGTTTAAGCACTTTTACATTTTCTTGAAGTTCTTGCTTTTGCTTAACAATTTTATTAAGCTTTTCTTATAAGGAATTTAACTCTTGTTTTAATATTCCTTCCCTAAAATTACTTTTTCTAATAAGTGTACGTATTTGGTTATCCATCTCCTGCTCACGGGTAGTCAATTCAAACTTAGCACGTTGTTCGTATATGGTAACTTGTTCCTTATAGGCATTTAGTTAAGAGGTTATGGAATCATCAGGAGCAAATTCAGTGTATTCATCAAAAATATAGTCATCATTGACTGCAGAAGATGCATTACTTGGTACAATTTCACTTTCATCTTGCTTCACATATTGATCATATGGGACAACATTGCTATTACCCATATTTTCAATATCTGATTCAATAATTTCAGTTGATTGTACTTTGTCGTGTATCTTTTGCACATCAACTTCACCGTATAGTTTTAATACCTCTGATATGATGGATTACTTGGAGGGACTGGCTTGTTGAGGTGAAGGAACCTTTGGAGAGACCATTGGTGAGATGCTAGCCATAAAGATGGTTTGTGCAGTTGGTTCATCGTCAACATCAGAGTCAAATGCATCACAGTCCGCTACTTGAAAGGCATTGGGATTGTTCTGAGCCATACCCTGCACAGGCTGTTCATCCACATCAGCATCATAGGTTTTAACATTTCCCTCAGCAAGAAATAGCAATTCTTTCTCATCCAACACTGCTCCATTATCTTAAGCTTGCACCAACAGCATTTTGTCCCTGAAGTACTCTGCATTTTGTAGACGTTTTGGAAGAGTGCAGTTCCTTGCAATGTGTCCTTCTCCACCACAGTTATAGCACTTGATTGGCTTCCCTTGTCCTTGAACCGCAATCCTTTCTCGATTCTGATTTCCCACATAACCTGCACCGGCTCCTACATTCCCATAACCAGTACCGACCCCAACATTTCCTTGCTCATTATGTGGTAAATAAGCATTCTGCCTTCCTTGCACGTTTTGCACTACTACCCTTCCATCTTTAACCATAGCATGATTGTGTAGGTTATATGCAGTTCTGAGATGATTGTTGGTGTGTGGGGTAAAGTTCAGGTTTTGCTTAACCATTAGAGCCAGTTGATTGACAAGTTGTTCCATGAATGAGTCTGAAGGCTTATAACCTGGATCCGGAATGAGTTTGTGATTACCATCCCCAGTTGGTATGACTTGTGATGCTTTGGTAGTTATTCCCACATTTTTGTAGAATGCCATTGAATTATTTGAAGAACTTGCATCTCCAGCATTGGTATTGAAATTTTCCATGATCATTCGTTCAAATGCAGCATGCTTTTCATTTTGGAGCAAATAAGCATACAATTGCTCGTAATTGGTGTTCCTTAATCCTTTGTTTAGTTTGACTGCAGTGACAAATTTGTGCCATTCGGGATTCATGTTGTTCACAAACTTTGGATTGAGCTGGATATTTGGCATTGTCATTTTGGTATTCCTCATATCATTCACAAGCTTGTGGAATCTCACATAATATTCAATAACACTTTCCCCTAGATTCATCTTAAAGTTCTCAAAGTTATCATACAACTGAGATTCTCTATCTTCCTTAGTTAGTTCCGAACCAGAGAGAAGCATCTTGACATTATCCCAGACAGCCTTGGCTTCAGTGTTGTGATTGATCAGCTTGTAAATGTCCTTTGGTAAGCCTTGAAGTATGATGTTTGAGCTCTGATGTCAGCATCATACCTCTTCTTTTCCTTATCATCAAGCTCATCATACATTCTTGGTCTATCCAACCCTAATGTAACATTTCCATCAGTTTTAGTTTCGAGAATGTCCCTAGTCGTTCAAATTTGAAGTGGTCCTTCATCGATAGACTTAAGGATGTTAACCCCATTCTCTTTTCCTAAGCAATACAGTCTGATTCTTTGAGCCCAAGAGTCATAATCGGTTCTGTCAAGCATGGGAGGACGAGTATCGGATCCTGCTGCTTGAACATCATCAGCAACAGAAGAAGTGATTGTAGACATGATTACAAATTTCCATGGGATTTTACTACTCTTTGATTAAACCGGGAAATAGATTCTTTCACGGGATTTTACTAAATCAAGAGAAAACCGTAAAACGTATCACGAAGAAATGAAAAGTCTCAAAAGACAAATCGCACACCTGACAAACCGCTTTAGTCAAAACGCATAGTTGACAAATCGCTTCTTGTCAAATCGCTTCCTACCCAAATCGCTTACCTGTCAAACGCTTAAGTGTCAAAACGGTTTAAGTATCAAACCGCTTACTTGACAAATCGCTTAAGTGACAAATCGCTTAAGTGTCAAATCGCTTAATTGACAAACCGCTTAAAGTGACAAACCGCTGAAAGGACAAACCGCTTAAACTGACAAATCGCTTAATACACAAACCGCAGGGGAACACAAGTACATCCACTACTTCTACTACTTTGTCCTTTCTTGTCTTTTTGTCTCAATAGACAAACCGCTTGGTTAACAAACCGGTTCACAAAATAGGACAAACCGCTTAAAATATGAGACAAACCGCTTCCCAGAAACTAAATCCGAGAGACAAACCGCTTAAACTTTTGATCAAACCGCTTCAAGGAAATCCACTCCGAGGGACAAACCGCTTCAAAGAAACTTTTAAAAACTAAACTTTTCAATCCAAAAACAGTCCAACCACAATGATTCAAGCCTTCCAAACCAAAACCTAAACACTTATGATGATTCTAAACACAAAAGTACTATCAAAATTCAAAGTTTAACACTAAAATTGATCCAAATGATTAAAAACTAGTCAAAACTCATTCAAACCCAAAAACCTATGAAAACCACTAGAAATCCAAGAACATGAAAGATAGATGATCAAACCATGGCTCTTGATACCAATTGATACATATTGGTTTTCACAAACACACAAACACACAATACTTGGGTCGAATGAAATGAGTTTTAGAGAGAGAAAGTGGAAGAGAGTTGGGAACTTTAGTGAGACAAAGAAAAATGTATTATAAAAGCTCCAACCCTTTGCCTTTCTAGGCAAATGGTATTTATAGGTTCATACATGACACGCCTCCTACGGGCTGTGGATAAGGCATACAGTGGGTAAAGACCCGTCCGTCCTCCACGGTGTTACTTAACAAATTACTTACTAATGCTAAATGACTACGGCTACGAGCTTTCTAACGAATACATATACTTGAGGTGACCGACTCTTTAACTACCGGATTTTCTAAATCCTAACACAATGGATTCTGAAAATGATAAAGAAGGGCAATCTATGCAACGACCTCCACTACTTGAAAATAATGGTTTTATTTATTGGAAAAATAGATTAGAAACTTATGTGAAGTCAAAAGATATTGATCTTTGGTACATCATTGTTAAAGGTGACTTTGAAGCCACTACAAAAGATGATAAAACCGGAAACCAAATAAAAACACCTCATGATCAACTCTCCGATGATCAAAAGAAAAAGCTTTCCAAAAATAATGAAGCTAAAATAGCTTTATACAATGCTTTACCCAAAAAGGAATTCGAAAGAATTTCTATGCTTAAAACCTCTAAAGTAATTTAGAATTCTTTAGTTGTAACTCATCAAGGAAATCAAAAAGTTAAAAACAATAAAATAGATTTATTTGTTCAACAATATGAACAATTTTCAATATCGGATGAGGATAGTATAGATAATTCTTTTGCTAACTTTAATACTATAATTACATCATTACAAGTACTTGATGAGTCTTTCTCTAGTCGTAATCATGTAAGGAGATATCTAAGGGCACTTCCATCCAAGTGGAGATCAAAGGTAACGGCCATCAAAGAATCAAAAGACTTATCAATCCTCACCCTCGACGAACTCATAGGCAATCTAAAGGTCTATGAGCTTGTCCTCGCTAAATATTCTGAAGCCTTAAAAGAAAAGAAAGAGAAGCACAAATCTCTTGCCTTAAAAGCCAAGAAGGTCTCAAGCGATGAAGAAAACTCTTCTTCGGATAGTGATGACGAAGAATACGCCATGGCGGTAAGGGATTTCAAGAAGTTCTTTAGAAGAAAGGGAAGATATGTCAAGCAACCATATGACGACGAGAAGGGGTTCCGAAAAGGCAAAGACGACAAGAAAGCAAGGGATGAACGCGCATGTTTTAAATGAGGGGACCCTAATCACTTCATTAGCGAGTGTCCCAAATGTGACAAACAAAAGGCGTTCGTGAATGGTTCGTGGGGAATGAGTGAGGAGGAGAAAGAAGAAATTTATCTCATGGCAAATGACTCAAACGAGGTATGTCCCGAATCTCTCTATTACAGTAGCTCATCATTAGATGATGAATCATTGCATCGTGAATATGATAAACTTTACAAAATTAGTCTAAAAGTAATTAACAAAAATAAGATTTTGAAAAACAAAAATGAACGTTTAGAAAAGGAAGTCATTGAGTTAAAAGGAAAATTAAAACGTTTAGAAAAAGGGAAAATAGCAAGTGGGGAATGTGAGCTGTGTGTTCAACTTCAAACACTAGTTAATAAACTTGATTCCAAGATTGCTAGAATGAATACTAATACTCTAGATATAATACTAGATAGTGTTAAAACAGGAAACAACAAAAGGGTTTAGGTTTTCATGAACTTAATGCATCAACTAGCGATAATAAAGAAACACAATTCATCAAAGCAACTGAAAAAAAGCTATTGTAGTAACGGATCCCACGGATCCCATGAAAAGGGAACCGTCTAGTGTAAAACCAGGGATCCATGGGTCTGTACCAGCAAACAGTAGAAATAATGTAGCTACTTCATCTAGAACCGACTTTGTTATCGTTAACAAAAAGAAACCAGCCCACGTTACTGTAAGACAACCATCTCTACTAAAACAAAATCAATATTTTATGAGAAACAAAGATCCATCGTTTTCAAAACCAAACACATTTATAAGGAGACCTAATAATGTTTATCCGAGAAGTAACCACCATCAAATGGGATGGAATCCTAATGTACAAAACGAATTTCCATTTCAAAACTTTACACCATGGAATACATTCTCACCTTTTCAATATATGCCTAACATGAATGAAATGTATAACACTAATGGACCCATGAACAAATGGGGACCAAACTTTTGAGTTAATTGTTTTCTTAGGTGTGCTTAAAGGTCGACCTAGATCCGGATGAATGGATCAAGGATAGCAAGGTACACGAGGCACATGACCGGTAATAAAGACTTGTTTTCCATATACGAATCCTTCAATTGAGGGAATGTAGTATCTGGTAATAGGAAGAGCAAAATCATCTGTAAAGGTACAATTTCTCACAAATCTTTAACCATTAACAATGTGTGTCATGTAAAAAACCTAAACTTCATCCTTCTAAGTATAGGACAAATATGTGATAAAAAGTGTAACATACTTTTTAGTGAAACCGGTTGTAAAATATTGAAAAACGGTATTACTATAGGAAGAGGCATTAGAAAACATGGAGTCTATGTCATTAAAACCGGTAATGAACCTAAAAACAAACTTTGTTATACTTCTATGGATGATACTTCAACCTTATGGCATCGAAGATTGGGTCATGCCAATATGCGACTTCTTCAATCGCTATCATCTAAAGAACTAGTAAGAGATTTACCAAAACTAAAATACGAACATCATTTTTGTGATACTTGTAACGTAGGAAAGCAAGTCCATGCTAGTCACAAAGCTAAAAATATGGTCTCTACTACTAAGTGTCTAGAACTACTTCACATGGATTTATTTGGTCCATCCGCTATTCAAAGTTATGGAGGTAACTACTATACTTTGGTCATAGTGGATGATTACTCTAGGTACACATGGACGAAATTTTTAAAGAATAAAACTGAAACGTTCGATTACTCTGAAATATTAAGTAAGAAAATCCAAAGACAATTAGAAAGTCCTATAGTGTCTATTAGAACGGATCATGGTAGGGAATTTGATAATGAAGTGCAATTTGGATCTTTTTGTGACGCTAATAGTATTACTCACAATTTCTCGGCTCCTCGCACTCCATAATCAAATGGGGTAGTTGAAAGGAAAAATAGAACCCTACAAGAAATGAGCCGCACCATGATTAATGAGCAATCTATTCCTCAAAAATTTTGGTGCAATGCCATTGATACATCAACCTACATACTTAACCGAGTCTTAATTAGACCATTCTTAGGTAAAACTCCATACGAGTTACTTCGAGTCAAAAAGCCTACGTTAGAACATTTTAGAGTCTTTGGTAGCAAATGTTTCTTACTTAACACTAAAGATTACCTAACTAAATTTGATCCTAAATCAACCGAAGGTATCCTATTAGGTTACTCTCCTAATAGTAAAGCTTATGTTATATTAAATAAAGAAACAATGAAGGTTGAAGAGTCATTAAACGTAAAATTTGATGAAAGTCCACCTAAACCTACCCAACCTCTTGTCGATGACGAGTAAATGAAAGTGAAGCCATAGAAATAAAGAAAAATATAAACAAAGAAAATGAACCATTAAACAATGAAATCATCAATATTAAAGAGTCTAAAGATCATCTCGTAGAAAAGGTCATAGGAAAGTTAAATGAAAGAACCTTAAGATCTCAAGTCCAAAACCAAAGTAGTTTATTTTGTTTTGTCTCAACCATAGAACCTAAAAATACACAAGAAGTCATAAAAGATGAAAGTTGGGTAATGGCTATGCAAGAAGAGTTAAATCAATTTGTTTCTAACGATGTTTGGACACTTGTCTCTCCACCTAATAACCAAACCATAATCGGAACTAAATGGGTATATAAAAACAAGTTAGATGCACACGGTGTAGTGTCTAGAAAAAAAGTCAGACTCGTTGCCCAAGGGTATAATCAACAAGAAGGAATAGACTTTGATGAGACCTATGCTCCCGTGGCTAGATTAGAGTCTATTAGAATACTTCTTGCTTATTCTTGTGCTAATGATCTTAATCTTTTTCAAATGGATGTCAAAAGTGCTTTTCTAAATGGCTTTATTAATGAAGAAGTCTATGTAGCTCAACCTCCGAGCTTTATCAATTTCGAAAAACCTAAACACGTGTATAAACTAAAGAAAGCTCTTTACGGTCTTAAATAAGCCCCAAAAGCTTGGTATGATAGACTCAAATCATTTTAATCAAAAACAACTACACCATGGGGTTAGTTGATAATACACTTTTCACTAAGAAAAAGGAACCACATATAATTATTGTTCAAATATACGTGGACGATATTATATTCAGATCGACTTGTCAAGACATGTGTGATGATTTCTCAAAAATCATGCATGATGAGTTTGAAATGAGTATGATGGGAGAACTAAGTTTCTTTCTCGGTCTACAAATCAAACAACTAGAAGATGGTATCTTCTTTAATCAATCCAAATACATAAAAGAATTGTTAAAGAAATTTGGTTTAGAAGAGTCAAAACTCATAAGAACACCAATGTCATCCGATCCTAAACTAACAAAAGATGAAGACGGTGAATCTGATAACGCTACACGCGTCGTTCGGGGTCAAGGAAACTTCCTTTTCTTCGAGCAAGTTTTATAACACCCTAGGCAGTGAACCTAATCGTTGTAGTGTAGTAATTAGGGTAAGCCACGGGTATTGATATCGTTCTCTAGGGGAATAGGAATGCTAGTGAGAAGTTACTACGCTAAGGTTAAGGTTGAGGAAGATTATTTTTTGTATTTTTTTATATTTTATGAAATGGAAAGGTACGAATCTCGGGTATTGGATTTGGGGGGTTGGTATTTCTACCGATTACTCTACTATTATCTAATTATCTAAACTAAGGTTGTGGGAGTCTATGTCTAATTAATGTGTGCTCGTATGATAGTTTAAAGATGTGTTTACTTAGGTTATACTACTCCTTAATTATCTCCTATTGATGGTTGAGCTGTCACATCTTTATTCTTAGTTGCGTTGTGTGTCTAAAGTTGTAGGGTATGCGTTTCTCCCTAACTCTTTGAACTTACCAAAGGGTCTCGTCTACAAAACCCACTAGGGATGATAAACTCTTACTCTAAGGCACTCTTTGGATAATTTAGCCTACAACTACTCAGGTAATCATATTCTAAGGTTCACAAAGATGAATCAAGCATTAAGTACACAACGAATGATCTATCGCATTACTAGATCATTAATCAACTAAGATAAGAAACAAACAATCAATATTCAATAATTAAGTTTCATACTTCCTAAGCAAACACACAAATAAATTAGCCGGACATGGAGAACATGCAAGCATACACACAAATAATCAAAGACATAATTGAATTAATGAAGTAAATACTTATCTTGATGTAAGATAGGGTTTAAAACCCTAAAATACTGTACAAGACACCTTAGGTTCGGTTTTAGGTTTTTACTCCAAAAGACTCTCTCTAAAACTGAAAAATTCGGATTCGATATATAAGATTACATATGCGACGGCGTCACCTTATGTTTCGTGACGCCGTCGTGTCACCGTCATTAGGGTTTCGTCTTGGCCACGTTAACCTTGCGACGGCGTCACCTTATGTCCGTGACGCCGTCCTCTTCAGCTTCTGACGCCGTCTGGGTCACATCTAGGCCGTCTGAGTTGCGACGGTCTACTCTTTTAAAGCCCGACGCCGTCATTTGTAAATGAGCAATTTGGCTACTGAGCCGTCACAAAAAATGATGCGACGGCGTCGCAGTTAACACCTGACGCCGTCCCCTTCAGTTCCAGCAGTCTGAGTGACTCGATTCTTGACTTTGGCCATTTTCTTCGTATATTCGCGCCTTTTCGTCCAAATAAGTGCCATTCCAGCATTTTGCCTTCAAGAGACCTAAAAAGTGAAAAGGAACGAAATTAAGCAATAACGGATACAAAAGTGATCAAATAAGGGCTAAAACGACCCCTCAAAATGGTACCTTTTAAAACCTTATCAAATATCCCTACACTTGTTATTTGCTTGTCCTCAAGCAAATGTGCTTTTAGCCAATTAATTTATAAGTTAGGGGTCATGAAGCATTAATTCAAAACGGTCCACAACACATATAATGTAACACCCCCAAATTTTGTTTAGCGGAAGCATACGTGTCATTAGGGAGCGTTACGGGATTGGTGAATCATAACACAAGTAATAAAGAATGGAATACATACTCCGTTTGATTTCATAAAACAGATTTAAAACATTTGTCTTACAACATAGTTTAAATAAATGGGTACATCCCATTAGTTTTAGTGGTCCCAATGTAAAAACATCATTTTTGTGTAAAAACACTTCTTTAATACTACCACGACCATACTTCCGCTTCTTGCCTTGCCTTCATGAACATAACTTAAACACCTGAGAAAAATATGCTAAAAGGTCAGCTAAAAGCTGGTGAGTTCATAGGTTTAAGTTAAAATAGTAAGCTTGGACCATAAGCAAAGTCATATAATCATTACAACGAATATAATGTTATATGGATGAAAGTCTATTACGTTAGCTCTAAGTTCATGCAACCGATACTACGGCAGTTCTGTATGCTAAAAGATGTCATACAATATAGGAGCCCATAGCAAGTGTTTTGTCCCTCAACACTTGATTCCGACATGGTATACGTTTCGCCTTGACCTAAGCATGGCCAACCGAACGGAGGAGTCACCCTCAATAGATCTATTTATAACATTCGCGTTTCCCCAATGGGGAATTGACGGTTCATGAAAAAGGGCATTCTCTAGGGACATAAGGGCTTAGGCTAAACCACGTAATAGTAATCATGTTATAGTTTTGGTCCATAAAATGTTTTGCATATTTCTCACCCCAAAATGTATAAAACAATTTATCAAGTAAAAGTGGGGCTATGAAACTCACCTTAGCAAATGTGAACTCCAAATGTGGGATTAGAGATGGTTGTGGAGCGGCACCGACACGCGACCTAGATAAGGAGGGCAATGTTTTAGTCCATCGTTTTAAGTATTCCTTACTTAAAGTAGTTCAATGGTTTTTATAATTGTGTTAATACTAAACGTAAGTTTGTAAAATTCGTTAAAATGGTTTTACTAGTAAGTATACGAAGTATATATACTTTTCATGTTGACGCTATAACGGTATTAAAATCCAAAATTTGGTTTGAGAATATTTACGTTATTCTTTTAGTAAGTATATAATATATATATTCTTATTTAAGTTGACACATGATAGTAGTATCAAAATCAAATAATAGTTGATTTATTTTCTAATTGTATTTAGAAAATATGTAAGTTGAAGTGGAAGACTTTCACATTCAAAAATGATAAAATGATGTAGTGGTCTTTATTTATTTGTCAAAATTTGTTTCTTAAAATTTATACAATGTATGACTAGTAACCTTTATGACATAAATTTGTTTACACCATGACGTTAAACCATTTTATGTAAACTTTATTCAAGTAGATTATACTTTCAACACTTGTTCACTTGTTAACTCATACATGTATATATGGTAGAAGGTTTCGAATAGATGACAAATGGGTCTAGTTTTATATTTGATTTTCGATCATATACCTTGGGTTTTATTTGGTGACTCGACTAGGTACCACTCGAATATTTATCAATACACGGAGGGGATGTGGCCCAGTAGGAATGAGCATAGCGTTGGGCCTAAGCCCGAATTTTTACCAGGTCAATAAAGGAGTTTCGGCCCAAAGATGGCTTGGGGTGTTAAACTGGGCTGCGGCCCAAGGTAAAACAGGAAGAGTTTTTGTACAGTTTATGGGAGATTCAATTTGTCACCACAAGGCTCCAATGTATTCTTCCCTTCTTGACACAAGAGTATTTTTGTGATACAATTTTATACTCGTGAGTTAGACTCACAAATCTTTGGCTCGCGATATCTTTCAACGTCACATGACAAGTGAAGTTGTTTCGATTTGCAAGCTCTCGACAGCCATATGGGTTTCCTATCATGAGTTATAGTGTCGCAATACAAGTAAAGTGGATATATGATCTACACTCAAGACCACCCTTGTGGTCTTATGTCAACAGTGAGTAGTAAACACCCATTTTCCTCACACTATATACCCATTCACATAGCAAAAGGAAAATGAGCAAGGACTAGTTCAGATTTACAAGTCGATATCCATTTTGACGAGTCGCTGTGGTACAACCATAGCTAGATTTCCGACCCATAATGAGGACCAACCATGACTCGCATGAGTGTGACTAATCCTAAACACAAGACATTTTGGTAACAAATCTACTTCTCAAGTTATCAATTCATCTTGGCATTGAAATGGTTTCTCAAGTATATGACTTTTATGGACACAAAGAGTAACACGGAGGTCGACTGGAAAAGAAGTACGAGCATCAAGATGGGTTCTTAGTCGCATCAAACAACAACCCAATATCTCGCTACCAAATTCAATATCCCAAATCTAATATGATACTTACTTCCTACAAGATTTATAGCACTTAACCTTTCTAATTTTCTTTGGTTCGTACTTTTCGACAGAAACACTACTAACATAAACCAACAACAAAAATCAAATCCCAACGTGACCAAATCATTTACTAAAAAAAATACAAAGTTTATCAACATCAAGAATACTTAACTTCAAAAATCAAATTATCAATTTTACTAACAACCCAATTCATAAATATTAACAAGTACAAAGTTGGGTGATTTCTTACAACGAACTTGATGATAATGAAGTCGAAGACCAACTCGGGTATCTAACACCACCACCGGACCCAAATAATTCGGAGTGAGCACTCAAGCAAAAGTTTTCCTTATCTCTTTGTGGTGAAGTTTGGAGTGTGATACCCTGAGTTTGGCTCGACTGGAATAAAAGGAGGGGGCTCAAGAAAGTTTTCACTCAACTTTCTCTTCTTGAAATTTGGTTTGAAGCCAAATATAGATAACTTCCAAAACCAAAAGAATCTTAGACATAGGCTCAAGATGAATTGGTGTAAAGATTTGTTTAACTTTGGTGGTTTATATTGATTCTTCTTGGGTTCCATCGAGGGGTAGTCGGCGCATCTAGGGAGGATTTGGGGAAGCTTAACTTTCATGGATTTGGGTATGAGAGAGATGGATTTGTTGGATGATTATGTTGGGTTATCTTCTTTTAGAGAGATTCGGCCTAGGTGGGATTGCAGGGGCTAGAGGAAGGAGATGGAGATATGATATCTTTCTATCTCTGCTTGTGAATGTGTTTTGTCGTGTGTGGAAGAGAAGGACAAAGAGGGTACACCAAAGTTTTATAAATTCCTCTCTTGTAAAAGCATTATATGTATACAATTAAAAGAAAAATAAAGTAATGTAATATGTAAAGTATACTTTCAATTTATTTGTGTAAGTATATGTATTATTTTACTTAGGCACTTGTAGTATGTTGCATTTACTTATGAAATAATTGTGTTTGGGTTTTATAAAGGTTATTGTTTAAGTGATAGTGAGTTAAGTATTTTGTGTCTCGCGAAATTATATTGTGACCAGAGTATCATTGTTTGATAATTTTTATAATGTAGTGTCTTATTGTTACGTGTCTGAAATATTTATTTTGGTAATATTCCATAGCACAGACATTTGTCATCAAGCCCTTATCATAGTGTCGGTACGCGTGCAGTGTCGGTCACTGAGGTAAACGAGATAACCTCTCGTCTTACAATTTAAATCATAAGACAATAATGAAATATTCATAAAATGATATGAATGCAAGAGTGGTGAAATCTTTATTGCATGCGAGTCATCTACTCAAATGATCAGGCAAAGCTTATGCATGCTTAATGACTCATGCTTAGTAATAATAAATTACTAGTACTAATTATCAGTTAAATTTTAGTGAAAATTTACCGTGTGTCACATCCTCCCTGCCTTGGAAGAGAAAACCGTCCTCGGTTTTCAGTTAGAATTACTTGGTGAAGTAGAGAAAAGGTGTGGGTATTTGCGCTTGAATTGATCTTCACGCTCCCATGTGTATTCTGGACCTCTTTGAGAGTTCCAACGGACTTTGACGATCGGGATGCGGCTTTGCTTAAGCCGTTTGATTTCTCTATCCATAATTTCAATGGGTTCCTCGACAAAATTCAATCTTTCGTCAACTTGGATTTCTTCCAAAGGAATAGCAAGAGTTTCGTCGGAAAGACATTTCTTTAAGTTGCACACGTGAAACACGTTGTGCACAGAGCTGAGTTCTTGTGGCAATTCAAGTCGGTATGCTACCGGTCCGATTCTCGCGAGAATTTTGAAAGGTCCAATATAACGAGGATTTAACTTTCCACGTTTTCCAAAACGGATCACGCCCTTCCACGGCGCAACCTTAAGCATAACTTTATCTCCCACTTGAAACACAAAGTTCCATCCGACCTTTTTACGAATCCATTTTCACTTTCTGGCATTCCGTAAAGGTTCTCATTCGGACGATTCTCTTCCTTGAGTGCTTCCAATTGAGCCTCAAGAATTTTGGTTGGAAGAGGTGAACTAATTGTCATACCCAAGGATCTGACTCTAAGAGGTTGTGGTCGCTCTTTCCTACTGAGAGCATCAACAACTACATTCACTTTACCCGGATGGTAACGAATCTCGCAGTCATAATCACTGAGTAATTCCAACTATCGGCGCTGTCTCATGTTCAGTTCTTTCTGATCCAAAATGTGTTGTAGACTTTTGTGATCGGTGTATACGACACACTTCGTGCCATACAAGTAGTTTCTCCAAATCCTGAGTGCGAACACAACTGATCCCAACTCCAAGTCGTGCGTTGTGTAGTTTTTCTCATGAGTCTTCAATTGGCGAGAGGCGTATGCTATCACTTTCTCTCTTTGCATTAACACCGCTCCAAGCCCTTTGTGTGAAGCGTCGAAATAAGCAACAAAGTCTTCACTACCCTCAGGTAAGGCCAGTATGGGTGCACTACACAATTTTTCTTTAAGGAGTTGAAAAGCTTCTTCTTCTTTTTCTCCCCAGTCAAACTTGGTGTTTTTCTGGGTTAGCTTGGTTAAAGATTTGGCAATCTTTGAGAAACCTTCAATGAATCTTCTGTAGTATCCAGCGAGTCCTAAGAATTGGTGTATTTCAGTAGGAGTTGTGGGTGTCGCCCAATCCTTTATTGACTCGATCTTAGCGGGATCTACATGTATGCCTTGACTGTCGATTACATGACCTAAGAATTGCACAGTAGGTATCCAAAACTCACACTTTGAGAACTTCACATACAGTTCTTCCTTCTTCAACAATTCCAAGATCAATCTAAGATGCTCTTCGTGTTCTTTCACACTCTTGGAATAAATTAGGATATCGTCAATGAATACGATCACAAATTTATCCAAGTAAGGTTTACACACTCGGTTCATGAGGTCCATGAACACAGCTGGCGCGTTGGTTAACCCAAAAGGCATGACTTGGAACTCGTAATGTCCATAACGAGTTCTGAAGGCGATTTTGGGGATGTCTTCTTCCCGAACTCTTAGTTGATGGTATCCGGACCTTAAGTCGATTTTTGAATAAACGCTTGAACCTTGAAGTTGATCGAATAAGTCATCGATTCTCGGTAGTGGGTAGCGGTTCTTAATGGTTAGTTTATTCAATTCACGATAGTCAACGCACATTCTGAAAGTTCCGTCCTTCTTTTTGACGAATAAGACTGGTGCTCCCCATGGTGATGAGCTCGGTCTAATGAATCCCTTTTCCGCAAGTTCTGACAACTGGTTTGACAACTCCTGGAGTTCCGTTGGGGCTAATCGATAAGGTGCTCTTGCCACTGGCGCGGCACCAGGCACTAAATCGATCTGAAATTCAACCCGTCGGATCGGCGGGAGTCCTGGCAAATCTTCGGGAAAGACTTCAGGAAATTCTCTTACTATCGGCACGTCCTCCAGACGTTTTTCTTCCCCTTCTTTTTCGTCCTTTCCGGTGACTTGTGCCAGGAAGATGTGACATCCTTCCTCGATACACCTCAACATCTTTGTACAGGAAATGACATGCAGTCTTGAAGCGTTTCTTCTGTCACTTCTGTCTTCTTCTATTGTTAGGACTTCATCTCCATAGGGTATTCGAACGAGCTTCTCGTCACAAATGATGGCAGCATGATATTTTGTTAACCAATCCATTCCGACAATGACATCGAAACTACCCAATGCTACTGGTATCAAGTCGATATTGAATGGGTGGTTCAACAGGTTAAGGGTGCAACCTCTTATGATGGTATCTACCCTTTCTACGTTACCGTTAGCTAATTCTACGTTGTATGCATTTCCTAATGCAGTTGGGGCAATATCGAGTAGTGGACTAAATGTATTAGAAACAAAACTCCTATCGGCCCCCGTATCAAACAATATGGATGCATAACGGTTATTTATAAGGAACGTACCCGTCACAACATTCGGGTCTTCCTGAGCTTCCACTTTGGTTACAGCATAGACTCTTCCACGAGCTCCTTCGCCATTTCCCTGATTACTCGTCTGTCCAACATTTCCCTGAATCCTGCCATTCCCATGGCTTCCTGGATTTCCTCGGTTTCCTTGATTTCCTCCATGGCCATGGTTTCTGGTCTTTCGGCATTCATTCTTATAATGCCCTTTTTCACCACAACCAAAGCACGTTATATTAGCTTTTGGGTCCTGAGCTGGAGCTGTTTGAACCGTCGCCAACGACTTGGACCTACAGTTTCTGGTTAAGTGTCCGATTCTCTGGCAATTACGGCACTTGACTGTACACTGCCCCTTGTGATGCAGTGTGCATCGATTACACAATGGTGCAGTCCCTGAGTACGGTTTTCTTTCCCCAACATTCACTGCATAAGCTCTAGCAACATTTTGCCTCTTGCTTTGATTGTTGCTGTTGTTCCTACTGTTGTTGCCACGGTATTCATTGTTGTTGTAGCCTTGAGGATGGTCGTCCCATTTCCTCTTATTGTCAACCACTTTGTCCATGGAATCCTCAATCACTTGGTCCATGAGTTTGTTGGCTACTTCGATAGTTTCATGAAGATCAGCAGCCTTAGAAGTGGTGACATTGCCCTTGATAGGTTGGGGCAGTCCTCCGATATATCTCTCTAACAATCGGGTCTCAGTGGGAACCATTTCAGGACACAATAAGGCTAGTTCTTGAAATCGCTGATTATAAGCAGCCATATTGGTGCCTTGAACCTTGAGGTTCCAAAACTCATGCTCGAGCTTCTTAATCTCATTACGCGGACAATACTTTCGAAGTACCATTTCCTTGAAGTTCTCCCATGTCATGGCATAGGCAACATCGAAACTAGCAGATTTCAGAAAATTGTTCCACCAGGTCAAAGCAGCATCCGTGAAAGTGAATGATGCATACTTAACCTTAGAATCTTCTTCACAATTGCAGATTCGGAACACAGTCTCGAGCTTTTCTATCCATCTAGTCAGACCGACAGCTCCTTCGGTTCCACTAAAGCCTCCAGTCATGGTTTTACAAAAGTCTTGATAAGTACAAGTGCGGCTGTGGGTGGGTGGTCTCGAAGTTCCAGCATTAGTAGATGAGTGATTTGCTGCAGCTAAAGCGGCGTTCACTCGCTCGTTGACTAGTTGGTCAATCATGGCTTGATTCATGATAGGTTGGATTGGAGTAGCCCTAGCAGGAGTAGTGGCTTCAGCAGTCTGATCGTGTGTGACTCTGTTTGGAATAGCAGCATTTGCAGCTTGGTTGCGAGTGACTCTCGCTGGAATTGGAGCATTGGAAGCTCCACCAGGGTTGGTACGTTTTGATCTTCGTTTTGGCGGCATTTCTGCAGTAGGAAAGGTGATAAGATATATGACCTTTTAATCAAGGTAAGTGCCAAATAATAGTGTAAATATCGTAGATAGATCATATGAGCAATCTATAAAAGAAGAGACAATTGGATAGGAAAATAAGTTTGACATAGATAGAACTTCGGTTACAAGGTTCCTACGGTACATGATGAGATACTAGCTGGAATACAACCGAAATACAACGGAAATACAACGGAAATACAACGGAAATACAACTGAAGTACAAGAGTAATAACTAACACTAACTGTTATAGTTCAGTTTAGTGTAATACATCATGCAATGGGATCTAAGGATGTCCACGCTCGGTACGTAGTCGCTCGATGGTAGCAACTAACTCTCGCTGCGTATCCTCCAAACTCGCGATACGCCTCATCTGAGATGCTAACATAGACTCTAAACCAGTAGTCCTCTGCCATCCTTCTCTAACAGTATCTCTAGCAATCCACTGGACGCGCTCTAACTCCTCTAGTCGTCCGTGCGTCTGGGTCTGACCTCTGCCCAAGGCTCGTGCTCTGCTGTCCAACTCTCTGAAGTCCTCAACCTGAGCCTCAACCCGAAGACCCAGTCGAATCCGCTCGTGTCTCTCGAGCTCCACGCTCTCATACAATACATCAGTAACTCGATCTAAACCCTCAACACGCTGCTCGCAAGCGTGTTGGATCGACTCTCTCTAGCTGATCAGTATGGACTCCTAGCAGAGTCTCATGAGAGTCCAACTGAATAAATATCCTCTCAGTGAGGGTCAGATCACCTTCTGGAGATCCTGATAGGTCTGGCTCGGACTGTGCCTCAACCGGTGCAGCTTCCTCAATGGTCTCAAGCTGTCTAGTGGCGCGCTCAAGGCGCTCCATGTCTGCTGCGGATGGTATGAATGAAGGTGATGACGGACTGTAGCTCGGACTGGCGATGTGTGGTACTGAACTGATCAAGTAATCAATATCTCTCCAAGCAACCTCACTACTCTCCTCCTGACTGTGGAGAAAAGCGGCTCTCTGCCCTAATCCGAATGGTGCATCAATATCCATGTCCTCGCCCAACCTCTGAGCCATCCTGGAGCTCTGTCCTATATCTCGAATACTCTGTACAATCTCCAGACCCAGTATATCCATATCTGCTGCTGTGCTAACATGTCCAGGGACACTCTCAGTCGGTATAGGCTCTGGTAGTTCCTCCTCAGGATCCTCTTCCGGATCTTCTTCCGGGTCTTCCTCTGAGTAGGAATCAGTATATCTCCTGAGTCTCTGATGAGGTGGTGACTCAGTGGGTGATGGTGTCAGTGACTCTGAAGTAGTAGAAGGACCCATGTAAGCAGCGCGGGTCATCCGAGAAGCTAGTGCAGGCACATATGAATACCGCTCTCGATATCCAGGTACTCTCACAATCATGCGGGGTTTTTGCCTGCGCGTCAACAAAGCTGATGGAGTGGTGGTAAGGGTAGGTATAGATGGAGTAGGTGCAATAACTGGCTGAGCTGCTAATGTGGCCTGAATATACGGATCAGTGGCTAAGTGTGCAAGCTGACGGATGGTAGGTGAGTGAGCTAGTAGGATGTCCTCCTGAACATCGTGAGGAAAGGCTGGTGAAGGCATAGTCTGTGACAAGACGGTGCATATGTGTAAGTATGTGGAAAAATATGCTCATGATGAATATGAAATAGTGCATAAGTAAATAGGAAATAAAACATGTAATCCTATTAAATGAATCTTAAGTAAAATGGCAAGTAAGGCAAGCGGCAATCGGTGGTCGTAGTATGATGTTTTTGTGAAAGGTAGTTATAGTTTAGGGTTTATATGTACCTAGTTCTCTATAACTTAGGCTCTGATGCCAATCTGTAACACCCCCAAATTTTGTTTAGCGGAAGCATACATGTCATTAGGGAGCGTTACGGGATTGGTGAATCATAACACAAGTAATAAAGAACGGAATACATACTCCGTTTGATTTCATAAAATAGATTTAAAACATTTGTCTTACAACATAGTTTAAATAAATGGGTACATCCCATTAGTTTTAGTGGTCCCAATGTAAAAACATCATTTTTGTGTAAAAATACTTCTTTAATACTACCACGACCATACATCCGCTTCTTGCCTTGCCTTCATGAACATAACTTAAACACCTGAGAAAAATATGCTAAAAGGTCAGCTAAAAGCTGGTGAGTTCATAGGTTTAAGTTAAAATAGTAAGCTTGGACCATAAGCAAAGTCATATAATCATTACAACGAATATAATGTTATATGGATGAAAGTCTATTACGTTAGCTCTAAGTTCATGCAACCGATACTACGACAGTTCTGTATGCTAAAAGATGTCATACAATATAGGGGCCCATAGCAAGTGTTTTGTCCTTCAACACTTGATTCCGACATGGTATACGTTTCGCCTTGACCTAAGCATGGCCAACTGAACGGAGGAGTCACCCTCAATAGATCTATTTATAACATTCGCGTTTCCCCAATGGGGAATTGACGGTTCATGAAAAAGGGCATTCTCTAGGGACATAAGGGCTTAGGCTAAACCACGTAATAGTAATCATGTTATAGTTTTGGTCCATAAAATGTTTTGCATATTTCTCACCCCAAAATGTATAAAACAATTTATCAAGTAAAAGTGGGGCTATGAAACTCACCGTAGCAAATGTGAAATCCAAATGTGGGATTAGAGATGGTTGTGGAGCGGCACCGACACGCGACCTAGATAAGGAGGGCAATGTTTTAGTCCATCGTTTTAAGTATTCCTTACTTAAAGTAGTTCAATGGTTTTTATAATTGTGTTAATACTAAACGTAAGTTTGTAAAATTCGTTAAAATGGTTTTACTAGTAAGTATACGAAGTATATATACTTTTCATGTTGACGCTATAACGGTATTAAAATCCAAAATTTGGTTTGAGAATATTTACGTTATTCTTTTAGTAAGTATATAATATATATATTCTTATTTAAGTTGACACATGATAGTAGTATCAAAATCAAATAATAGTTGATTTATTTTCTAATTGTATTTAGAAAATATGTAAGTTGAAGTGGAAGACTTTCACATTCAAAAATGATAAAATGATGTAGTGGTCTTTATTTATTTGTCAAAATTTGTTTCTTAAAATTTATACAATGTATGACTAGTAACCTTTATGACATAAATTTGTTTACACCATGACGTTAAACCGTTTTATGTAAACTTTATTCAAGTAGATTATACTTTCAACACTTGTTCACTTGTTAACTCATACATGTATATATGGTAGAAGGTTTCGAATAGATGACAAATGGGTCTAGTTTTATATTTGATTTTCGATCATATACCTTGGGTTTTATTTGGTGACTCGACTAGGTACCACTCGAATATTTATCAATACACGGAGGGGCTGTGGCCTGGTAGGAATGAGCATAGCGTTGGGCCTAAGCCCGAATTTTTACCAGGTCAATAAAGGAGTTTCGGCCCAAAGATGGCTTGGGGTGTTAAACTGGGCTGCGGCCCAAGGTAAAACAGGAAGAGTTTTTGTACAGTTTATGGGAGATTCAATTTGTCACCACAAGGCTCCAATGTATTCTTCCCTTCTTGACACAAGAGTATTTTTGTGATACAATTTTATACTCGTGAGTTAGACTCACAAATCTTTGGCTCGCGATATCTTTCAACGTCACATGACAAGTGAAGTTGTTTCGATTTGCAAGCTCTCGACAGCCATATGGGTTTCCTATCATGAGTTATAGTGTCGCAATACAAGTAAAGTGGATATATGATCTACACTCAAGACCACCCTTGTGGTCTTATGTCAACAGTGAGTAGTAAACACCCATTTTCCTCACACTATATACCCATTCACATAGCAAAAGGAAAATGAGCAAGGACTAGTTCAGATTTACAAGTCGATATCCATTTTGACGAGTCGCTGTGGTACAACCATAGCTAGATTTCCGACCCATAATGAGGACCAACCATGACTCGCATGAGTGTGACTAATCCTAAACACAAGACATTTTGGTAACAAATCTACTTCTCAAGTTATCAATTCATCTTGGCATTGAAATGGTTTCTCTAGTATATGACTTTTATGGACACAAAGAGTAACACGGAGGTCGACTGGAAAAGAAGTACGAGCATCAAGATGGGTTCTTAGTCGCATCAAACAACAACCCAATATCTCGCTACCAAATTCAATATCCCAAATCTAATATGATACTTACTTCCTACAAGATTTATAGCACTTAACCTTTCTAATTTTCTTTGGTTCGTACTTTTCGACAGAAACACTACTAACATAAACCAAAAACAAAAATCAAATCCCAACGTGACCAAATCATTTACTAAAAAAAATACAAAGTTTATCAACATCAAGAATACTTAACTTCAAAAATCAAATTATCAATTTTACTAACAACCCAATTCATAAATATTAACAAGTACAAAGTTGGGTGATTTCTTACAACGAACTTGATGATAATGAAGTCGAAGACCAACTCGGGTATCTAACACCACCACCGGACCCAAATAATTCGGAGTGAGCACTCAAGCAAAAGTTTTCCTTATCTCTTTGTGGTGAAGTTTGGAGTGTGATACCCTGAGTTTGGCTCGACTGGAATAAAAGGAGGGGGCTCAAGAAAGTTTTCACTCAACTTTCTCTTCTTGAAATTTGGTTTGAAGCCAAATATAGATAACTTCCAAAACCAAAAGAATCTTAGACATAGGCTCAAGATGAATTGGTGTAAAGATTTGTTTATCTTTGGTGGTTTATCTTGATTCTTCTTGGGTTCCATCGAGGGGTAGTCGGCGCATCTAGGGAGGATTTGGGGAAGCTTAACTTTCATGGATTTGGGTATGAGAGAGATGGATTTGTTGGATGATTATGTTGGGTTATCTTCTTTTAGAGAGATTCGGCCTAGGTGGGATTGCAGGGGCTAGAGGAAGGAGATGGAGATATGATATCTTTCTATCTCTGCTTGTGAATGTGTTTTGTCGTGTGTGGAAGAGAAGGACAAAGAGGGTACACCAAAGTTTTATAAATTCCTCTCTTGTAAAAGCATTATATGTATACAATTAAAAGAAAAATAAAGTAATGTAATATGTAAAGTATACTTTCAATTTATTTGTGTAAGTATATGTATTATTTTACTTAGGCACTTGTAGTATGTTGCATTTACTTATGAAATAATTGTGTTTGGGTTTTATAAAGGTTATTTTTTAAGTGATAGTGAGTTAAGTATTTTGTGTCCCGCGAAATTATATTGTGACCAGAGTATCATTGTTTGATAATTTTTATAATGTAGTGTCTTATTGTTACGTGTCTGAAATATTTATTTTGGTAATATTCCATAGCATAGACATTTGTCATCAAGCCCTTATCATAGTGTCGGTACGCGTGCAGTGTCGGTCACTGAGGTAAACGAGATAACCTCTCGTCTTACAATTTAAATCATAAGACAATAATGAAATATTCATAAAATGATATGAATGCAAGAGTGGTGAAATCTTTATTGCATGCGAGTCATCTACTCAAATGATCAGGCAAAGCTTATGCATGCTTAATGACTCATGCTTAGTAATAATAAATTACTAATTATCAATTAAATTTTAGTGAAAATTTACCGTGTGTCACATATAAGCCCCGCAAAAGTCATAACAAGCACGGAAATTACATACTAGCACCTCACATGGGGTGTTTGGGTACTCACATCTCTCTCGGGTGTATATATGAAATATAACAAATAGGAAATGGAAGATAAACACTCATTAACCGGTCCTAGTATATAGATTACCATAGGCTTGAGAATAGATCAAACCTCCATCGCTTTGGCGTAAGCACCTAGGAAAGACTATCAAAGAGGTCTTTTAAAGGGTTGTAATGTTAGGCTTACGGTAGGGAAACAAGGGTTTGGTGGGATAGGCTATTTATTGGTGGCAAGTCAAAAATCTCTATGTTAAATGCATACGAAGAATGGCGTTGCTAAGCCAAGACTCGACACTCTAAAACTCTAGGTAACGGAAATAAACAAACATAAATTTAAAGGATAGATGTAGGATGGTAGCCCGTTTTTTTTTTTACTCATTTTCTATTTTTTTTCGATTTTTTTTTTTTTTCATACACTTTTACTCTACCATCCTCTATGGTAACATCAAAATGATAGGGATTTATAGGCACATCCCTACACTTGAGTTTTTATTATTCTAACACTAATTTGACCCGAATTGAAAAGATCAAAACACTTGGGGTACATTATTATGCAAACAAAGGGAATTTGAATTTAACGTTCCCTTCCCATCATTTCATAAACTTTAACTTTTCCCATGAATCCCAATCGTCCCAAAACTGTATACAAAGGATATGACTCGACTTAGCAACTTATGCAAGCAACTAGATAATTGAACTAAGGGTTTAGGGTGATAACAAACATTTGCACTAAAAGTGAGTGCATAAGGGGTAGGCTAAGGCGATTTGGGTGTATATTTGGGGGTGGGGTGTAAACAATGCTCTTCATTGATATTCCGGAAAAAACGAAACATCACGAGAACCGCGAAAAGGATAGGCTCTGAGGGGTTAACTAGGGGTATCGTGTACTAAAGATGAGTACAACGCAAAAGGTGTGGGAGAATTACTCAACCGATGTGGAAGAAGTAATTATATTACGGGTATCAAACAAGGGTTATCCTAATGCCTCTTATCATTTAGTTATTCCTAACTACACAAGTGTAGTCTCACTTGCGATCTCGGAATGCATCACAAAACAAGTTCTAGAATCTATTATACTACCGGTTCACACTCTAAGCATTAAAGATGAATGCTTTAATTCCTACTAATCTAAGGGCGATCCTCACATTTTGGGTAGAATTTAAGTGGTAAAGGGTTTTGTGCTAGTCATGCAACTTCCTATCCGTGAGACGCTTTATGTTAAGACTAATGGCCCACTCCTATATGTCATGAAAAAATTTAAATTTGGTGCCAAAATTACCCTAACCGACATTTTCTCATGGTTTATTACACAATCACAATTTGGACAAAGCAAATAATCAAGGATAAGCATAGTTTCAAAGTTCCCGTTTTATTTTCCCTCCCTACACTTAAACTGAACATTGTCCCCAATGTTCCCCGAAAGTATCAAAGTTATGATAATGGAAGGTAATTAAAAACGAAAGAAACTAATACTCCCCTGATTAGCTCGGTAGGATCCGTGTAAAGTGGTGGTTAAATCCTTTTCAAGAAGAATTATTGCGTGAAAAGCTCCTTCCAATCTTATGTAACTTCTTCTTGACAAACTAAACCTGCACACTTGAAGAAAACAAACGAAACCTTCGCGTAAAATCGGCGGTAATAATATATATAAGACTCGATCTAAACTAGGATATAATGCTTGTGGAATGGATGTTTACATAATTTCTAAGAAAATTAAGACCTGGAAAATTCCAAAAATTTATAAGTAGCTCAGAAAACGAGAAAAAAGTAATCTGATGTTTTTACTCCTTCCTGACGCCGTCAGGTTACAATCCTGACGCCGTTAGGTTATCCTGACAAAAACTGGTCTGCGATTTTCTGAAAAAAATTCTGAAAAATTTTACATCTTTAGAATCTGGAAAAAATTCTGCAAAAACATCCATTATGACTCGATACAAGCATTTGGCTCGAACAAACAAACATAAATATCTTTTAGTTAATTGTTATTCTCATGTTTACGTTTCTTTTGAAAACGTGTGTAATCCTCCCTACACTTATCCCTTATGTAAAATACCTTTATATGTAATTAAGACGAGGTTAAAAACAAAATAAAGCATTTTTACAAATTTAAACATGAGGATAAACAATTAATAAAAGATATATGACACTAACAAGCAAACAATTAAGCATGGGTTGCCTCCCACGAAGCGCTTTTCTTTATTTAAGAGTCTTGTAGCTAGAATCATAGTCGTGCTCCTACGTTGCTTCACCACCGCCCTCTTGACCCTTTGTTTTCCCGTCATCGAAACGGTGTAGGCGCTGTATGCTTACCGTGGATTCCTTGCCAACGCTGTCAATTATGGTGACGGTTTTATCATTTAAATTGGTCTCCTTAACTGTGAAAGGCCCAAACCATCTTGGTTTGTTTCTTCCTCGTAATGCCCTTATCCGAGATCTATACAATAGCACTTTTTCTCCCTTTAGAAATTCCTTAGAGTCCTTTTTTGCCTTAGGTATCGAGGTGGGATTGCTGCCTAACTTTTTATGGGGTTTCCACAACGTCGCATACAATCCTTGAACCATAAAGTCTCTAAGCCCTTTTTCCCAGTCATTCATCTTCTTCTTAACATTGTTGCCCGGAGCTTTTCGATTTCCACCCGTAATCATTTCCATGATCTTAAGAGGATATCTTGGGATGATGGGTATCCTAGCGTACCCCTTCCCGCTTTTGAGTATCATGATGCCTTCTCCGCATTTGATGGTTGCCTTGGCGGTGGCCAGGAACGGCGTCCCAAGAATGAGGGGTACGTTTTTATCTTCCTCAACATCAATGATCACGAAATCCACCGGATAAACGATGTTAGCTACCTTAATTAGAACATCAACAGCGATTCCTACGGGGTGGACATAAGTATGATTAGCTAAGGAAAGTCTAAGGTCGGTCTTGGCTGGTTTCTACTTAGTTAACTTATTATAGATTGACAATGGCATTATGTTCACATCGGTCCCTTGATCGGCCAAGGCATTTATATTATCCATGTCACCAATGCTAACTGGTATCACGAAATTCCCTGTGGTGTCTCGTTTTCTTGTTAACGGTTTTTTTATAACCAACTCATACAGAGGTTCCATAGGTAAGGCGTCATATTCTTCTTCCGTCATTTTCCCTTCAAGAGCTTCCCTAAGAACTTCATTGTACCTAAAGTTGTTTACTTGGTTTGCAATGGTTTTCTTGTTAATTTCGTGCTTAAGGTAGTACTCAATGGTCTCAGGTTCATCATTAGGCACAGACTCCTCCTTCGTGCTTTCCTCAGTTTTCCACATCTCAGCCCTTGCATTCTCAGACATAATGGAAACGGCGTTTACAAATGAAGTGGGAGGGCAAACGTTGCTTCTTACGAGCACCTTTTCGGGAACCTTTGTTTTGGTAAATTCAATTACCAAATTCATCATTTCTTCCATTTTTGCTTGCATTTCCTCTCTCTGCCTATAAACCTCCTCTTCAAATCTGGCTAATCTCTCTGTATGAGCTGCCATGTACTCCCTCATTTGATCCTTGAAGCTTGGTGAAAGTGGTATTGGGGAAGTAGAACGGAAGCGCCTTTCGGAACTTGGGTTTTGCTCGCGACTTGGGGACTCCGAAGAAGGTGTGAAGCGGTTGGTGGAGTTGGCGGATTTGATGACCTCTCGAGGAATTTGTACGGGGGCTCTTTTCTGCCTTTCCATAAGATAATCAATTCCTCTCTCGATGGCACTCAATTGCTCCTCGAGTGTATCGGAGGATTCAGAAGGAGTGGATATGGCATTAACCACGTTAATCGGAGTTTCGGGAGATTCACTCCAATTTTCGTAGCTTTGATCGGCAAGTTCCTCTATAATATCCCACGATTTCTCTGCGTTAAAGTCGCTGAGCCTTCCACCGGCGGCTCGATCAATGGATCGTCGAGTGATGAAATCGGTATGATCATAGAAGATTTGGATTTGAAGCCAAAGATCAATGCCATGGTGTGGAAGTCTACGGAGTAGTTCCTTAAATCGAGTCCATGCTTTGTAAAGAGACTCACCTTGGAGCTGCTGGAACGTCAAGATGTCTCGCCTAAGTTTAGTGGTTCTCCCTGGTGGGAAAAATTGAGCAAGGAAGCGAGAGGTAAGATCATCCCATCTTGAGATAGAGCCGGCGGGAAGTCGCTCAAGCCAATTACTAGCTTGGTCCCGTAAAGAGAATTGGAAGAGACGCAGGCGCGTGGTCTCCCGAGTAGTAGCATCAAGGTCGATGGAATCGACAATTTTGAGGAAATCCCTCAGATGCTGATTTGGATCTTCGGAACGAAGTCCATGGAATGCACATCCGTTTTGCACCAACCGGATGGTGTCGGATCGCAGGGCTGTAGTTTGGGCTTGGTCGGGAAGCTCAATGGTGTTCCTATAGCCTAGGTGGCTTGGTCTTGAGTATTCACCAAGAGTACGGGCTCTTGGCGGGTCATTTGGTGGTGGGTTGATGAGTGGTGGTTGGTTATCATCCTCCATGATGAAAAGTGATGGGTGTTACGAACAAAGGTCACAAAGAAAGGGGATAGACTAAAAGAAAGCTAAAAATGAGAAAAATTTACTTGATAGGAATCAAGCAAAGAACCTAAACGAGGTGGACTACTAACTAGCTATTCTATTCCCCGGCAGCGGTGCCAAAAACTTGATAACGCTACACGCGTCGTTCGGGGTCAAGGAAACTTCCTTTTCTTCGAGCAAGTTTTATAACACCCTAGGCAGTGAACCTAATCGTTGTAGTGTAGTAATTAGGGTAAGCCACGGGTATTGATATCGTTCTCTAGGGGAATAGGAATGCTAGTGAGAAGTTACTACGCTAAGGTTAAGGTTGAGGAAGATTATTTTTTGTATTTTTTTATATTTTATGAAATGGAAAGGTACGAATCTCGGGTATTGGATTTGGGGGGTTGGTATTTCTACCGATTACTCTACTATTATCTAATTATCTAAACTAAGGTTGTGAGAGTCTATGTCTAATTAATGTGTGCTCGTATGATAGTTTAAAGATGTGTTTACTTAGGTTATACTACTCCTTAATTATCTCCTATTGATGGTTGAGTTGTCACGTCTTTATTCTTAGTTGTGTTGTGTGTCTAAAGTTGTAGGGTATGCGTTTCTCCCTAACTCTTTGAACTTACCAAAGGGTCTCGTCTACAAAACCCACTAGGGATGATAAACTCTTACTCTAAGGCACTCTTTGGATAATTTAGCCTACAACTACTCAGGTAATCATATTCTAAGGTTCACAAAGATGAATCAAGCATTAAGTACACAACGAATGATCTATCGCATTACTAGATCATTAATCAACTAAGATAAGAAACAACCAATCAATATTCAATAATTAAGTTTCATACTTCCTAAGCAAACACACAAATAAATTAGCCGGACATGGAGAACATGCAAGCATACACACAAATAATCAAAGACATAATTGAATTAATGAAGTAAATACTTATCTTGATGTAAGATAGGGTTTAAAACCCTAAAATACTGTACAAGGCACCTTAGGTTCGGTTTTAGGTTTTTACTCCAAAAGACTCTCTCTAAAACTGAAAAATTCGGATTCTATATATAAGATTACATATGCGACGGCGTCACCTTATGTTTCGTGACGTCGTCGTGTCGCCGTCATTAGGGTTTCGTCTTGGCCACGTTAACCTTGCGACGGCGTCACCTTATGTCCGTGACGCCGTCCTCTTCAGCTTCTGACGCCGTCTGGGTCACATCTAGGTCGTCTGAGTTGCGACGGTCTACTCTTTTAAAGCCCGACGCCGTCATTTGTAAATGAGCAATTTGGCTACTGAGCCGTCACAAAAAATGATGCGACGGCGTCGCAGTTAACACCTGACGCCGTCCCCTTCAGTTCCAGCAGTCTGAGTGGCTCGATTCTTGACTTTGGCCATTTTCTTCGTATATTCGCGCCTTTTCGTCCAAATAAGTGTCATTCCAGCATTTTGCCTTCAAGAGACCTAAAAAGTGAAAAGGAACGAAATTAAGCAATAACGGATACAAAAGTGATCAAATAAGGGCTAAAACGACCCCTCAAAATGGTACCTTTTAAAACCTTATCAGAATCCGTTGATAACGCAAAATACCGTGGCATGATTGGTAGTCTTCTTTATCTTACGGCTAGTCGGCCGGATATCATGTTTAGTGTTTGTCTATGTGCTAGGTTTCAAGAAGACCATAAAACATCACATCTAGAAGCGGTCAAAAGAATATTTAGATATATTAAGGGTACGACTCAATTGGGATTATGGTATCTTAAGGGAACGGGGGTAGAAACTATTGTATATGCGGATTCTGACCATGCAGGTGATTATGTTGATCAAAAGAGTACAAGTGGTATATGTACCTTTATGGGATGTTGTTTAACATCTTGGTTCTCGAAGAAGCAAACGGCATTGGCCATATCAACAACCGAAGCCGAATATGTCTCCACCAGCAAAGCATGCCAACAAGCACTATGGATGAAACAAGCGTTAGTAGACTACGACATTCATCTAAGTGACATAGCTATTTTATGCGAGAACAAAGGTGCTATTGACTTAAGCAAGAATCCGGTGTTACACTCTTGCACCAAGCATATAGAGATCCGTCATCACTTCTTAATAGATAATGTTCAAAAGAGGAACATTTCTATTGAGAAGGTAGCATCCAAAGATAACATAGCCGACGTCCTCACCAAACCGTTGAAGCGGGAACAATTCAACTTGCTTCGTCTTAGTCTTGGTCTCATGGAACAATCGTCGTAATTTGTTTCTCAACTCTACAAGGTATGTAAACATTAGCCTTCCTTATTTTCTGAGTCTAGTATCTCTATGTTACACACAACTCACAAACAATATGGGGATTTTCAAAACTCAAAATATATTGTCTTGTACCCTTTCAAAACTAACGATAACTTTTTGTTTTCAAGAAACTTTTCGAAATATTTTCTAAAAGGATACTTCTCCCCGTATCATTTTTCTGACGCTATTCTCACGTCTAGGACAAACATTTTTCATTATTAATACAAAGTAAAAACCCGTTTTCATTGCATCTCATGTCTTTTGAATGCAAAAGGAACACATAACTAATATGTGTTTTCGGGTACATTCATTCAAGCAACAATGAACTAAGGAGCACTCAGGTTATCTCACATAATAATATGCTTTTTCACTTCTAGTTTATTTTCTTTTTCTTTTTAGGAGTCGAGATAACCGCAACTCCAAATGGTTTGCATATAAGCACACACTAGGCACAAATGTTTCCAAAAGGAAAAATTTGAGCTGCCTGAGTCACTAGTACCACGGATCCCAACATTAACGCTAGACGGTTCCCTCAAGGAACAGATCTGTGGGAACCATGGGACAGAAGCTGAATTTCTCTTCTATTTTTCTCACTTTGGCTATAAACATTCATATTTTCATCATTTTACCTCTTTCACTAATGAGTATGTTACTTAATGCTTGTGTTCTCATGATCACATGCCTTAAATTCATATCTAATCATTAGATTTTAGTCCACATTTTGGGTCTAACATTCATTACAATGCACTATTTTCTCTATAAATAAGGTTTCCAAAATGCTTGCATATCCATCACTCTCAACCTCACAAACAATCATCGTCATGTCATCCAAAATATCTTCCAACATTGATGAATCACCTAGCGCAAACAATCCTTTTCAAGAAATCCAAAACTTTATCCTACCACCTTCCGTAGGGCCACCACCCAAATCTAGAAAAACCGCACGGATTAGCATCCGGCCTTGTTGTTTAGCTAAACTATTGTCACAAAGTTCATCACCACCTACTCATTCACCACCAAATGATTCCATTGTAGCACCCCCATCATCTCCGACAAGCTCATCACCACCATCACCTATCAAGTCTCCACCTAAGATCACCCTGTCGGAACTTCTTAAGACTCCAAAAACAACCGAACTACCCATGTCTAGTCCACCACCCACATCATTTCAACAAACTTCCAACCCAAAAGAACTAGTCTTTTTAACACCACCAACATCTCCAAACACACTTTACAAAGATCTTGCAACTTCACCACCTTTAGCTCCCATTATCTTACAACAACATCTACGTTCATATATTCCACCACTTACCAACATAATGGACTTTGATCCTTTTTTCCATCTTTTCCACCACATATTCCGCCTTCCACAAATCAAACTTACCCGGAAACCATCCACACACAATACCCACATCATTTACATTGTGAACATTGCAAATCCACTAGGGAACTTGCAATGGATATAAGGGACGAGATGCGATTGATACTTAACCACATCTTTGATCGCATCAACATCATCACTTACCAAAACTTTCATAATTAACCTTATGCAAGCATTGAAGGAATGATATTACTATTTTCTTTATTTTTTTTTGAGTCATTTTAAAGAACAAACCTTGTTCTTAGTTTTTACATGTTTGTATGTGGCATATATACCACTACACTTTGTCTTTTTATTACAATGCTTTGTTTACATATCTTGGCTCTCTATCTTGTTTCTCGTCAATTACAAGATTATATTGCCTGTTATTACTAACTTTTTCTTTGTAGGTGTTTTATTTTCTCACTTGACGCCCTATTCTAGGGGGAGCTACCGTCAAGGGGGAGTTAGTGATTTGTGGACTATACTATTTATTTTCCACACTTTATTTCTTCGTTAGGTTCGCTTTTTGTTTCGACAAAAAAAGGGAGAAGAAGTAAAACTTATGCTTTCAAAAGATACATCTAATCTTAAGGTTTACTCATCATAACATTATGTTTTGTCTTCAACAAAAAGGGGGAGATTGTTAATATAAATAAATCGTAAAAACGTTTATTCATATTTAGCGATCTCTTTGTGTTTTGTTGATAACAAATATAAAGTTATCATAAGTAAAATTATAAGGATACATGTTATTTTTATAAAGTATTTACGTATATAGTCATTTAACATAAATTGTTGTAATAATTCATTTGTTGTAATAGTTTATTAGGATGGGTAAAATCTATAACCCATGACCCATACCCATAGAGCAAATCCATAACCCATGGAGTTAATCCATGACCATTGACTAGATGCTTTGTATCTTTTAGATACATTGTATCTATTTAGATACCCATGATCCAAAGTTTATGACCCATAACCCAAATAGGAGGAGCGTCCTACGGATCCCCCAATTTACACTGGACGGATCCCTCATGTAAGGGATCCGTGGGATTCGGGGAACATTAGTGATTTTTTGCCTATAAATAGTGAGTCATTTCTTCATTGTAACTCACCCCTCTTCTTAGAAACTCTCTAATATATTACTTCTCTCTTCTAATATCAAATCTCTTGATCTATATACTTGTTCTTCTTTCTTTTGTTGTGATTCTCATATAGGTTCTTCTCAAAGGTGAGATCACAAGATACTACAAGTCATCCAAGTAAGGGGTCCTTGATTGTTTTGTTCCTCCACAAGATTTATGTAGCAAGATCTTGTATTTCATATTTCACACAGTTGTTGTGTTATAGTTGTGTTGGTTTGGTCCTCCGTGTTAAGGACTCGTTATTTAGCTTTGTACCGGAAAAAGTATAAGCGATGTTGTGAGGCTTCTCCGCCAATTTGAAGGAGCTTGTTGACATAGTGCTTGAACTCTCGAGTAGGTGACTCGAGGAGTGGAGTAGGGCAAGGAAGGGGTCCTTGTAGCCGAACCACTATAAATCGGTTGTGTCATTTCTATACTTTACTTTACTTGCTTTCATTACTTACATTACTTACTGCTTTATACTTTCTATCCATCCATACGATTTCACATAATATCAAATTTAAAGTTTTTGAAACTAACTTAAAATCGGAAAAACTATTCAACCTCCTTCTAGTTTACCACAAACACCTCTTGACGTCTCAAGTCCTCGTATGCTACAACAAATTTCCGTACATCTTTGTTATGTTGCATTATGATCAAACCCCTAACAAACCATTAAGAATACTTGTTAGAGTCGTTTACACATATTTGTGTCTAAAACATATTTGTGTCCTTTCTTTCATTCATTCTATGTGATCCTATACATGGAACACATGTGATTCTACATGGATCACATGTGATTAACATATGAAGCACATGTGATTCTGATAAAAGAATCTCACAACAAATTAATAGTTCATACTTTCAAGTAACATACCTCATAGTCTACCACTGTTTTTGTCACTGTTTTGCTACCCTTAGCTTGTTATTTTTCACTATCACTATAAAGGGTTCTATAATCAACCACATTCATGTCTCTAACCATGATAAGCTCACAACCTTCATTTATTTTTAAATCTTGTATTGTACATGACCAACATCATTCAATTATTTTCCTTTTGAACATGTGATTTACTCATTTCTATATCAAAATAGATTCACACGTGATTCAGTTTATAACAAAAAAGAATAAATCACACGTGATTTACATTTTTCAATAACAAAATACAATAAAACAGAATCGCGTGTGATTTACTTATTTCTAGATCAAAACAGAATCCGTGTGATTCAGTTTATAACAACAAAGAGTAAATCACATGTGATTTACATTTTTTCATAACAAAACATAAAAAAAACAAAATCAAATGTGATTTACTCCATTCTTGATCAATATATATTCACATGTGATTCAGTTTATGAAAACAAAGAGTAAATCACACGTATTTACATTTTTTCATAACAAATGCAACAAAACATAATCACGTGTGATTCACTCATTTCTAGATCATAACAAAATCACATGTGATTTAATTTATAACAACAAAAAGTAAATCACACATTATTTACATTTTCCATAACAAAAAAGAAAAAGAAATAAAGAATCACACATGATTTTACCTGTAATTACTTGTACATAATCTTATAGGTATGCAATTTCTAGTTCATCATCTTATGGTTCAATAACCTCTATTTATTTCAAGTTTTCTTCAATCAACTGATTTTCAACCATTTTTAGATTAACGGCAGACCGGCGACGGACGACGGATTGACGACGGAAAGACTGATCGATGGCGGATCCACGGCGGATCAACGTCAAATCGACTGTGATATGGAGAATCAACGACGACGGTTTATGGTGTTTTATGTGTGTTTCGATGGGTTTGTGCGTGTTTTTTATGAGAGAGAATTGGGGAATAATCATATTTTTTAATAAAAAAATAAAAGAATTGAGATATATTTGGGTTTTTTGGGTTTTTATATGATACAAGAAGTGATTTGGTGTTTTGATCATATATATTGTAACAAAATGAAATCAAGGGCCATAATTTGTTCTTTTGTTCTGTATAAAATGTTGATCTTACCTCATCAAAATATATCTTATCTTAACTATTTATAAAGCATGGATAAAAAACTCTTAATCTATTAATTTTGTTCTATACCTATTCTACCCTTAAAAGCTTTAAAACTTTCAAAGAAAAAATATAAAAAATTGTCACCTATAAAGATAAGGAGTGAGATGAGCAAATGGTAACTTTGACTTCAATTAGAAATGAAAATTACAATCAATTTACATCTCACTCGGTTTTTTCGAATATGCATTATTTTTAATGGGTAAAACACAAATATAGTTAGAAAGAGAAGGGTTAGATGGGCCAAAAAGCAAAAAATGTCGCAGTGTACTTTTTCAATGTATGCAACTTCTTGTATTGTTTTATTCAAAAGATTGTAATATTATTGCATAGTTGTAATTTACTATATGTATACCCACGCAAAGCGACGGTGTATAGCAGAAAATAATTATACTTGCGAAATCGTGATTCTGGTTCGACCTTTGATGCAAAGTGTGTGTTTTTTAAATATAAAGCGTGTATTTTTTGTAGATTATGGTGACACGGTTTCATATATGATTTGTGTGTGTGTGTATGTATATGTGTATTATCACTATACAATTACCCATACATAGCAACAAGATTTTATAGCGACAGATAGTTATAATGATACTTTGATTACGCAAATGTTACACAAAACATTTAATCAAAATATCATTATAATTATATGCCGCTATAAAATGCCGTTGCTATGAACGGGTAATCCTCTAGTTTATATTAAACTTTAAATAATTATATGAGATAAGATTAAATGAGAAATATAATTAAGACGAAAAAAAATCACAACCACAAATATTAAGTGCATATTTTAATTTTAATTTTTTTTATTTGAAATGTGACTACAATCTTTTCTCACTATTATCATTTAAATAATTATTCACGCTAAATCAATACTCATAATTATGTAGCATCTTACCATAAG
Organism: Chrysanthemum seticuspe; assembly: GCA_019973895.1. Lineage (NCBI taxonomy): Eukaryota > Viridiplantae > Streptophyta > Magnoliopsida > Asterales > Asteraceae > Chrysanthemum > Chrysanthemum seticuspe. Next base: position 236,400,438 of record BPTQ01000004.1, read on the forward strand.
TAATTCTTAACGTTTTAAAATAACAATAATAAACTAATAATGATGATGACCACGACTTTATCAATGTGATATACATGTTTGTTTGATTTGCATTCTGATTTGGTAGATTTTGGCACATGAACATCGCTTTCAAAGATAACGCATAATATTCAAATCGAATTAAACAAGACAAAAAGGTTATAACAGGTTTAAGAATTAGGTAGCTTAACAAGTTTGACTCGTTACTTGATTTTTTTAGGGTCATATTTTATTATAACGCGTGAGTTATAATGGGAACATTGTCTTCAAGATATAAATATATATCATGTGCACAAGGATCGTAAATCACTAAATTTTGGAACATTATACTACAGTAATATTGTAGGTTGTGTAGTCTTTCGGAATTTAGGGATAATTTGCAGTTCAACACTTTTCACAGACTTTTTCTTTTGATAATCCGAACTCGTCTTGTAACTATTTTAACAAGTCCATGTTACCATTATACCATTATGGTATTACACCACTTGTAAGTGAAATGGTACACGTTGTTAGGATAACTTGTTGAAAGGCTCAAATGAGTTAAAATATGGAACTATTAAATGTGGTAGTTAACAAATTATTAATTAACGAGGGGGGTTGCGAACCGCCGCGTTGCGGCGGGGCAGCGATCAATCGTTTGCACGTGCATTGCCTAACAACATGTTTTTTTTTCAGAGAAACCTGACTGGATGACAATTAGTAGATTAATTCGTTGGTCCGTAGCATTTGCGTGTATTGGTGTTCGAACGATATTTTAAATTAAAGATATAGTAATGTACTGAAAAATTGTATGTAAATGTTTTTAATTTACATAACAAATATTTGGGCTGCCAAATATTTGTAAATGTTTTTAATGTTTTTGATTTTAGGAATTAAAGATCCACATGCGCGGTAAATATAATATTCTCATTTCATAACTACAGTATTACTATTTGGGCTGCCAAAGAATGAGACCTGGGCCAGTTGGGCTAACTAAGCCCGGTAAAAAAGGCGGGAAAAGTATAGGTGAAACGACAGCGTTTTTGCCGTGAATTTATATATTACGAGTATGGAAACCCGCGCGTTGCAGCGGGCTTTTTGGCTTTCAACTTTTTTTATACATCACCATAAGAAAACTATGTATTGAATTAAAGGAGGTCTATGAACACAATGAATTAGTTTTAGGACTACAAAAAAACATATATATATATATAGAAAAACAACTGTACCTACTCAGCGGCCGCAACGTATTGACCTGTTTCATGAAAATAGAGAAGTTAATTCGTATTTTCCGAGTCGTATCTAAATTAGAGAATGAATAAATGGTCTGGTAGAAGTTGAATAATGCATAAGAATAGAGATGTAATTATATATTCATGATACACATGTTCAACGATGACTAAAAGCGTATGGTTGCTTACCTGCGGCGGCTGTGCACGACCATTATGGACACAGGACATTCAAAACTGCATGTGTATTTTGCAATTGTCTGACTCCGTGCGAGATATAATGTACATTTTGCAACGGATAGTAACACCTAAAGAAATGAATTAAGGGTAAACCCGTTAGACATACAAATAACAACACGCACTATCTTGGCAATAATCTTTAAGTGCAATGTCTATAAGCATGATGTACATCTAATCCATTAATACGGTCAGTTCTAAGTAATAATTACTATATTCCTAAGCAGTAAGCATAAGATAGTAAAAAGTGGATGTGGTACTTACTTTCAGGAAGCTGCTGTGTGGTGTTATTCTTATAAGGCCTCCGTAGGTAAAGTCCTTTGTTTTGAATCTCATTAGCTGTAGTAGTAGTTTAGACATTTTCTAAGTATGTGCATGAATATTAATTCAATTATTTAGATTCTTTTATATACTTACCTGTAGTTTGCCTTATACATGTTGCCCCCCGCTTTTGTTGATAAGTGTTGTCGTAGTCTATGGTGTAGCCGTCGTTGTTGTTGTCATTTGTAGCCCTTTTTTTGTTACCAATACTTATATAATCTGGGCTTGTACCTGTGAATTAGAAGACATAGTATACAAAATTTAGAATAGAATATATAAGAATAAAGAGGCATTCATTTTTTTAAAAGCAACTATAGTGGGCTTACCTTGACAAATGTTGTCGTCTTTATCAGTGGTCATTGTAGGATGTTGGGAATCGACTTGCTTGTGACAATTCATGTGAATACTCGAGCAGCATAAGTTTTCTGCAAGTGAAAAAAATAACAAAACTAATTTAGGTACCCGTAACTAAATTGCCGTACAAATGTTGTAACATGAAATGATATTGACATGCGGTTACTTACGCATTTGTTTAGTCGTGGATGTGTTGCTGTTGGTATGGCCTTCCATTTCATTAACCGTTTGTAACCCTTGACTGGTATTCATAGGTGGTGTCTTTGCGTTTGCCGAAGATGTGAAGAAGATTGAACTTTTTTTCTCATTCGGCATAAGTGATCTAAAAAATACACCTTTCCTTTTTGTTTTTTCATAAGGGTTGCTTATATTTTCAGGTTGTCGTGGAGTGTCGGGTATATAAGTTGAAGGATTTGCAGGACCACCATCTTTGGTATAACAAACATATGGGTATCCAAGGGTGTCGTTTTCATGTTGATGTCCATAATTTTGAGTAACATTATAAGATGAGGCGTTGGTATAGTTGTACGCTTTAGTAAAACAATCAATACGTTGTTGATTCGGCTGTTTTTGGACTTCTACATAATTTTGCATATAATTGTTTGGCAAACAGGTTTTTTTGCTATTGTTAGGTGATACAACACTAAGGCTATCAATATTATATGCACTGGTATTAACAGATTCATTCGATTTTTTTCCATCATCATATATTAACTTTCTTTTTGCTTTCATAGTTTTGCAAAACAAACAAATAGCTATAGAGTTGGGCATACGAAGTATACAAATGACAATCTGAGTTAGTTCCATTTGTAAATAAATCAATGTAAACCAAGGGTTAGTGTATGTAACAGTAGCATTTATACCATGGTTTAGTATAATATGAAAAATGGTATTGCTAACTATGTTGGTGTAACTGTGACGAAACACCTCTGTTATACACAATCTGTAAAAACTAATCAAATGTAATTGTAGTGCAGTTTTTGTAACCATTTTATAGTTAAATAACCTATCCTAGATACAATAGCCACAACAGATTAGGCATTTAGTAATTGCATAAGTCAGACACACAGTGGTACATGCAATTAAGACAAAAAAAAAAATCAAAAGACAGGAAACGTATTAAATTGCATGTGACGTACCTTATAAGGCTGCAGATGGTAGTTGGCGATAAGTACATGCGGGTGATCAATGCTGCGTTTGAAGTTCTTAGGTGAAGGTTCTGGGTTATTATATCATCTGTATAACTTTTTGTTCCAAGACATTCGGTCCTACTGCAACTGTGGCCAACGATTCCTATGTGCTGCAACATGTACATAACAGAAATAACTACCATATTGAAAAATGTATCTGGAAACCAAAAACATAAAGAATGGTCTACCCACATGTAGATATATTGCAGTGATTCTTACCAATATCAGAAGCAATCGAAGGACCTGCCAACGCAGAAGCTTTGTTCCCGTCTAAACTACTACACCCCTCTCATTTTCCTTGATTAATACCTGTGACAACAACCGCTGTTGTACCAGTATTAGGTCAATCACCAACTATATGTTTTTATAATTCTACACTTTAAACACTCTTAATTCATCATGCAAAATGGTAAATAATGGACACACTCCCAGCTTATATAGTTCAAAAACCCGCGAATTAATTGACACGAAACTGAGTTTCATCCAAGTGACAGTCAAATCTTACAGTGTAGAAGCGGTACCAAAATCAGGGTTGGCTGCAGGTGAAGTTCGGGTTTAATTGCCTTGCGAAGATATGATAACTTTATTGGATCACATAACCTGTGACCATATAATTAGGAAACCTGGTAAGCAACTAATAAACAGTTACCGGCTATAATCATTAGTCAACCGCACATCAAATATCTTCAAATCTAAACAATAATTACATCAAACTATAGTCCTCAATCTTCAGTGTATATCAATTATAATCAAATCACTTACATATATACAAAAAAAATTTAAAACCACGCTACTTTTGCCAAATATAGTCCTACCTGTATACAGAATAATAATATCTTCAAATCAGTAACAATTAAATCTAAATCGATAATAGCTTACTCGACTAACGGCGGATATAAAAGGCGATGGAGAAGAGCTCCGGCGAGATGGACCTATTAAATTCAGTAGGCGTTGTGCAGATGATTAATTGTGATTTTGCAGTTGTTTCGGGAAGTTTCTGGGTTTGTGATATTTAGGTTTGAGCATAAGAGTGAGGAAGTTTCTGGGTTTGTGATATTTAAGATTTGAGCATTAGAGTGAGGCGGTGATGATGTATTCGGGTTTTGTTAACCCGAAACGACAATTGTAATCTTTTTGTAATACTCGAAACGACAAAAAAAGAGATTGAACACTGTTGCCTCACTCACATGTTTTCGGGTTGGAAACGGGTCGGTACTGTAGCATACGACGTCGTTTCGCTCTTCGATTAATAAAAGTTATAATATATAATTGATGATTCGCATTATATTTTCCTTGCAACCATCATCTATTGTGGAAGTTTGTATCTAAGTTTGAGTTAAGGAAAGAATAATTAGAAAACTTGAGAAGAATATCCGATTTGATAAATGGTTATTTAATTTTGTCATACTTTTGTTTTTCATGAGCGCAAATCTACATATTTTTTTATAAGTCAATATACCTAACCCCACAAAAAAGAGCAACATATATACTTTCACATTTTTTTTTTTTTTTTTTCAAATTATTGAAAAAAGTATCATACTTGTCATCATTTGCTTTTGTGGGTAGCGAATAAATTTTTTTGCTTTTGTTGGTACTTTTCTTTTAAATTCATCATTTTTAGGGTACTATGTGACATTTTTGCCATTCGGGAAAAAAAATTTCTATTAGCTAAGAGGGGCAAAAATGTCCAAAAATTTCGCAAAATACCTTAAAAATGATGAATTTGAAAGAAAATAACCCACAAAAGTAAAAAAATTTGTTCGCTACCCACAAAAGCAAATGGTGTCAAGTATAATACATTTTTCAATCATTTGTTTTTTTTTTTTTAGTCTGCTTCTATTTTTGTTTTAAGTTATTGTAGTCACGGAGTCGGAGTGGCGTAAAGTACAACATAAAAGACTAAAAGTTGTTAATACTTTTTGCATTCATGTGAATTGAGCTGCTTTTATTACCACTTAAATCAATATATTTTTGAATTGGTAGCTAGTAGTTTGTACAATAACTGTTTACGAGGGATGTTCTTTTTTTTTTGAACGGCATATTTATTATAAACTAGCAAGATTCTAGGAAGAATTACAAAGAAAAAGAACTAAGACATTTCATCCAAGAGTTCCAATCAAAGTTAAAGTTACAACGATTAAAACACCAAGTATACGATAACCGAACAATGTCATCAAATAGCAACTCCAAACGCGGATGGTTACTCCCAAACAGGACTTGATTACGAAACTTCCAAATAGCCCACCACATGATATAACAAGTGCCTTCTAAAATCTCCTTAAATCTCTTAGATAAGCGGATATTATTGAACCAAAAGAGCCAATCATTATACGAATAAAGGGCATAAAATTCCAGCTCCCACCAGCGAGCAACCTTGAGCATCAACTGGCGAGCCAATTGACAAGAAAAAAGGAGATGTGAAGAGGACTCCACTGTAATACTACAAAGAGGGCAAAGAATAGAGGGTATTTCTGTTGGGATTTTAGAACTAAGTTAACCATTAACCTCTACGAGTACGCAGCGGATAAATATCTAGTAATCGCAATTAGGTTAAACACGTAATTAATAAACAATTAATTAATACAATAATTAATTAATAAAAGGGATAAAAGAAAACCTAACCTTTCGTGGCTATTTGAACGCAAGTGTAATGGACAATAAAACCAATACGAAACTAAGCACCTAAAATAGATGCCTCAGTGAGTATCACACACAAACATGATAACCGAATACGTTCGATGATGAGCTAGTCGAGAACGTATACACAATCAACCACTTGATAAATCACTTGAATAACATATGAACAAAGAGACCAAGAACATCTTCTATTTCAATTGTCCAATAACCAGCTTCTGTCCAAGAACAATTTACTGCTCGATGAATAGTAGCTAAACTTACCCGATATCGGACAAGAGTGTCCAATATCTTCCCTTGTATTCTGTCCAAGATACGACCATGACCAGAAGACAGAATCTCCTTGTTGCTGCTGTTAGTTCGACCAGTAACCAGAAACATAAACTACCAACAAACCTCTATACGTCTTGGATCAAACGAGATGCAAGCAAGAACTTTGACAAGTCACATAAACCCTAATCGGTTCAAGAAGAATCCGATTAAGGGTTTGAGTGTTTGGAAATTGGTTACAGGAAATTTAGGGATATATGTATATCGTATAATGCATATCTCTGAAAGAGGGAATGTGTTTGTTTATATAATAAAAACAAACCGTCACTTTGTTTTGGGTTTTAACTTGGTCGACAATCAAAAAGCCCAAGCAACCCCATTCCCCTCACTTGCCTGATCAGATGAATCCCAGGGCCCAAGGCTGTCCATATTCGACCCAAGTCCAAGTCAAGCATAGTCCATGGGTCGTACAAGATGATCGAGTCAAGTTCATGCATTGACGGGTAATATATATTCAAGTATTAATATACGTTCGACACGTACTCTCGTGTTTATCGTGTGTGCCCCCATCGGCTCACACACTGTTAGTCGTTTTGTCGTGTTTATAACTCCCACAAACCAACAGCTCCCACTTGGGAGTTGGTGTGTCGAATGGCACACAAAACTAATGACGGAAACGCCTAGCAAACGCTCTCACTCGCTTTTTAACTAAAAGTGTCTGAGAGAATAGTTTCATAAAAGTTTCTCAGTAGCATGGTTATTAATGTCTTGCTCTAATCATCCTTTGTTATAGATACCGTTAAACCATGGATTATGGATCTCAAATCATTCCATATAGTTTAACCATTTAGAATATTGTTATAGATTTTAATTCAGATATACCAAATGTAATCAAGAATCATCTTGCATTACCCTTTGGGTTTGGCCAAACAATTATCTGATTAAATCTGGAGAGGCGCTATGGTATCTTTCTGCACATATCAAGTGGAGTAACAAATCCTTTATTGACTACAAGTGTTGTGGATGCTGCTTCACATCACTCCGAAATATAGCTTTTATAACTACCTTGTTCAGATAGCGTTTTGCGTATACTTACATAAAATGATATCCACACATAACAGAACTTACTTGCATCTCAAGTCTAAGGACGAAGATAACAAACCATTTTCAATATTTTACTTATGACAAGGATCCAAAAGTAAATGTTTAAAAGTTGGGGAATCCAATATGCATCTCTAGTGAATACATATGAGTTTGGCGGGAACAATCCACATTCTCGTTAGAACATAACCAACACTCACACTTTCCGTACATAACAATATTCCCATATTGTTAACCAACAATGGACATCTTTAGAATAATAAAATTATTCAAGGATTAAACATGCAAATATATGATAACAATTATTATATGAATGAATAACAAATACCAAGTATCTTTATTCATCATAAAGTAAATATTGTCTATCAATCCCAATTATCCAAATACTAAAACAGATATGCATGAAACTCATTTATTAAGTTGAACCCTAATGTTTCCAACATTTTCAACCTTTCTTTAAAAGAAAAACTAAATAGTCATCTGAGTAAACTTTCCGAATACTTGTTTCAAATTTCACATATAGCGAGTGATTTGAAATATAAGATGAGTGTCTTATCTCATATGTTCATACTATTGCAAGAGTTATAGTATGGAGATGTCGCCCTACCTTACATGAGGTATTAGAAATTAACGACATACTGACAGTCATCTTTACAGTTTCTAAAAGTGTAAAGTATTCTTATTCCTTAATATGTAATGCAACAATGCTCTATGTTGAGCATAACTAGTTAGCAGATTTATCATAAATGATAAAATCCTACTACAACTAGTATAAATAATCCTCTAGCATCATTTGTACTTATACAACACTATGCTTTATAATTCGTAAACATTTATAATAACAATAATCTAAACTCTCTCAATTAGATATTGTTATTGTCAGCTCATTTTGTTCTTATACAAAAGCAACAATTAGTCTTATACACAATATAATATATACATGATGAATCCTTATTTAAAACAACATAAGGTTTTTATCCATGTAATAAATTATTTCAAGTGAAATGTATCATTTAAGACTTGCTCGAATGATATATTGCATTTGTGTCAGACTTAATTTTCCGCATTTGTTTATTCCAGATAAACATTTATTCCAAGGCTGTTTGTTTTATTTCCTAAATTCCAAGTGAAATTTCATTTCAAGCTTAAGGATCAATATCTAGCTTAGATAGAATGATATCATCAACATGTAAATTTTAAGGAAAAAACACATTGCTCCCACTCAATGTCAGATGTACTCAAGAGTTATCTTAATTCAATCAGAATTATATTGTAATTAAATTTAAGATCTCAACTCCTAGATGCATGACCCAACCCAAAAATGGATTGCTCAAATTCTGTATACTACATAAAGATAGTATAAATTCATAACCCTTTTGATTACACACCGTCCTCGCAAAAGGTAATCATAAAGAAAGAGTTATAAAATCTAATTGTCATATTCCACATACAAATCACATGTGTGACAATTAAATATCTTTATATAATTAATGCGTGTATTATATAAGAAAATGTAATCATAGTCAATTGCTTAAGTATTATTAAAAACTTCTTATAAAATGCCATACATTAACATGTATACAGTTTTGTCCTTGTGAGCCTTTCTTCAAAAGAAACTCATTCCAACCTCATAGGTTAACTGTTAGGCGAAATAACAATCAAGCTCAAAACTCAATTTGCCTTTTAAGTACTGCATCTTATCATTTATAGTTTTAAAATATTTATCAGATTCAAGATGTGATAATATATTTTAGTAGTTAGCTGATTTATAATAATCTCCTAACTTATATCCCTCAGCATTGATATTAAAAATATCACTTCAAGTGATGAGGCATCCTTGTGGATTTATGAATGAGAGTAATCATTATACTTCGGTCAACATTTTCATGTTTAACCTTAGTATGACATTAATAAGTGGATTTTAGAAGGTTAAGTATTTTGTTCTCAAAAACTTTGAGATATGTATATACTCCCACTTACTTTTGTAAGTAGAGACAATTCTCTAAATACTAAGTATTTAAGCAACAATAAATTGTTCTTTATTGGGAACCACAAAATACATTTTAAGTTCTCATCTCAAAATTTGTTAATAAAATGCTTCATAAGATTTTAACAAATTCAGAACTTAAATCAAGACATAATGGAATTCCTTCCAACAACTCAGATTAGGGTTTATAGAAATACTCTAATTTAGTATCACTCTTTAACCAAAAGTTGTAACAAGTTTTTCGTTTCGTCAAGCTAGGAAGAACACCAAAACTACAATCTTCAATCTAGGAAGTGTACAATAATCAAAAATACAAAAGGGTTTATGATTCAATTGGTTTGAGTGGTAAAACCTCAAATCCCTAATGAATTAGGGTTTTTAGTTATGGGTTATCTTGAATACCTTCTAGGTTTAAACTCTATTGAGTGTATCCATGACACACGCAATTTCTAACCTTGATATGTTTTGGAGGTAGAGCAATTAAAGCTATCAGGAACCAAACAATATGAATAAGGTCTGATCCAACACAATAGACATACCATGATGAAGTGGTATCCTATGAGTTATTAGAATTGTGAAACTATATCAGAATTCTATAGATAACTTAATTCTGTTTGGACCAAATACTTGTCAATTGGGTCAAGCAAAATTGTATATAAAGTATTTACGAACCAAGTGCATGCAATAATATATATTCATTGAATAATACAAGAACCTTATGTTCACGTGTTCACAAGAAGACAAAACTGTTCAAGGATTATATGTTCATGTGTTAACAAGAAAACAGAACATTTCAATAATACATTATCAGTCTATGAATAATTCAAAGCCTCGTGTTTATGTGTTAACTAGAAGACATAACACTTTTACTATATATACTTTATGTTATAAGTCATTGATTAATTCAAGGACTTTATAATTATGTCTTAACATGTAAGCATAATTATACTAACAAAAGTAATCATGAACGCAAACTATTGAGTTCTATAGTAATTTCAAGTTAATTATATACTTCAGAATTATGATCATTATCATATAACCATAATTATGTTGACTAAAACATGTAGTCAAATGTTGAAGTATCTTAACACTATATCATGACATTTGAATGTAGTAGGGCAACAAACATCTAGCGTGTTCAAGTCCTAGTAGAATCATTATTAGAATGTAGTAGGGCAATAAACATCTCATGTGTTTAAGTCCTAGTAGAATTCTTATTTACATGTAGTAGGGCATTAAACATCTAATGTGTTTAAGTCCTAGTAGAATTATTAGTTTCCTTTACCTTGCGGTCAAGAGATACCAATAATATTGTTGTTCCTTGCACACACTTTGAGATTTCTCCCACTTGTGAAAGGTACAACATCATATTATGAAAACAAACAACACGTGATTGATCGTTCAAACAATATTATAGTGTCATATATTATCATAAGTAGTTTTAGAACCATAACCTGTAATAAGGAATTGTGGATTATTATTCTATAGATAACACTTCAGGAAGCGACAACAGGTAGGCAACGAGTTATCTGATAAAATAAAATGCAAATTTCCTTTAAGCAATGGTTGTTCATATTCGGAAAGTAATGAATTGTTTCAAAGCTAGTTTGAAATGATATGGGTGACTAACAGGAAATAAATCCCGTAGCTCCCACTGAAATTACATTACATGAATGATATTTCAGTAATAAAATGCAACTGCTACCACTGGATTTGTTAACATTGTGAATGTTACATTTCCAGTCGAAAGCATATAGAAGTTTTATATACTTTCCTATTCTCTTCAAATGCCTACGAGTAGCATGTACTTAGGTATTGAACAGAGTATATGAAGTTTTTGTTATGTAGACAATGGACTAGCCATTCTTTTATTCAATTAACTTGAATCTTTAGCATGCAATTCCTCCTTTATCGTCTACATAGCCCCAACGGTAATTAGCACTTTAAGAATAATAAGAGTCCAAGAAGATTACCTAGAAAATATGCTAGTAATTCCTTTACTCTTTGCGGTTTAAACTTATACATCGTGACAAGTACATGATGTTATTTATTTTGGTAGCTCTAAACACAATGTTTTCAGTTACACAAAATATTCTATCTATCAATTAACTCTAGACGACGAAAGGGTAATGAAAGATCATTAACGAGTTTATCAATTTTGGAATCTTATCTTAGTTTGTCAACTAAGGATAAAAGATAGGTATAAGTCTCACTTTTCATAATAGGAAAAGAGACTAAGTTTGTCTTTCAAAGAAAAACAAATTTGTTTATGAATTATGTTGCAATAACACAATTAATCAGAACATAAAAAGTTCAATTCTAGTATTTTCGATAATTACATTCTTAAAAGAATTAACTACCCAATTAATTACTAATAAGACTAAGATCCATCTTGCAACCCCACTTAATTACCATAGGTCTGACCAGTGCATAAAAAAATAGGACAAGAGGTAAGCGACGAGCGTTAATTGCAAAATGTAACTCTTAAATTTATGAGACTATTTAAGGCATTAGTATCAAGTAATAATGTCAAAAGCATGTTTAGTTCTCATCTTATGCCTCGGGTTCAAGGTCTGACCAAGCTAACTCGAGATAAGTCGACCAAGTATGAAAGTGTAAAAATAACCAGAGGTCTGACCAGTGAGACATAATTACCATGGGTTGGAAAGGCCCTTAGGTCTGACCAGAGAAGTCAATCCAAATGCACGTGTTCATAGTTGGATGACATAGACTTAAAATTAACAAATAGGTATGCACATATAAATGTGGTAAAAGTCGTGTACAAAGAAGCATGCCAAACAACTTTGTAGCACTAATTTAAAAAACTTTTGGTAATGACACTGTAGTGATCATCATGGTTCACGGTAGCTTCAATCGAACGTACAGGGAGGCAGAGGACCAGGTAAGCGCTGAAGCAATAACCTAGACATCCTTTTGGTGCGACTGTGCGCACCTTTTTGAACCCCCTTTTGAGTTTGTTCTAGTGGGTGAGCCGTACATCCCAAGTGTCGATAGCGTATAGTTTTTAAATTCTTGAAAACGTGTTTCATATATTAGGTCACTTTATTTTACAAAATCGATTTTCCACGAATCAAATAGCAGGTCACAATGAGCATGATATTTAGGCGTGTAAATAAAGACCCATATTAATGTTATGGTTACGATATGTATTATTCCATATTGCATACAATTAGGTGTCAAAGCAAGTAACAATAATGTACATAATGGAATCACAAACATATAAACATAAATATCAATATATAACCACATATTGTTCCGAGTACTCTTGCGAGTCTTCCCCAAACGGAGAACCATAAGACCGTCACTAGGATACAATACCTAGATCGCCCCATACATCGCAAAAGCAATTGAGTGGTTCTTTTGGCCGGAAAACACATAAAATATGGCAATCTCAATTAACAAGTAATAACGCAATTTTATGTATTTAATAACCAATATGTAATTTTAATTATCATAATAATTCTAATTAACAATTAATTAATTCTAATTAACATTTAATTCTAATTAGCAAGTAATTCTAATTAACATGTAATTTTTATTAACAATTTAATTCCAATTAACAAAGTAATTCTAATTAACAAGTTAATTCCAATTAGCAAAGTAATTCTAATTAACATGTAATTTAAATTAACAAATTAATTCTAATTATCAATATAATTTAATTTGTGTGTGACTAGTTATTTTTTATTAAAAATTTGACAAGTATTGCATATAGTTGTCAAAACAAAATAAAACGAATAACTAAATTAGGTTTCATGCAGCCTTTTAAACATGTTTATTAATAAGAAACGTGTAACCCATAATCGCAAAAATGAGTTGACTCGTGACGCCACTGTTGGGATTTTAGAACTAAGTTAACCATTAACCTCTACGAGTACGCAACATATAAGGATCTAGTAATCGTAATTAGGTTAAACATGTAATTAATAAACAATTAATTAATACAATAATTAATTAATAAAAGGGATAAAAGAAAACCTAACCTTTCATGGCTATTTGAACGCAAGTGTAACGGACAATAAAATCAATACGAAACTAAGTACCTAAAATAGATGCCTCAATGAGTAGCACACACAAACACGATAACCGAATACGTTCAATGATGAGCTAGTCGAGAACGTATACACAATCAACCACTTGATAAATCACTTGAATAACATATGAACAAAGAGACCAAGAACATCTTCTATTTCAATTGTCCAATAACCAGCTTCTGTCCAAGAACAATTTACTGCTCGATGAATAGTAGCTAAACTTACCCGATATCGGACAAGAGTGTCCAATATCTTCCCTTGTATTCTGTCCAAGATACGACCATGACCAGAAGACAGAATCTCCTTGTTGCTGCTGTTAGTTCGACCAGTAACTAGAAACATAAACTACCAACAAACCTCTATACGTCTTGGATCAAACGAGATGCAAGCAAGAACTTTGACAAGTCACATAAACCCTAATCGGTTCAAGAAGAATCCGATTAAGGGTTTTGAGTGTTTGGAAATTGGTTACAGGAAATTTAGGGATATATGTATATCGTATAATGCATATCTCTGGAAGAGGGAATGTGTTTGTTTATATAGTAAAAAAAAACCGTCACTTTGTTTTGGGTTTTAACTTGGTCGACAATCAAAAATCCCAAGCAACCCCATTCCCATCACGTGCCTGATCAGATGAATCCCAGGACCCAAGGCTGTCCATATTCGACCCAAGTCTAAGTCAAGCATAGTCCATGGTTCGTACAAGATGATCGGGTCAAGTTCATGCATTGATGGGTAATATATATTCAAGTATTAATATACGTTCGACACGTACTCTCGTGTTTATCGTGTGTGCCCCCATCGGCTCACACACTCTTAGTCGTTTTGTCGTGTTTATAACTCCCACAAACCAACAATTTCAACACCTCTAAGGGAAATATTTAACCTCGTTGGCAACTTGTCGGAGCAAACTCTTCAAGCAAAGATGTTAATCTTAATGGGTACGAATTTTACCCATCTAGTAGAGACATCCGTCTTAGGTAATAAAGAATCGTCTATAAAGGAACGTGCCAATTTCACCGAAAATTCACCCGACGACTCTAGATTCCAAACCCATCGATCACTTATTTGAGGAATAAGAATGTGACTCAAGCTAGCGTCGAGGAGCCTATGTTGTTCCTCTTCAATACCACCTCTTGGAGCTCTCCTAAATGACGATACAAGGGATGTATCCCTTAACTTAAAAGCAACAGTAGATTGCTTATCTACTTCTAACAAAAAAAGTCTTGGATATAAGAGCTTCAAAGGAGAATCAGTAAGCCAAGTATCTTCCCAAAAAGATGTGTCTTCACCATTACCCACTTTTTTTTGTACAAAAGATAAAAGATCAATACCTTTAAGAGAGAGTGATAAGGTTTTAAAAGGTACCATTTTGAGGGGTCGTTTTAGCCCTTATTTGATCACTTTTGTATCCGTTATTGCTTAATTTCGTTCCTTTTCACTTTTTAGGTCTCTTGAAGGCAAAATGCTGGAATGACACTTATTTGGACGAAAAGGCGCGAATATACGAAGAAAATGGCCAAAGTCAAGAATCGAGCCACTCAGACTGCTGGAACTGAAGGGGACGGCGTCAGGTGTTAACTGCGACGCCGTCGCATCACTTTTTGTGACGGCTCAGTAGCCAAATTGCTCATTTACAAGTGACGGCGTCGGGCTTTAAAAGAGTAGACCGTCGCAACTCAGACGGCCTAGATGTGACCCAGACGGCGTCAGAAGCTGAAGAGGACGGCGTCACGGACATAAGGTGACGCCGTTGCAAGGTTAACGTGGTCAAGACGAAACCCTAATGACGGCGACACGACGGCGTCACGAAACATAAGGTGACGCCGTCGCATATGTAATCTTATATATAGAATCCGAATTTTTCAGTTTTAGAGAGAGTCTTTTGGAGTAAAAACCTAAAACCGAACCTAAGGTGTCTTGTACAGTATTTTAGGGTTTTAAACCCTATCTTACATCAAGATAAGTATTTACTTCATTAATTCAATTATGTCTTTGATTATTTGTGTGTATGCTTGCATGTTCTCCATGTCCGGCTAATTTATTTGTGTGTTTGCTTAGGAAGTATGAAACTTAATTATTGAATATTGATTGGTTGTTTCTTATCTTAGTTGATTAATGATCTAGTAATGCGATAGATCATTCGTTGTGTACTTAATGCTTGATTCATCTTTGTGAACCTTAGAATATGATTACCTGAGTAGTTGTAGGCTAAATTATCCAAAGAGTGCCTTAGAGTAAGAGTTTATCATCCCTAGTGGGTTTTGTAGACGAGACCCTTTGGTAAGTTCAAAGAGTTAGGGAGAAACGCATACCCTACAACTTTAGACACACAACGCAACTAAGAATAAAGACGTGACAACTCAACCATCAATAGGAGATAATTAAGGAGTAGTACAACGCAACTAAGAATAAGGATCCTACCGAGCTAATCAGGGGAGTATTAGTTTCTTTCGTTTTTAATTACCTTCCATTATCATGACTTTGATACTTTCGGGGAACATTGGGGACAATGTTCAGTTTAAGTGTAGGGAGGGAAAATAAAACGGGAACTTTGAAACTATGCTTATCCTTGATTATTTGCTTTGTCCAAATTGTGATTGTGTAATAAACCATGAGAAAATGTCGGTTAGGGTAATTTTGGCACCAAATTTAAAATTTTTCATGACATATAGGAGTGGGCCATTAGTCTTAACAAAAGCGTCTCATGGATAGGAAGTTGCATGACTAGCACAAAACCCTTTACCACTTAAATTCCACCCAAAATGTGAGGATCGCCCTTAGATTAGTAGGAATTAAAGCATTCATCTTTAATGCTTAGAGTGTGAACCGGTAGTATAATAGATTCTAGAACTTGTTTTGTGATGCATTCCGAGATCGCAAGTGAGACTACACTTGTGTAGTTAGGAATAACTAAATGATAAGAGGCATTAGGATAACTCTTGTTTGATACCCGTAATATAATTACTTCTTCCACATCGTTTGAGTAATTCTCCCACACCTTTTGCGTTGTACTCATCTTTAGTACACGATACCCCTAGTTAACCCCTTAGAGCCTATCCTTTTCGCGGTTCTCGTGATGTTTCGGTTTTTCCGGAATATCAATGAAGAGCATTGTTTACACCCCACCCCCAAATATACACCCAAATCGCCTTAGCCTACCCCTTATGCACTCACTTTTAGTGCAAATGTTTGTTATCACCCTAAACCCTTAGTTCAATTATCTAGTTGCTTGCATAAGTTGCTAAGTCGAGTCATATCCTTTGTATACAGTTTTGGGACGATTGGGATTCATGGGAAAAGTTAAAGTTTATGAAATGACGGGAAGGGAAAGTTAATTCAAATTCCCTTTGTTTGCGTAATAATGTACCCCAAGTGTTTTGATCTTTTCAATTCGGGTCAAATTAGTGTTAGAATAATAAAAACTCAAGTGTAGGGATGTGCCTATAAATCCCTATCATTTTGATGTTACCATAGAGGATGGTAGAGTAAAAGTGTATGAAAAAAAAAAAAAAAATCGAAAAAAAAAATAGAAAAAGAGAAAAAGAAAAAAAAATAGTGTAAAAAAAAAAAAAAAAAAACATACGGGTTACCATCCTAAATCTATCCTTTAAATTTATGTTTGTTTATTTCCGTTACCTAGAGTTTTAGAGTGTCGAGTCTTGGCTTAGCAACGCCATTCTTCGTATGCATTTAACATAGAGATTTTTGACTTGCCACCACTAAATAGCCTATCCCACCAAACCCTTGTTTCCCTACCGTAAGCCTAACATTACAACCCTTTAAAAGACCTCTTTGATAGTCTTTCTTAGGTGCTTACGCCAAAGCGATGGAGGTTTGATCTATTCTCAAGCCTATGGTAATTTATGTACTAGGACCGGTTAATGAGTGTTTATCTTCCATTTCCTATTTGTTATATTTCATATATACACCCGAGAGAGATGTGAGTACCCAAACACCCCATGTGAGGTGCTAGTATGTAATTTCCGTGCTTGTTATGACTTTTGCCGGGCTTATATGTGTTGTGGACCGTTTTGAATTAATGCTTCATGACCCCTAACTTATAAATTAATTGGCTAAAAGCACATTTGCTTGAGGACAAGCAAATAACAAGTGTAGGGATATTTGATAAGGTTTTAAAAGGTACCATTTTGAGGGGTCGTTTTAGCCCTTATTTGATCACTTTTGTATCCGTTATTGCTTAATTTCATTCCTTTTCACTTTTTAGGTCTCTTGAAGGCAAAATGCTGGAATGGCACTTATTTGGACGAAAAGGCGCGAATATACGAAGAAAATGGCCAAAGTCAAGAATCGAGCCACTCAGACTGCTGGAACTGAAGGGGACGGCGTCAGGTGTTAACTACGACGCCGTCGCATCACTTTTTGTGACGGCTCAGTAGCCAAATTGCTCATTTACAAGTGACGGCGTCGGGCTTTAAAAGAGTAGACCGTCGCAACTCAGACGGCCTAGATGTGACCCAGACGGCGTCAGAAGCTGAAGAGGACGGCGTCACGGACATAAGGTGACGCCGTCGCAAGGTTAACGTGGCCAAGACGAAACCCTAATGACGGCGACACGACGGCGTCACGAAACATAAGGTGACGCCGTCGCATATGTAATCTTATATATAGAATCCGAATTTTTCAGTTTTAGAGAGAGTCTTTTGGAGTAAAAACCTAAAACCGAACCTAAGGTGTCTTGTACAGTATTTTAGGGTTTTAAACCCTATCTTACATCAAGATAAGTATTTACTTCATTAATTCAATTATGTCTTTGATTATTTGTGTGTATGCTTGCATGTTCTCCATGCCCGGATAATTTATTTGTGTGTTTGCTTAGGAAGTATGAAACTTAATTATTGAATATTGATTGGTTGTTTCTTATCTTAGTTGATTAATGATCTAGTAATGCGATAGATCATTCGTTGTGTACTTAATGCTTGATTCATCTTTGTGAACCTTAGAATATGATTACCTGAGTAGTTGTAGGCTAAATTATCCAAAGAGTGCCTTAGAGTAAGAGTTTATCATCCCTAGTGGGTTTTGTAGATGAGACCCTTTGGTAAGTTCAAAGAGTTAGGGAGAAATGCATACCCTACAACTTTAGACACACAACGCAACTAAGAATAAAGACGTGACAACTCAACCATCAATAGGAGATAATTAAGGAGTAGTATAACCTAAGTAAACACATCTTTAAACTATCATACGAGCACACATTAATTAGACATAGACTCCCACAACCTTAGTTTAGATAATTAGATAAAAGTAGAGTAATCGGTAGAAATACCAACCCCCCAAGTACAATACCCGAGATTCGTACCTTTCCATTTCATAAAATATAAAAATACAAAAAAAATAATCTTCCTCAACCTTAACCTTAGCGTAGTAACTTCTTACTAGCATTCCTATTCCCCTAGAGAACGATATCAATACCCGTGGCTTACCCTAATTACTACACTACAACGATTAGGTTCACTGCCTAGGGTGTTATAAAACTTGCTCGAAGAAAAGGAAGTTTCCTTGACCCCGAACGACGCGTGTAGCGTTATCAGAGAGACTTTTGAACTTACGAGGGATGTTCTTACCAACAAAACTTAAAAACCGAACGAAAACTAAACCGTTTGTCATGATTAATAATGGGTTAGCCAGTGAGGGATTTCATAAGATATACGGAAGAAGATGGTATCTGAAATAATGTTTAATTTGAACTTGAACTACAAATTGTAGAAAGACTACATGATTTTAACCTTTTTTTCCGCTAAGAACTTGAACTAAGATGTACGGAAGAAGCTGATATCTGACATAATGTTTAATTAGAACTTGAACTATGAATTGCATAAAGACTACATGATTTTAACCTTTTTTCCACTAAGAACTTGAACTATGATGTACGGAAGAAGCTGGTATCTGAAATAATGTTTAATTAGAACTTGAACTACGAATTGCATAAAGACTACGTGATTTTAACATTTTTCCCCTAAGAATGTGTGCCGCCAAACTCCGCATCAGATCAGCACCGGGATATGTTTTACTTTCATTGGTGCGAGTAAACTTCGTTGACTAGACCCACCACGAAACCTGCCCCAAACCCCCATCCGACACAAGTGATCCCTGCAAATGTCAAATTTATTCATAGATTTTTTTTTTAATTCTAAATATGCTATAAGATTATATCGGTTCCATGGGAGTTCTAAAAATACATTCTTTGTTATGGGTCAGATTAGGTAGACCCGGAACACTTTTTGTAGCAATTTTAGGAATAACTAACGTGTCAAATATTATATCATTTTGAGGATGTAATTTCTTCTATACTGTAATTTTTTAGTTTAGGGAATTTAGCAGCTTACAGTGATCTCCATAGGAGCAAATGGCTTCGTGCCTATTTGCTCCTTTGGAATTTCAAGGAACTTTACATTTTGAACTCGAAACCTAATCTGCAATCAGATATTGAAACATTAGCAACTTCCAGTAAAAACATCTTGGTACCACTTATGTCGCAAGACCAAATACAAATTCAGACTAAATAATATCAACCTCGTCTTGTCCGTCTATAAAGTACTCATCGTCATCCTGGTTTATATAATTACTGTTGGAATCACTCCTAAACCTAAATCAAGTGTTAGTAATTTACATGTAATAGTTAGCTTAATTATGGCCTTTATGTTTGTTATTAGCCTTAAGCTTATGTAGAAGGCCCATGAGCTTAGGCCCAAGCCCATAAAGGAAAGGAAGGGAACTAGGAGTGTTGCCCTAGCTTCCCTCCTATAAATACTCTTGTATAACCCTCACTTGAGAGTTGGTTGTTCAATATTTCTCTTTCACTCACATCTTACGCATAACCGGTCTAAGCTTTACGTGTGTGTGTGTTTGGTTATTGTTCAATCGCCTTTATCTCTCTCTTGTAAGCTTGTGTTGTAAATCTAGTGACCTAACAGTGGTATCAATCGCCTACTAGTTGGGTGAATCGTTATTTCTTGAAGTAGGTTTTGGTCCTACGCGTAGAATAACATACTACTTTGGTTCGCTTAAAAACCATTTTTTTTACACTTTTTAATCCAAGATTCTTGTACTTTCAACGTTTTAAGGTGTTAAAATACTTGTTTTTGGCAAAAAGTTTCAACCTTTACGCGTGGATCTAAGTTTTATGCTTGTTTTTGTTCGTGGGTATCGTTCTACGCGTAACCCGTTTAGCCATTTTGGTTCATCAAGGTTCACACTTTTGTGTTATTTTGGTGCTATTAACGCTATTCCATAACAAAAATCTGGTTTAGAAACAAATTTGGGCATAACCATCTTTACGAGTAAGATTACGCGTATCAAAACCCTAATCTTACGCGTAACTTTATCCGTGGCTTGATCTTCGTTCTCGTGGTTTACTCCGTGTTTTCTTGCTTGGATAAGCCTGCAAATACGTCGACTTTGGATATCTTTTGCACTGTGAAGTGTAAAAGATCACTTGGGATAAAACCCTAATCTTACGCATAAGCATAAAGCTTACGCGTAGAAATCCTACGCATAAGATTATTCTTACGCATAAGCCTAGTCTTACGCATAAGGTAATCCTACGCCTAACTTTCTACGCCTAACTTTGTGTTTACGCCTAACTTTAGAGTCTTTTCCATACTTACGCGTAAGCTAAAACTACGCGTAACTCTCTTTGTTACGCGTAACTTTGGTGTTTTTACGCATAAGTTCCACTTGGTTTCTTGTGATTTCTACGCCTAAGGACACTTCATCAACAAAGGTTCATTCGACTACAAAGATCCATTTTTACCAACACAAGTTTTCAACATGTCACAACCACCATACTCTAACTATTTCCCTTACACTTATTCTCAACGACAACAACAACTAAGTCCACAACATCAACAATGGAATCAACAACAAGCAATTTATCAACAACAATTTAATCAACAACATACTCCACAACTTGGAGCAATTCCTCCACCACAAATGGTTCAAACACCGCCAAGTCTTCAAGTTCAACCCTACACAAATGACTTCAATCAACATCCATCAAGGAACACTATGAAGGAACCCACTTGGTTTGCAAAGATGTGTGAAGCTTTAAGTAGCCAACAATCAATTCATGAGGCTGGATCACTTGATAGACCTCCAATGCTCACTCCAGGAAACTACGATCAATGGGTGATAAGGTTCTTTAGGTTCTGTGATCTGAAGAAGCCACATGGAAAGTTCTTAAAGAAGGTTATCTTGGAAGGTCCATTTGAGATGCCTACTGTCATTGTACCCGGAGATCCTAATGCTAATCCACCAAGAGATGAAC
This sequence comes from Chrysanthemum seticuspe, assembly GCA_019973895.1. Taxonomy (NCBI): domain Eukaryota; kingdom Viridiplantae; phylum Streptophyta; class Magnoliopsida; order Asterales; family Asteraceae; genus Chrysanthemum; species Chrysanthemum seticuspe. The sequence goes on from BPTQ01000004.1 coordinate 236,422,103, forward strand.
AAACGAACATTGCTACTGTTGCAGAATTGAATCCTCAAGAACTTCTACATTATGAAGCTGATGAACTTGCAATGCAATATATCCTTTTATGATTACCTAACCCAATTCTTCGAAGTGTTGATGCTCAAAAGACTGCAAAGGAAATGTGGGACCATATTCATCTTCTTATGGAAGGATCTGTACTCAATCAGGAGGATTTGGAATCCAAAATTTACTTGGCTTATGAACACTTCATGATTGAACCTGGAGAGACACTAGAGTCTTATCATCATAGATTTTTAGACATCATCAATGATTAGGATAAACACAACATCATCATGCCAAGAATTGCAGTGAATACTAAGTTCCTGAGTAGTCTTGGTCCTGAATGGGAGAAGTATGTCATTTTTCTCCGTCAAGCGAAGAATATGCATCATTCTACATATGGATTGTTGTACGATTACTTGAAGCCTCATGAAAAGGAAGTTGATCGGGAAAGGATTCTCCGTGCTCAAATTGCTCCACCTACACATCCGGAAAATCAACAACTTGCCTTATATGCTCAACAAAGTTATCCTCCTCAACAAGCAACTCAACCAACTGCCTCTGTCACACAAAACAATCATTCACAGCAACAATCTCAACAAAATCAACTGGTTCCATACAACAACAACAATGCTCAACCAATTGTCAGTGAAGCTAATGAGGACATCGATCCGTTCGATGCATTGCAACAAGGATTTGTTATGATTGCTAATGCTTTTGGCCGTTATACCAACAAATCCAACAATCGTATTCGTTCCTCATCTAACACACACAATCAGGCTGTTGTCAACAATGGACGAGTTGAAGTTCAGAATCGTGGTTATGGTCGTCAGATGGGCGGTGGTCAAGGGTTTAATGCTGTGGGTCGGAATAACAACAGAGCTCCAGTGGTGGAACAGGGAAATGCTCAGAATGGGTTGAATGGTCTTCGATGTTACAACTGCAATGAGAAGGGATACCTGGCTAATGCATGCCCAAAGCCGAGGACTAGGGGCAGTGCTTATTTCAAAGAGGCTCTTCTTTTGGCTCTTAAGGATGAAGCTGGTGGATCTCTCATAGACAAAGAACAGAGTTTTATGGCAAATGCAGACTCAGATGATGATATGGAGGATTTGCAGGCCAATGCAGCAGTTATGTTGATGGCTAATATGCATGAGTTACACATGAGTGACACAGGCCCAGTGTATGACACTGATGGCTTGTCTCTGATCTAATATCTTCGCCAACATCTGAATCCGGCAAGGCTCAGACTGTTCAAAATGAGTCATTTACATCTCATTCCGACGATTTTCAAATAGACCCTGTAGTTACATTTGACGATCAAGATGACCTTATGGTTTCCTTTGATAATCAAATTGACTCCGTGGTTATACTTGAGGATCTAAATAATGATCATGTGGTAACTTCTGTTGAACAAGCCGAACTTTTGCCTCATCCAGATCTTGCTCTCTTACTTAAAGACCAGCAATCCCAAATTGAAGAATGTTGTGCATTAAATAAGGACTTAAAAAGTAAAAATGCACTGTTAACCAAGGATTTTGAATGTTTACAAAAGCAACTCAAGTTTTTCAAAACTCAAGAAAAACGTGAAAAAGGTTTTGAAGCAGCCTTTACTAAATCTCATCAAAACGAAAAATATTTAGAGAGACAGATGCGTGATCTAGCCGCTTCGAAGAATGCTTTATTGTCTGAGATAGAACAACTGAAACATGAACATAAAAAGCAAATTAACGCTGTCACCTTGGAAAATCAAAAAGCTAAGGCTGAGTTGTTAACTTGTCAAAAACTGTTCTCTGCATACAAAAAGCATTCCACGAACCGAATAGATAATCATCTTGAAGAAATTATCGGCTTGCAACGCAAACTTAAAGAGTTTAAAACTGTTGTTTATAAACATGGTGAGTCAGTAACTGCTATTGAAAAGTTTACCTTAAAACCCGATCCAAAAGGATGTGGACCAAATCTTGCTGATTACAAACCAAAGCTTTCAACCAAAACATTCAAACCAAATCCTGAAGTTTCCAGTGCAGAATATAAAATTGATAATTCTGTTATGAGTGTTGTTGAATATCAACGTCAAGAGGAATTAGATGCAGAAGATGAGAGTCGATCAAAATTAAAAACTGTTGTTTACAACAAACCTTTTAATTATTCAAAACCGGTCACTTTTGTCACACCAACGGATTCTTCTAACACACCAAGAGTTATCATCAAAACACCTGAGTCTTCTAATGTTAATCCCCAACTAGATTATGCACAAATTTATGGTCCATTACCTTCCATCAGTGAAGTAAACTCAAAACCTGAAAATCGCAAAATTCTTAGATATTTTGATATTTTCATGGCTGTCCTCAAAAATTTAGAACATGAGATAGAATATCATTCTGAAATCAAAGTTCAACACTTTCAATCGCCTCTGGCGCGAGAACAAAGAGACATTTTTCAGAAAAATCTTTTACCAAATGTTAAAAATTTGAAAAGTTGTGCATTGTCTTGGGAACGTGACTTTCATAAGGAACTTGGAGTCATGAAGGTCGTTTTCGAGAAAAATGAAACATCTATTTCTAATACTAAACGTAAAAAGAAAATGTTGAGAAAAAATGTTGATCGACTCTTGAAAGATGTTATCTGTGCTGATATCCATAATGTTGTGTTATTCCATTCTTTGCCACATGCATCTGATTATATCTCTGCTGATAATGTTGACTCTGTGGTAACTGTTGAGAATACTGATAATGTACTTCAGATCGAGTCTTTAAAAGCTGAAAATGAACGATTACTTAACGAACTTTACAATGCAAAACGTCGTCTTAATTGGTGTGAAAAAGATATTCACAATCAACAACTTGGTTTTCAAAAGAAAATCGCTCAGTTGCATACAAAATCTTTTGATCCTAAACTTGAGCAACTGGATGATCAAAACGTGTCTTTGAAAAGTCAAATCTCAAAATATGAACAAGAACTTGTAACAGTTAAACATGAATATGGTGTCATATTTGATTTACTCAATAAGACTCGTCATGAAGCATCAAATGAACTTGATCACTATCTTGCTCACACTAGAGAAGTTATGAATTTTGCTGGTAATATTCGTTCTGAAAATCAAGATTTGATTCACACTATCTCTAAGTTAAGAGAAATGTTAGGAAAGTATGAACAACTTCCGCCACCCATCATTAAGAGATTAGCACCAGTAACACTTAGTACTCGTGCACCTAGAATCCCTACTGCCAAATCACAAGTTGCTAACGTGCTTCCTTCTACTGAAACAGGAATAGTTGCGTCTTTTCCAAACGTCCGCACTTCACAGCCTAGGAGCACTCAATCGAAGAATAGGAAGTTGCGACCTAAGAAAAGATCAATAAGGAATGCTAAAGTAGAAGAACACCCTAGGACTATGAATAAGACTCACGTTGCTTCCACTATAGATATTGCGTCTGGCAAATGTAATAGAAATAGTGATGTAACGAATGCTAAACCTTTAAGTACTTTTGATATTCAGTCTAATGCACCTTGTGTTATTTGTCGTAAAAGTATGAATTCTGATTGTCATGACAAATGTGTTGCTAAAGCTATAATCTCTCGTTTACGGAATCCTAAGAATCGGCATACCTCTAGGCCCACTAATCATTCTAAGTTTGTGCTTGGTAGACCGCCTTCTTTAGACTCTAAGGCAAGCATTGCAGTCCCTGTAGCTCCAGTTTCACCTCCTAAGAATGTAGTACCACCTAGTGCATTCACAAAGACTAAAGCAAACAGTAGTTATAGATGGCAGAAATGGATATATAACACATTAGGATTTAAATGGATGCCTAAAGTTATTAATGTGTGTATGTCTACTATCACTGCTCCGGAACCCTCTAACATTTCGGGTTCCACATCTACTTCTATTCCATCTGTGTCGTCTGTGTGTAATGCAGGTGATACAGATAATTCTCTGGATTGTTGATAGCGGATGTTCCCGACACATGACAGGCAACCTTAAACTGTTATCAAACTTTATTGCAAAGTTCATTGGCACTGTTAGATTCGGGAATGATCACTTCGCAGCTATCATGGGCTACGGAGACTATATCAATGGGAACATCGAAATTAGCAGGGTTTACTATGTGGAAGGCCTCGGTCACAATCTGTTTTCAGTAGGTCAGTTTTGTGATGGAGATTTGGAGGTTGCTTTCAGGGAGAAAACTTGTTTCATTCGTGATCTACAAGGAAATGACCTTATGTCTGGCTCGCGTAATTCTAGTCTCTACACTATCTCTATGCAAGACATGGTTGCTTCATCTCCCATCTGCTTACTTTCAAAGGCAACATTAACAAAATCCTGGCTATGGCACCGTCGTCTCTCACATCTAAACTTTCAAACCATCACCAACCTTGCTCGACACAAACTAGTTGAAGGTCTCCCACGATTCCAGTATTTAAAAGATCACCTTTGCTCAGCTTGTGAACAAGGAAAAAGCACTCGTGCTCATTTTCCTTCAAAGGTGGAACACAACTCTCAACATGTGCTTCACCTACTTCACATGGATTTGTGTGGCCCGATGCGCGTGCAAACGATCAATGGCAAATGCTACATCTGAGTAATTGTTGATGACTACTCACGATGGACTTGGGTCTACTTTCTTCGAAGCAAAGACCAAGCTCCACAAATGATCATCACCTTTCTCACGAAAATTAAAGTTCAGCTCCGGAACACCGTCCGCCAAATAAGAACAGACAAAGGAACTGAATTTGTTAACCAAACCCTTCGTGAATTTTATGAGAAAGTGGGAATTCAGCATCAAACATCTATTGCACGTACACCAGAACAAAACGGAGTTGTTGAAAGACGAAACCGAACGTTAGTGGAAGCTGCAAGAACAATGTTAATCAATGCTAAACTTCCAGATTACTTGTGGGCAGAAGCTGTATCTACTGCATGCTATACTCAAAACTGTTCTATGATCACAAAACGCCACAACAAAACACCTTTCGAGCTTGTCCACAACCATAAACCGAATCTCAAACACTTTCATGTATTTGGATCCCTTTGCTATCCGAATAATGATCGTGATGATTTTGGAAAGCTCAAAGCCAAAGCCGACATTGGAGTATTTATTGGATACTGTGAGAATTCTAAAGGTTACCGAATCTGGAATCGTCGTACAAAACAGGTGATGGAAACAATTCATGCTCATTTTGATGAACTTACGGAGATGACTTCTGAGTATAACAGCTTAGAACCCGGTCACAACCGTTTAAACTTCCCTCAACCCCCATCATCAGCTGAACAAAGCCCCCAGGTCACTCGTCAACAAATGGAAAGGTTATTTGCTCCGCTGTTCAGTGACGATATTGATGATCGTGCTCCAGGTGTATCCGTTGTTTCCGCTGCACAACCTGATAATATTCCTATACCTGATACACCTGCTACAACAACTACTGTTGAAGAAGCACCACCAGTTGACTCCACCACAACAGTTGAACACACCGCTTCCAACAATGATGAACCGGCTGATGATATTCTTAATGAAGTACCCCCACCTGCAGATTTTGATCCAAATGCGTTCTTTAACCCGTTTGCTAATGAGTCTGCTGCACCAGATGTCGCAAAATCTTCAACAAACCATTTGAATCCTCAGAATCTGCACAATGTATACCAACATAAACCCTCTACACATCGATGGACAAAAGACCATCCTCTGGCTAAGATTATTGGCAACCCGAATCAACCAGTCGTTACGAGACAACGTCTTCACACAGATGGTGAACATTGCATTTATGCACTCACTGTCTGCCAATCTGAGCCTAAAAACATTAAAGACGCAATGACAAAAGATAACTGGATTGAATCCATGCAAGAAGAACTCAACCAATTCAAACGTCTTGAAGTATGGGAACTGGTTGAAAGACCAACAGGGGTCTACGTCATTGGTCTCAAATGGATTTGGAAAATCAAATTGGATGCTGAAGGGAACGTAATCCGAAACAAGTCACGTCTAGTTGCTAAGGGTTATCGTCAGGAAGAGGGAATAGACTTTGAAGAATCTTTTGCTCTGGTTGCTCGTCTTGAGGCTGTTCGGATATTTCTCGCGTTCGCGGCTCATATGAATATGACGGTCTTTCAGATGGATGTCAAAACTGCGTTTCTCAACGGACAACTGAAAGAAACGGTTTATGTCACCCAACCCGAAGGATTCGTTGATCCTGAGTTCCCGAACCATGTCTACAAACTGAACAAAGCTCTTTATGGTCTCAAACAAGCCCCTCGGGCATGGTACGATAAGCTATCATCTTTCCTCATTGCTAATAATTTCACCAAAGGTTCGGTTGACCCAACTCTCTTTATACAATATCACGGGGCACATATCTTAATTGTTCAAATTTACGTGGATGACATCATTTTTGGGTCTACACATAAAAAGTTTTCAATCGCTTTTGCAAAACTAATGAAGAAATTTTTTGAAATGTCCATGATGGGTGAACTTACGTTCTTTCTAGGACTGCAAGTTCATCAATCACCCCGTGGTATTTTCTTGAGTCAGTCCAAATATACCCTTGAATTGTTAAACAAATTTGGAATGAAAACCTGTGACACTTATGCCACACCAATGACTCATACCAAGAAACTAGATGCTGATTTACATGGGAAATTAGTTGACCCTACCAAATACCGAAGTATTATTGGGTCTCTCATGTATCTAACAGCTAGCAGACCTGATATCGTATTTGCCGTTTATCTATGCTCCCGTTATCAGTCGCGACCAACTGAAACCCACCTCTCTGAGGCTAAAAGAATCCTCCGATACATCAAGGGAACCATTAATTTGGGAATCTGGTATCCGAAGGATTATGGTTTTGAACTAATCGCTTTTTCAGACGCTGACCACGCAGGATGCTTAGACTCAAGGAAAAGTACTTCAGGAGCACTACAATTTCTTGGTGATAAACTGGTGTCTTGGCAATCAAAGAAGCAGGATTGTACATCGCTGTCATCAACCGAAGCAGAATATGTAGCCATGTCCACGTGTTGTGCTCAAGTCATATGGATGAGAACACAACTCAAAGACTATGGTTACGTATTTGACAGAATCCCGATGTACTGCGACAATCGGAGTGCCATTTCGATCTCGTGCAACTCAGTTCAGCACTCAAAATCAAAGCACATCGATCTACACTATCATTTCATCAAGGACCACGTGGAACAGGGTACAGTTGAATTATACTTCGTGGGTACAGAATACCAATTGGCAGATCTTCTCACCAAAGCCTTGCCTCCTGCTAGGTTTAATGAGTTGGTCCACCGGATTGGTATGAGGTGTTTGACTCAAGAGGAATTGGATGACCTCCTAAAACAGTCTTAAAAACCTGTCAAACACCAAAATATCTTTTGTAAATACATTTTTTCAAAAACAAAATACAAAATTATAAAACCTGATAAAACAACAAAAATATTCTCCTAATCTAATTTTCTTTCAACATGGCATGTACATTTCTTCCTTCAACACTATAATATTTCAAAATTCAGTATTTTTCCGATCAAGTGTTGAGGGGGAGAAAATTAATACCAAACTGTTTCAAAAACATTCGTGTACTTGCATGTTATTCTATACCGGCTGTTTCTTTTATCAATGGTGGTAAATCTTTTCTGGTTCAATGACACTCCTCGGACTTATATCTATAACCTTTCATTATTTACCTAAGTCGAGGGGGAGTGTCATCATGTTTAGTTCTTAAAATCTTTGTTTGATAACCAAAATAGAAGTTAAAAGGCTTTGGATGAAAAAAGGAAAAGGTGGAGGGACCAAAACTGTCAAAAGATGAAAGTATTTTTCAATAAAACACTCTCCACCTAACTATTCCATCACATTTATTACTTACACCAAAAGGATCCTACGCCTAAGAATCGTTTGACAAATCCGTGTATCAGATCATCAATTTGTAAGTGATTTCGTGTTTATAACAAGTTTTTTAAGCAATGGTTTTGAATTTTTCAAAAATCCAACGGTTTAATCTTGAGTTATGATCATTTTTGTGTCTTACGCATAAGCTCAAGAACACCAAATCATGAAAGGGTGTTTATGGTTAAAAGGATTGTGTCAAAACATGTCTTTAACATCAATGACACTAATTCTATCCTCTAAATCCACCCAGAAACACGAATTGAAGGTTTTTCAAAATTAGGGTTCTTAAGTCGAATTGGGTGTTTTCAAATGTGAAGGTTTCTGGTCAAAAATATTGTTGTGAATTGTTTATATCATGTTGTATTAAAGATTTCCAGGCCCTATAACAACCCAGAAACACTAATTAAGTCAAAATTAGAAATTAGGGTTTAATGTTCTTGAGTTTGGGTATTTTTGATTCACCACGAATTGAGTGTTAAAACTTGGTTATTAGACTCTTATAACATCTAAGACCTACCAGAAAACGTTTGGTGCAAATCTTATGGTTAGAAATCTTATGCGTAATTCATAAACTTTAGGGTTTTGACTTACGCGTATGACTTTCTACGCGTAACCTGTTTAACATGTTTTCATGCCATGATTTGTTGTAAAATGAATATATGTGTTAAGATTGATGATATGATGATCTTATTTCAGGCTTGCTACGCATAAAATTCAGAATCAAGGTTGATTGTTACTCTACGCATAAGGATCACCTTACGCATAGACAGTTATGTGTAAGAGAAATCCTACGCGTAACTTTTACGCGTAAGGTTCTACAATGGGACTACGCGTATCCTGTGAAGGATATGCGTAAACAGTGATCTCTACGCATAAGGTCTACTCTTACGAGTAAGCCTTACGCGTAAGGTCTTTATACGCCTGCGCGTAAGCTCTACGCATAAGGTCTCTTTTTTCTTACGCGTAACATTTCTTACGCGTAAGTAAGGATCCTACGCATAAGCTTGCGCCTACGCATATACCACTCATGTTTACGCGTAACTTTGCCAAATCTACGCCTAAGCCATGATTGACCTTCATTATGAATTGTTACGTGTACAAACTTGTAAATAAATGAATCATAACGTCACGAAACCAATAATGTCACTAATAAACTTAATCGTTTAAAATGTTGTGTTAAATAAGTGATAACATAAACTTTAAAACTTAAAGTTAACTAACTCACGAAACTTATCACGACGACATTGGACTATTGAACAAACAAGTGACTGTGGACTCGTAACAATCTTTGACACTGTACATTCAATAATTAGACAATAAAAACCTTCTGTTGACTAACATTATGTCTTTCGATATGTTGGTTCTGTTGGCTAATGTTATTTCAGATCACAACATGGCTGCTCAAATGAATGTGGATGCACCAGAAGTTCTCACAATTGCTGACATCTTCCCTAATGGCTATCCTAGAAAGATTGGAAAGAACAACCTCAGGGTTGACTTTGAAACCCTCACATGCTCAGAATCTTCCTGCTTGATTGCTGTAGATGTTCTAAAGAATCATCCCTACCAGAACATGCTCTCACACTCTGCTACAGTACCGGAGATCTACATGCAACAATTCTGGAATTCAATACAAAGGATCAAGGGTCAAAGTGCAGTGACTGTAACTCTCAATCACAAACAAATCACCATCACTCATGCAGACTTACGGGCTGTTCTTCTCATTCCTGAAATCGAGCCAACCGACTTCTTTGCCACACCTACTGAGGAGACTGTTCTACAATTCTTGCTTGATATTGGCTATGATGAAGCTTCAGGAGTTATCTCTAAGCATTCTCATGTAGAGCTTAAGAATATTCCTCAACCATGGAGAACCCTCTACATCATCATCACCAAATCAGTCTCTGGTCGTGATAGTGGCTATGAGCATCCCAAGCTCATGGAACTACAAATCTTCTGGTCATTAATAAAAAAAAAGGACATCGAAATCGAAGCACTGTTATGGGAAGATATGATGTCATTTCACAAGAAACTTGGCTCAAAGATTCCCTATGTCAGATACACAAAATTTTTGATCCAGAGAGCACTTGGACTTAATCCCGATACTCCACAGAGGCTCAATGACCCAGACAGCCACGACATGTTGACTGAGCCTACCCTATCAGTCAAAATCAAGGAATCGTCAACAAAGAAACAGGGTGCTGTGTTACCTGATCACCTTCTGACTAACGAAATCAAAAAGCTTGGAACGTACAAAAGGTATCGGGTAGCAGTAAGAGAAGGCAAAGTTGGTCATCTCGATGAAAAACCTTCTGGAACACCTACTCGGAGAACCAGAAGAGGAAGTGCTGGAAGTGCAGTAAGCACAGTGAGTCAAAGGAATGTCCCAAAGAGGAAACCTGCTCCAAAGAAGAAAGTTCCCTCTCAGGAAGCTGTTCCTATTCCTTCACCTGAAACCACCAAGAAAGCTACTGGACGAAAGCTCTGAAGATACACAATCAGACGAGGAGGTTCACCACTCTGAATCTGCAACCGAACCACCTCTCTCAGTAGCAAAACCTCCTAGTCCTCCAGCTGACCTAGGAAAAGGGAAGACTCCTGTACTTGTGCCTTATGAAGAAAGCTCAGAAAGTGATGAAGAGCAACTGGATAAATCCTACAGGAAGAAGTTTAAATTCGTTAGACACCTTCAAAATGCTAAAGAATTTGAACAAGAACAAATGGGTGGCCCCGGAGGGTCGAGTGGTGGTGTCCACTCTTCACCAGATCCTGATGCGGTTAATCGACCCGATAAGGGAGCTGGTGCCACCACTCTTCTGCAACAACAACAACTTTTGGAGGACTCTATTGAATATGAGATTGAGGAACCTGCAAAAGAAAAGACTGAGGAAATACCTGCTGATGAAACAAAGACTGATGACAAGACCATGTCTAAGGAGGAAACTTCTGAACCCCCTAAGGACCCCAAGTCTCCTCATGTCTCCTCCTCATCAGATTCATCATCTCACTCCTCACCACCACCATCTAAAAGATCAACCAAATCAACATCCAAATCAGTAAAGAAGCCAACTCGATCTTGGATTTCTCATGCTCATAAAAGAATTGGGAATGCTGTCACACAAGTCAGAAAGAAAGACATGCTCCAAAGGAAGATGAATTTCTATGCTGATCAGATACAGTATATTCATGATGATCTCGACAAAATGCAAGATGAAAGGGCGTATGTCCAGAAGCTCATGAAAGATGATCTTCAAGGAAAAATGGATGAAATGATCAAAGGATACACTCACCAGTTCCTCATGGAGGTCGTTCCGAATCTGACAAAGCAGATGTATACCAGAAAACTGTATCCAAATCTCTTGCATCTAGCCAAACAAGCCATGAAATCAACTCCGATGAATTTAAGCATCAATCCATTTGAATCTACAATCTTCTCAGATGATGAATTGGTGAACCGGCTAGTAGCACAAATGTCGAAACGCTCTGCAACGTTTGCCTCACACGAAGCTAAACTGTTTGAAGCTTTATTGGAATACCAACTCAGGTCCTCATTCCGAGAAGAAGCTGTTAGGCCCAAACGTTCAAGAGATGATGAAGACAAAGATCAGGATAAGGATAAAGAGCCTAAACGCACAAAGAAGTCTGATGTATCATCCTCTATTCAGTACTCGATGCAACCTCCACCACAACGGACTCCTGCACAACAAAGATCACCTCCTCGTTCTTCTACTGATAAACCTCAGGATTCTAAGTTACCGCCCGAGACTCAGAAAACCGGTGATCACTTTGAGTATACGGGTGGTGACGATGAGGAAGTCCGTGAGCCCATACAACAACCCACCTCTCCCAAACAAGTTAAGAAACCAGAATCCTCATCTAGGCCAAAACAAAAGAAGAAGAAGGCGCCCATGGCTGACGTCGTATCATGGCTAGATGAAGATACAACACAGGAATTTGAATGGTTTTCTACACTTGTCAATTCCACTCCCTACCCTGAAGAAGGTCAAGATCGGGTAGACGGTAATACATTGGAGCATGCTAAAATTATGCAAGAAAAGTTCCATGTGAAGAAGATGACGAAATCCGAGTTGAGACGAATCAAGAATGAAGATTTTCAACTGTGGAAAGATAGCTCAGAAAGTGCCATCGAGGTCGAATATCACCTTGAAAACATTGCTAGAGCTATGTCTAACAACATGGATTGGCTCAACCCAGAAACAAACATCGACTTCACCAAACGGGACAACCCTCCATATTACACCGACTGGTCTAAACCACTACCAACGATCGGCCAACCAGATGAACCTAGGATTCCATTCAGATACTTCTTCAACAAAGACTTGGAATTTCTTCTACACGGTGGCGATGGATCAAGGAAATACGCTACATCTTTGACACTTCCATTCCCAGCAGCCATATACTCAAACTACATAGCTATCGAGGAAAGAGCTAATCACTTGTTCTCCAACAACGTGGAAGCATACGACCGAGATGCAATGTACGGGATTCATCATTGGCCGGAACGCCGAAGAATCTACTACAGAAGCTGCCAGGTTCAGAAGTCTCAACATGCAGTGTTCAGTACTAAGGATATAGTTGCCATCAAACACGTTGATCTTTCGACCAAATGGGACTACACTTTTTTTTTTGGGTAAAAGGGTTAATTCACCCCGGTAAAATTCATTACTCCAAAAACGTTGAGGTACATAGGATGAGGGTGATATCCCTCACCCCAGTCCCTTAGGACACTTACAGACACGAATATAAGAATGACAAACCATTCCTATAACTTACAAAAAATGAACCTACCAATAATGACAAAATTACACAACATATTACAATACTACTCAAGAAAAGCACTTGAGCCTTCTAAATCACCAAATGGGACTACACTTTTCTCAAGAAGATTGTGGTCAAAAGGCAAGATGAACGGGATTATGCATTCTTTGAAGCTGACTTTGAGAATTTGTCTATCAACGACATTGAAGACATGTACCTTGCCAAAGTACAGGGTCGCATGAGACAATTTTCAACCGAAGTACAACGTGAATTCATCAAGTCATTGCTCATCTTCATCAGACGCATAGTCATCAAAGAACGTGTAGAAGATCTCCAACTTGCTGTTGAATCTTATCAGACCCGTGTCAACTTCACTCCACCTCAGCTTGATCTTCCCGACATCAACCAGCTCTCACAATATACACTCATCAGCAAACCATTCGGCGTCGTTTACCGCAGTGAACTTCAACGAAATTGCTTAATGGCATGTAGTGATCTTCACAAGTTTGGGGATCACACTTTGAAGATGGTTAGGGACGGATTGGCTTATAGGTTGAAGGATATACGTCAAAAGATTGGGTCTCCTAAGCGATGGAACTCTCAGGATCGAAGGGATGTGAGGAGGATCATCAAAATGATTGATAAAAGGTTGTTTCGAAGGGATCAGTTCAGAACATTGGAAAGCTTTGTTGGTGGTCGACCCAGGATTAACATCACCGGCTATCAACGCCCTGTTCGCACTCCTGACAACATCACTGCACTTCCTGGTACCCCTTGAACTGCTTCTCTCATTATCAATTTGGATGTGTGATTTATATATGTGTATGGCTTGTGCACACATAACAGTGTACAACCCCGTTCTTGTCAAGAAAGGACCCTGTGGTACGCTTCAGTGCCACAATCCCTATAAAAGGAGCGAAAGCTTCTTACTTTTGAGTAAAACCTATCAAACATTTCATTTTTCAAGGTTTTGCTCAAAAGAACAAGTACTTCCCCGTATGATTTTTCAAAACCTCAACCGTTTATATCACTTGTTGAGAGGGAGTATTTGAATTAAAACTTTATTCACAAATTGTTCATAGTGGTCATCTTCCCGCAACACTTGAAATGGTCATATTTATTCTCAACTTTTCAAAAATAACATTTTATATGCCATTTTTGAGGGGGAGAAAATTTATGTGATAAGAAATATGTTGTGTAAATGCAAATGAATCTTTGTGTAATAGACTTAACCAACGAATTGACGGTACTAAACTGTTAGTAACTCGAAAAGACTTGTCCTGGATGGGTAATAATTTCAAGCTAGTTCGCTAGTAATGTAAACGTGTCTCACAAAGGACTTGTCCCAGTAGAAAGTACCATTCGAGAATCTCTTGGTAGACATGAACTCTGACGGGTATGACAACCTTTCGAGGCTTGTATACACCTTCAAGGTAGTTATTAGAGCTAGTTGTCACCTAAAAGCTGACAATGTAACTCTTTAACTATGCAACGTAACTGTGTCTCGCGGGGGAGTATCTATCTTGAGTTGATCAATTCAAAAGTGCGCGCTCTTCCCACACAGTGCAGATTTCCGTCAAAACTCTAAAGCACATGTGGAGGGGGAGTATTTCTGCTAAAAGATAAAACTCTCACAGTGGTTCAAACATGTTTTTCATTTACAAACCCTTTGAGAGATTTTCTTGAAAATTGGTTTTATGGCAACATAGGTTAGTCATGGAGTGATAAGGTGACTAAGGTTAGGAATAACCATCCTATGATCCGCCAGAGCCGGAGGGATCTACCCAAGGACATCACAAATAGTTAGTACTTAGAAGTCCTTAGGTACGATTATAAAAAGGAGAAAATGAGAATCAGAGAAAGAAGGAGTTGAAGAATTAAAAAGAAATGCAAAGAAAAGGGTGAAAAGAAATAGCCCTCCAAATTATTCAACTTAGGGCAGACACCTGACACCGGGTTCAATTCATATGCTACTGGTTCTCACTTAGTGACGCCGGTATTAAAGATTAAAAGTCGTCATGGACCCAGTGACGCATGCACTAAACCTTATTAGCCACTCAAGTTTCTCTCAACAGAAGCTTGTTTCATTCTCACAGGGAACCCTACGTAAACTATTGGCTTTCTCTTAGAGATCGCTGGTATTGAAGAAGAAGACCCTCTCCCTAGTCTCCGCTCAGGAAAACCAAAACGCACTATTGAGTCTAGAGCCATGAGATTCATCAAAAGATCTCTTAGGTATACTTGACATTTCATCACTTGATGTTCATCAATAAGAACATCAGTGGTACATTATCGAGTCCTTCACAGATCTTAGCAATCTGTCGAGAACATTTATGAGAGGTTCACAACTGTGATCCTCAGTGATTGAATGGAAACTCCTGCCAGGGTCAACATCAAATAGCCCTGACAGCAGGTCACTTCGGTAACTCCCTGTGGATTACGCTTAGTGTGTCTCAAACGGTCTACAGTCGTGAGGTGATGCTTCGGTGTACCTCAGCGACTCATCTGAACTGTAGATGTACTTCGGTACATCGCGTTATCTCACTTGTGGGACTCCAGTTCAGGAACGGCCTTAGTGAGAATTAGAGTTGTGTTTTCACACTATGCTGTTAACACTCTCGAAGTTCGAACCTGTAAGTGCCGGAATCCGCTTATTACTAACCGTTTGAAATGTTTTCTTCTTATGGAAGCTCCGGAGCGGGATGATCGTGAAGATTCTTCTCACGCTCACGCCAACATCATCACTAATGGAAGTTCTATCCAAAAGCAACACAACAGTTAGAATGATTCTTCGTCAAATCAAAGAATCTACAAAGTTAAAGACTTAAAGAACTTCATCAGTACTGAATTCCAACGTCAAATAGCGTGTGAGCATGTTGAAGAATGACGTAGAGACACTGTAGCGGCGAAGCAGACCTGAGGCTGACTTGATGCAGACAACAACATACTATCACTTTCACCACAAAGAACAATAATCAAAGAACAAAGTTAAAGATGACGTCAAAGCATAACTGCTCAAGGAAAACTATCTCTCTACACTGGCGAGATTGTTCGAATCAAGGCAATTCGTCTCACAAGAAAGAAGAATGTCAGAAGACGTCGAAGCTACTATTACATCAACGCCTTCACCGTTTTTCATCACTAACACTTAGGGAGAGATTTTTGGAATCACTCCTAAACCTAAATCAAGTGTTAGTAATTTACATGTAATAGTTAGCTTAATTATGGCCTTTATGTTTGTTATTAGCCTTAAGCTTATGTAGAAGGCCCATGAGCTTAGGCCCAAGCCCATAAAGGAAAGGAAGGGAACTAGGAGTGTTGCCCTAGCTTCCCTCCTATAAATACTCTTGTATAACCCTCACTTGAGAGTTGGTTGTTCAATATTTCTGTTTCACTCACATCTTACAAATAACCGGTCTAAGCTTTACGTGTGTATGTGTTTGGTTATTGTTCAATCGCCTTTATCTCTCTCTTGTAAGCTTGTGTTGTAAATCTAGTGACCTAACAATTACAAATACACATTTAGATCACACAGGGAAAACTAAAATTCAATAGTGTCTCACAAACTACTTATGGGAAATGGTAAGAACTTACTTGTGGTCCTCGTCAGGCTTGCAATGGGAAGGTTCAGTACTTCAGTCATTAGTAAGGGATTGATATTTAGACATTAAATTGTTTGATTCTTATGGTATGTTTGAAACGAGAAAATGACGAATCAATGTGCAAAATATAATAAAAAATGACATATTGGTGATGAAATTAACTTAAATGACTAACTTTAAAAACGGAAAAAGTATCGTATAATTGTTTAGCAAAAAAGGAAAAAAAACTCACTGACTAAGCTGAACTGTTCACTTGGTGTTCAGTGGCGGAGCTAGAAATATTTTCGTGGGAGGGCCGAACAAAATTAATTCCGGAAAAACATTAGATGGGAGGGCCGAGATGAAAAAAAGAAAAAATTAACACTTGAAATCATGAATAAATACACTAACGGGCTTAAGCCTAGGGGGCCCGGTACCCTTCCCGGTCCTTAAGAAGTGATAACATCAAATTGTCCTGATTTTCTAAGCGTTAATTTCCCCCTTTATCATCACATTTTGAGTAAAATGCTAGTGAAAACATCCTTATTCCTTATTATTTCATTTCAGGACCTATTCTATGTAAGGAAGCTGTAATTGGACGTTTTCAAGCCCTATGAATGAGTTTTCGCTTTACTATGACGTAACCAAGTGATGAAGTTACGACGTAACTAAAGATTATGAAGGCTACGGCGTAACCCTCAGCTCAGGTTACGCCGTAACAACTGAGAAACACCTAATTGACAAAGACTACGGCGTAACCCCCAGCTTAGGTTACGCCGTAATGAAGAAATACACATGATTTACGAAAGCTACGGCGTATTCCCAGCTAAGGTTACGCCGTAACCGTGGATAAGCACAAAATATTGAAGAGTTATGACGTAACTGTAACACCCCCAATTCAGATATGCAGCGGAATTCAAACTGGGTATTACTTGATGGCACAACAGTCATAATAATAGAAAACGATCTCTAAAGGAGTCGTTTTAAAAAGGCTTCATCATTCAAATATATCAGAGTTTACAAAATAGGTCCCAGTTGGTTCCATTGATTACAAAAGACATCAATATAAAGTTTTTGATGCTTTGTGAATGATAAATTATTTATGTATAGCCTTCTTGATCTTGCCCTTCCGCGCCTGCTCCCGACATTATGGACCTGAAATACATGCTTAAAACTGTCAACACAAAGGTTGAGTGAAATTCATAGAGTTTGTTTAATGGTTGAACACATTATGTTGGTAGTGTGAGTTAATTAGACTCACACCAATGGTTTGAAAACAAAAAAATTATTATTAGACTAAGCATCATGCAATCAAGGCGTTAACGTGTTCCAAATTTAATTGGAGAAATTGTTGGTACGTGCCCTGGTAGGTAAAATTGTCATTTTTACCTAATGTTACTCAAATATAGTGCGTTTGTTTGCCTCTAACGGGCCAACACAAACGGGATTCGTCAATCCCAATAGATCTATTCACAATATTCGCGCCCACTCTTACATAGTGATTAATGATTCATGATTTAGGGACTTATGTTTGGCAAATGCGATAACTTAGTACTAATAAAACAATCAGATAAGCATACAATTTGAAAGCAATGTGTTCGGTTTAAAATAAAGCATGTATCTCCCCCAAGGGTTTGTAAAACAATTAAGTAATAGAAAGCGGGGCTATGAACTCACCGAGAGTTGATGATGTTAAGTACTAACGGATGTAATGGATAAGTCGGAAGACTTCTACGTACAACCTAAAAATGAAATGTTGCGACTTAAGTTTGGAATAATGTTTTAGGAAAACATAAACCATCCTATATATATCCCTATGTTGATCATGATGTAGTCAATTTTCATTTGATGTTTTTAGAAAGATCTTTAATATGTGAAAACGTATTTAGTTTATAGATATCGTACTACCGTTCGGGCCATCATAATTCAGAGGTCATGCAGTAAATGTTCGAGGAGCTAGGACACTTTAATTCGTAAATCCAGCAACTCGTCGATACGTTTTACTCAAATGAAACCCCTCACATGAAGCTCCCTACTATTGTAGCACTTAGTAAATACAACATATGTTTTGAGTGAAGATTGTTATAACATAAAGTTTATCATGTTTTAATAACTATCTAGTTTTTACAAGTTCTCGTCGTTTCAAACAAGCCTCGAGGCTTTAGCCATGGTCTTGCCGTGACTTTGGTCTTGACTACCATGGTCTTGAGACTTAGCTTTGGCCTTAGCCGTAGCCGTGGTCTTGGCTAATGGCCATTAGGCGTCTTGGTTTGCTTTTAGTTGTGACAAAAGTATAGTTGTGAGACTATATTTACGGCAGTTTCTGTTTTTGAAAGATTTTTGGCCTATTTAAGCGTTTTCAAGGTCCGAGCTTCTTTGTTATTGAAGGAAAACATCGTTCCGGACAACTTTCGTGTTTTAACTTTTTTATGATTCGGACCATAAGTACGACTTTCAAAGGGATTGAGTCGTAGAATAGCAACGTACTTTTCCAAGTGTCTCATTCTGGTACGTGTACTTTTTTTAAACTGTAGAATAGCAATGTACTTTCCATAAGTGTCCCGTTCTAGTACGTGTACTTTTTTTAAGTTGTAGAATAGCAATGTACTTTCCATAAGTGTTCCAATTTAGTACGTCATACTTCCATAAATGTTCTAATTTGGTACGTCATCTCACGTACTAAATTGGAACACTTATGAAAAGTACATTGCTATTTTACGACTTAAAAAAGTACACGTACTAGAACGGGACACTTATGGAAAGTACATTGCTATTCTACAACTTAAAAAAAGTACACGTACCAGAATGAGACACTTTCAAATTGGCAGAACCAAGCAGTCCCCATATGGCAGTTTTGGCGTTTAGGTTTCGCTAACTTCTTTTGCCTATAACTTTTGACTCGTTTGTCCGTTTCGAGTGATTCAAGTTGCTATGTTTACCTTTTTCTCTTGTCTACCATATTATGTAAGTTACATAGTCCATATGTTACTGATTTTAATGGTCTCACATGTATAGGATATGACTAGTTTTCTAGTTTGTTACTTATATGACAATATGTGATTTAAAACAAGTGATTGAGTATATGTACATCATGAATCAACATAGTAACTATATATATAGCATGAAATAGTTAAGATTATGAATAATAAAGATGAGATGATGGTGGTGATAAGTTGCTTACAACTTTTGGCTTTCAAAATAGAAAGGAGTAACTTAGTAAGGATAGGACTTTGATTGATCACTTTAGACTTTGGATTGAGCTAGCTTTCCACACCTTGGCAGCCTTGCAAACTTGAAGAGTTGGTGATGAAGTACTAAGTGACTTGAGTGGATCTAAACTCAAGAAGATCACTTACTTGCTAGAGATTGGATGAAGTAGCTTGATCTTTGGAACTTTCTTGCTTAAACTTGGAGTTTAAAGCTCAAATGATGGAAGATATGGATATTTTAGAGTATGAACGACCCAATTCAGTTTGTGGAGGTCTTTGGGATGAATATCACTTGCTATTTATAGGAGGGTAAGTTTGGTTAACCATATATTGGGTTAATTATTAACCATGGTTAAGTTAGGACACTTGTAATGATCAAAATGATCCATGGTTAGGATTAAGCCACCAATATGATGACTCCCCCTCCTTAAGTCGGTCTCATAGTGTCTAGGTGTCTTAGATGATAAGTTTTGATAATATCAAGAGTTTAGAGTAAGTTTTGGTTCCGTTAAATGCCAACCGTAAGTCTTTAGGCCATAAAACGTAAAACCGGGTATCGTAAAAATACGAAACTTACAGGAATGATGAGACTCATCATTATACTCCATATAAAAATATAAAATGAGTGATAAGTCTCATTGGGTGCAAAAACGCTGCTTAAAGCTGGAAACACGGGTCAAAAACGCGTAATTCGCAGTTTTTCGGAAAAGAACGAAATTTCAGGGAAACGACCGTGAATTTATTTAGAGTAGACTAAAATTAGTCTAAAAGTGATATGAGATGTCAAAATTTGGATAACTTAACAGTTATTTGTGAATTTGGTTTTCTTCAAACGCGGGATAACTTAACAGTTATTTGTGAAGTTTAAAAGTTACGCGATTTATGCAAAAATGTAGAACGTATAAGGTTAATTCCTTTATGGTCAAAGGAGGAGGGAAATATGTTTGACTTTTCCAAAAAATGTAAAAGCGTCAAAAACATATTAGAAACACTGTGCAGGAATCGTTAAGTCTGGATGTAAGTAGGTTTGTTTAAAACGTAAGTTTAGTTTTTCGGCGCAGGGCTTATTTAGTAACATAAAAATGAATTTTAAAAATTCTCAAATTAATCATGAGTGATCTAAGAATTTATCTGATGTTAGGAAAATTATCAGAGTTGATTTTCGTTATGCGCGTGACGTTTAAACGATGGACCGTCCAAAATGAAACTTTATAACGATGTTTTCTTAATAACTTTTGCGAAAATGATCTAACGATTGTCAAACTCTCAGTTCATTACTAAAATAATTTATCTTACGAGAATGTGAAATAAAAATTTTACGGATGAATAGTAAATGTGAATAGTAAAAGTGAATAGTAAATTCTCGAAAATGAAAAGTAACCTGAAAATGCGGGTGGTTACAGTCTCCCCCCGTTGGAGAAATCACGTCCTCGTGATTTAATTGTTTCTTGATGTTGATGCTCCTTCAAAAAGGTGAGGGTACTTTCGATGCATCTGGTCTTCTCGTTCCCATGTAAATTCTGGGCCACGTTGGGAGTTCCAGCGAACTTTGACAATTGGTATTCGACTCTGTTTAAGTTGTTTGACCTCTCGGTCCATGATCTCCACAGGTTGTTCAATGAAGTGTAGATCGTTGCTCAGTTTGAGTTCATCGAGTGGAATAACAAGCGATTCATCGGATAGACATTTCTTTAGGTTAGATACATGAAAAGTGGGATGTACATTACTGAGTTCCGATGGGAGCTCAAGTTTGTACGCCACTGGACCAACCCTAGCGAGGATTTTGAATGGACCTATGTATCGTGGGTTTAGTTTTCCAGGTTTACCGAATCGTATGACACCTTTCCAAGGTGAGACCTTTAGCATAACCTTGTCTCCAACTTGGAATTCCAAGGGTTTGCGTCGTACATCGGCATAACTCTTTTGTCTATCTCTTGCTTTTTGTAACTGATTTTTGACTTGTATGATTTTCTCAGTTGTTTCACGAATGAGTTCTGGACCCGTGAGTTGAACATCTCCCACTTCGGCCCAACAGACAGGTGATCGGCACTTTCGACCGTAAAGTGCTTCGAAGGGTGCTGCCTTGATACTCGCGTGATAACTGTTATTGTAAGAGAATTCGACCAATGGTAAATGGTTATCCCATCCTTTTCCAAAGTCGATTATACAAGCTCGAAGCATGTCTTCCAGCGTTTGAATGGTTCGTTCACTCTGACCATCGGTTTGAGGGTGATACGCTGTACTCATGTCTAGGTTTGTTCCGAAGGCGTCTTGGAGTGACTACCAGAAGTTTGAGGTAAATCTACCATCTCGGTCAGATATGATAGAGATCGGTGCACCATGTTTTGAGACTATTTCCTTGACGTATAGTCGAGTCAACTGATCCATCTTGTAAGTCTCTTTGATTGGTATAAAATGTGCGGACTTGGTGAGACGATCCACTATGACCCAGATGGAGTCATAACCGTTGGATGTCTTTGGGAGTTTAGTGATAAAATCCATTGTGATTCGTTCCCATTTCCATATCGGAATCTCGGGTTGTTGTAAGAGACCGGAAGGTTTTTGGTGTTCAGCCTTCACTTTGGAACAAGTAAGGCATTTACTGACGTAGGTGGCAATGTCGGCTTTCATGTTTGGCCACCAATAGAGTAGTTTTAGATCATGATACATCTTATCAGATCCTGGATGTACGGAATATTTGGACTTGTGGGATTCAAGCATGATTAAATCTCGTAGACCACCATAAAGTGGTAACCAACTTCGTCCTTGGAAGCATAACATTCCGTCAGAACGGGTTTCAAATTTCTTCTGTATCATGCCATCTAATTTCTCCTTCTCAATGTCTTGTTGTTTTACCGCTTCGGCTTGAGCATTGAGTATTTGAGCAGGGAAATTTGAGTTAATGGTTAGGACTAAAGCTCGAACTCGTAGAGGTTTAACCCTTTCCTTCCTGCTCAGGGCATCTGCTACTACGTTGGCTTTTCCCGGATGATAGCGAATGTCGCAATCATAGTCACTCAGCAATTCTAACCATCGTCGTTGCCTCATGTTTAATTCCTTTTGATCGAGAATGTGTTGGAGACTTTTGTGGTCGGTAAACACAGTACATCTAGTACCGTATAGATAGTGTCTCCAGATTTTAAGTGCAAAGACTACTGCTCCTAACTCCAAGTCATGAGTATTGTAGTTTTCTTCATGTTTCTTGAGTTGTCGTGAAGCATAAGCCATGACTTTTTCTCGTTGCATGAGTACGGCTCCTAATCCTTGGTGCGAAGCATCACAATAGACTACAAAATCTTCGATCCCATATGGCAAAGCCAGAATAGGGGCACTACAAAGTTTTTGTTTTAGGATTTGGAAAGCTTCTTCTTCATCTTCGTTCCAGATGTACTTCTTGTTTTTCTGAGTTAGCGTAGTCAAAGGTTTAGCTATTGAGGAAAACCCCTCAATAAACCTTCGATAATAACCGGCCAAACCTAGAAATTGACGAATTTCTGTAGGTGTCGTAGGTGTTGGCCAATCCTTGATAGCCTCAATTTTAGCGGGATCAACATGTAGACCCGTGTTATCGATAACATGCCCAAGGAATTGTACTGACTGAATCCAGAATTCACATTTAGAGAATTTTGCGTACAACTTCTCTTTCTTGAGCAAATCTAAAATCGTTCTCAGATGATGTTTATGTTCTTCTTCACTTTTGGAGTATATGAGAATGTCATCGATGAATACTATCACAAACTTGTCCAAGTATGGCTTACACACCCGATTCATGAGATCCATGAATACGGCTGGTGCATTCGTTAAGCCAAACGGCATTACTTGGAACTCGTGATGACCATAGCGAGTTCTAAAGGCTGTTTTTGGAATGTCTTCTTCTCGAACCTTAACTTGATGGTAACCAGATCGAAGGTCTATTTTTGAATAATAGGTCGAACCTTGTAGTTGATCGAATAGATCATCGATTCTCGGCAAAGGGTATCGGTTCTTTATGGTTAATTTGTTTAGCTCACGATAGTCGATACACATTCGTAACGATCCATCTTTCTTTTTCACGAACAAGACGGGAGCTCCCCAAGGTGAGGAACTAGGTCGGATAAACCCCTTATCCGAAAGTTCTTGTAGTTGATTTGCCAGTTCTTGCATCTCGGATGGTGCTAGTCTGTAGGGAGCGCGGGCCACTGGCACCGCTCCTGGCACTAAATCAATGTGAAACTCTACTTGGCGTGATGGTGGAAGTCCGGGTAAGTCTTCAGGGAAAACTTCAGGAAATTCACGAGCGATAGGAACGTCTTCAAGTCGTTTTTCTTTAGATTCCTTCTCGGTAACATGAGCTAGAAATGCGTAACATCCTTTTTCAATGTACCTCATGGTTTTCATACATGAGATGATGTTTAAGCGAGTTCCACTTTGATCACCACGGATGACCAAAGTTTCATTGTTACAAGGAATGTGAACAACTTTTTCGCCACAGATGATGTTGGCTCGATGTTTTGACAACCAATCCATGCCAATAACAACATCGAAACTTCCAAGTTCGATTGGCATGAGATTGATGCTGAATGGATGATCTAAAAGGTTGAGGGTACAGTTTTGGAGTACATTATTGGTGTTTACTAAGTTTCCATTGGCTAATTCAATACTATAGTGAGTATCCATAGTGGTTGGTGCAATATTAAGTAAAGGTGCAATTTTGGAAGATATAAAGCTCATATCAGCACCGGAATCGAATAAGACCTTAACAAGATGATTATTGAGTGAAAACGTACCAGTAACGACGTTCGGGTCTTGTTGAGGTTCACCGTTGCCCATAACATAAGCTCTACCACGAGCATCTCCGCCTTGTTGGCCACTGTTTTGAGGACAATTGGGTTTGACATGTCCTTTCTCCCCACACCCGAAACATGTAACTATCGGTTGAAGGTTAGCTCCAGTAGCCACAACTTTGCTTCTACAGTCTTTAGCAAGGTGTCCTGGTTTTTGACACTTGTGACACTTGGCTGGGCAAGGACCCATATGGTGATAGTTGCATTTATTGCACTTTGGGTAGGTTCCACCATAATTTCCTCCAGCTGGTGCTGCAACATAAGCCGTTGAGGCTTCTTGTCTTTTGTTTTGTTGCTGATGGTGTTGGGTGTTACGATTTTGATTGTTGAAAGTGTTTCTTTGGTTGTTATCCCATTGTCGTTTGTTGTTGTCGCTTCGGTTGTTGTTGTTATTGGTATGGTTGTTGTTATTACGGTAGTTGGTGTTGTTGGTGGTAGTGTTGAGATTCTGTCTTTGGGTAGCTCCTGTTCGAACCACTTGATCCATGAGACTTCGAGACATTCGCATAGCATCATCAAGTGACTTTGGATCAAACGATGTCACGTTTCCCTGGATGATAGGCGTAAGTCCCCAGATATATCTCTCTAACAGTTTTTCAGTTGTTGGAACCATTGATGGACATAGTATCGCCAATTCTTGAAATCGACGGTTGTAAGTAGCAATGTCAACACCTTTAAGAACATGGTTCCAGAATTCCACTTCCAATTTCTGTATCTCACTACGAGGGCAATACTCCTTAATCATTAAACCCTTTAGAGCAACCCAAGAGATTTGATAAGCACTCATGATGCCTATTGGTTGAGCAACTGAATTCCACCATGATAATGCCTGATCTAGTAGTGTACAAATGGCATATTGAACCTTGTCACTTTCAGCGCATTTGCTGATTGAGAACACAGATTCCATTCTTTCAAACCAGCGAGTTAAACCCACGGCTCCTTCTGAACCCTTGAAATTTGTGGGTTTGCAACTCATAAATTCTTTGTATGAGCAACCTCTAGTTGCGCTAGCTGCGGCAAGCCTAGCAGCTTCAGCGGCAGCGGCAGTTTCAGTGGCAGCGGCGGCTTCAGCGGCTGCGGCGGCTTCAGCGGCTGCAGCGGCCTCAGCGGCTGCGGCGGCCTCAGTGGCAGCGGCGGCCTCAGCGGCAGCGGCGGCCTCAGCAGCTGCGGCGGCTTCAGCGGCCGCGGCGGCTTCAGCGGCTGCGGTTGTTGCAGCAGCGGTAGCGGCGGCTGCAGCAGCGGCTTCAGCGGCAGCGGCAGCTTCAGCGGCTATGGCTGCTCGTTCCGCGTTAATTGCTGCATTCACTCGAGTAGTAATCATTCGCTCAATGGCAGCTGGAGTCATTGGTTGAGGTGCTTTAGCTTTCTTTGGCGGCATGATTCTATTAAAAAGAGATATCAAGAGTTATAAAAAGATCATGATTTTTGATGGAAGGTTAGAAATAATAAAGTTTGGAGTTTTAAACCATAACACATAATAGCATAAAACCAGAGTTTTTATTCACATAACGTTGATTGATTTACAAAATCGAAACCTATTACAAGCTTCTTCAAAATGTACTAACTGAAACTTTCAGTTTAGTAATTACAACGCTTTACTACTGTTAGCTATTACATGAGTTACACAGAGTTTTCTAACTGAGTCTAATCAGTTTAGAAGTACAAAAGATAACTAGTATATCACATAGTCTAAAATTGGTTGAACGAATCGATGTTTCCATATACGGCTAGAACATCGATGCTATCACTTATATAGTTTTCTTCGACCTCTTTTTGATGTATTTTCTGTTGCATGGCATTCATAGTAGATTGCATATCATACAACTCCTTTCGAAGACAATATCGGTCGAAGTTAGCAACGTCTAGTCGGATCTCTGTCGAGCTTAAGTGATTTCGTAGTTCTTGAATCTGTACCGCGTCTTGGTACTGGATTCTTTCCACTCTTGATAACCTATCTTTGATGTCTTCCCATCCAGTTAGTGGATGGAAGATGGTATCTGCAACATAATCCAAGTCCCTCTTTACATAACTCATATCTAGTATGAATAAGTCCAAGCGTTGGCGTGCATGGATGGCCTCGGTTTTGGCCGCAATGACAAATGATTCTTGTTGATTCGTCTGCCATGCCATACTTTGGACTTTATGTTGAGTTAGGTCCAGGTGTTGTTTTAAACGGTAAAGTTCATATTGGGCAGAGTTTATGAAAGCAGGTATCATTGTGGATGACCCGCCGACTTCATGATTGGATGTTGGTCCTTGAGTAGGGTTAGCAGGATTAGGTTCAGAAGATGTTTCTGAGGCAGGAGGTGGTGATAATGGTGCTACACCATATTCATAGTTTTCCTCTTGATCATCCTCGGATTCAACCCAATCTTGCACATTATATTCGGGAGAATCTGGTATAATCAGATCCTCTTCTTCTTCGTCGTCCATATCTTCATATTAGTTCCGGAATGATTGGAATGTTTGGAATTTGTTCGGGTGATGCCGGAATGTAATCGGGAGATGCAGGCACAGACATAGTGACTACAAAAGGATATGATGTTAAAATAGTTATAATATTTAGGGGAAAGCTTTAAATAATTCAAGTGTATATATCAATATACTAATATGTTCATGTTATTATAACATGTCTTGAAAGCCCATAATCGTCTGGAGGATGGAAGGCACGGAGAACGGAAGGCTATAAAATGTTTTTGTTTGCAAAAGCAGTTATAGTTTAAGTCATTATTTAGACTCGTTTCTCTATAACTATGGCTCTGGTACCAATCTGTAACACCCCCAATTCAGATATGCAGCGGAATTCAAACTGGGTATTACTTGATGGCACAACAGTCATAATAATAGAAAACGATCTCTAAAGGAGTCGTTTTAAAAAGGCTTCATCATTCAAATATATCAGAGTTTACAAAATAGGTCTCAGTTGGTTCCATTGATTACAAAAGACATCAATATAAAGTTTTTGATGCTTTGTGAATGATAAATTATTTATGTATAGCCTTATTGATCTTGCCCTTCCGTGCCTGCTCCCGACATTATGGACCTGAAATACATGCTTAAAACTGTCAACACAAAGGTTGAGTGAAATTCATAGAGTTTGTTTAATGGTTGAACACATTATGTTGGTAGTGTGAGTTAATTAGACTCACACCAATGGTTTGAAAACAAAACAATTATTATTAGACTAAGCATCATGCAATCAAGGCGTTAACGTGTTCCAAATTTAATTGGAGAAATTGTTGGTACGTGCCCTGGTAGGTAAAATTGCCATTTTTACCTAATGTTACTCAAATATAGTGCGTTTGTTTGCCTCTAACGGGCCAACACAAACGGGATTCGTCAATCCCAATAGATCTATTCACAATATTCGCGCCCACTCTTACATAGTGATTAATGATTCATGATTTAGGGACTTATGTTTGGCAAATGCGGTAACTTAGTACTAATAAAACAATCAGATAAGCATACAATTTGAAAGCAATGTGTTCGGTTTAAAATAAAGCATGTATCTCCCCCAAGGGTTTGTAAAACAATTAAGTAATAGAAAGCGGGGCTATGAACTCACCGAGAGTTGATGATGTTAAGTACTAACGGATGTAATGGATAAGTCGGAAGACTTCTACGTACAACCTAAAAATGAAATGTTGCGACTTAAGTTTGGAATAATGTTTTAGGAAAACATAAACCATCCTATATATATCCCTATGTTGATCATGATGTAGTCAATTTTCATTTGATGTTTTTAGAAAGATCTTTAATATGTGAAAACGTATTTAGTTTATAGATATCGTACTACCGTTCGGGCCATCATAATTCAGAGGTCATGCAGTAAACGTTCGAGGAGCTAGGACACTTTAATTCGTAAATCCAGCAACTCGTCGATACGTTTTACTCAAATGAAACCCCTCACATGAAGCTCCCTACTATTGTAGCACTTAGTAAATACAACATATGTTTTGAGTGAAGATTGTTATAACATAAAGTTTATCATGTTTTAATAACTATCTAGTTTTTACAAGTTCTCGTCGTTTCAAACAAGCCTCGAGGCTTTAGCCATGGTCTTGCCGTGACTTTGGTCTTGACTACCATGGTCTTGAGACTTAGCTTTGGCCTTAGCCGTAGCCGTGGTCTTGGCTAATGGCCATTAGGCGTCTTGGTTTGCTTTTAGTTGTGACAAAAGTATAGTTGTGAGACTATATTTACGGCAGTTTCTGTTTTTGAAAGATTTTTGGCCTATTTAAGCGTTTTCAAGGTCCGACCTTCTTTGTTATTGAAGGAAAACGTCGTTCCGGACAACTTTCGTGTTTTAACTTTTTTATGATTCGGACCATAAGTACGACTTTCAAATTGGCAGAACCAAGCAGTCCCCATATGGCAATTTTGGCGTTTAGGTTTCGCTAACTTCTTTTGCCTATAACTTTTGACTCGTTTGTCCGTTTCGGGTGATTCAAGTTGCTATGTTTACCTTTTTCTCTTGTCTACCATATTATGTAAGTTACATAGTCCATATGTTACTGATTTTAATGGTCTCACATGTATAGGATATGACTAGTTTTCTAGTTTGTTACTTATATGACAACATGTGATTTAAAACAAGTGATTGAGTATATGTACATCATGAATCAACATAGTAACTATATATATAGCATGAAATAGTTAAGATTATGAATAATAAAGATGAGATGATGGTGGTGATAAGTTGCTTATAACTTTTGGCTTTCAAAATAGAAAGGAGTAACTTAGTAAGGATAGGACTTTGATTGATCACTTTAGACTTTGGATTGAGCTAGCTTTCCACACCTTGGCAGCCTTGCAAACTTGAAGATTTGGTGATGAAGTACTAAGTGACTTGAGTGGATCTAAACTCAAGGAGATCACTTACTTGCTAGAGATTGGATGAAGTAGCTTGATCTTTGGAACTTTCTTGCTTAAACTTGGAGTTTAAAGCTCAAATGATGGAAGATATGGATATTTTAGAGTATGAACAACCCAATTCAGTTTTTGGAGGTCTTTGGGATGAATATCACTTGCTATTTATAGGAGGGTAAGTTTGGTTAACCATATATTGGGTTAATTATTAACCATGGTTAAGTTAGGACACTTGTAATGATCAAAATGATCCATGGTTAGGATTAAGCCACCAATATGATGACTCCCCCTCCTTAAGTCGGTCTCATAGTGTCTAGGTGTCTTAGATGATAAGTTTTGATAATATCAAGAGTTTAGAGTAAGTTTTGGTTCCGTTAAATGCCAACCGTAAGTCTTTAGGCCATAAAACGTAAAACCGGGTATCGTAAAAATACGAAACTTACAGGAATGATGAGACTCATCATTATACTCCATATAAAAATATAAAATGAGTGATAAGTCTCATTGGGTGCAAAAACGCTGCTTAAAGCTGGAAACACGGGTCAAAAACGCGTAATTCGCAGTTTTTCGGAAAAGAACGAAATTTCAGGGAAACGACCGTGAATTTATTTAGAGTAGACTAAAATTAGTCTAAAAGTGATATGAGATGTCAAAATTTGGTTTTCTTCAAACGCGGGATAACTTAACAGTTATTTGTGAAGTTTAAAAGTTACGCGATTTATGCAAAAATGTAGAACGTATAAGGTTAATTCCTTTATGGTCAAAGGAGGAGGGAAATATGTTTGACTTTTCCAAAAAATGTAAAAGCGTCAAAAACATATTAGAAACACTGTGCAGGAATCGTTAAGTCTGGATGTAAGTAGGTTTGTTTAAAACGTAAGTTTAGTTTTTCAGCGCAGGGCTTATTTAGTAACATAAAAATGAATTTTAAAAATTCTCAAATTAATCATGAGTGATCTAAGAATTTATCTGATGTTAGGAAAATTATCAGAGTTGATTTTCGTTATGCGCGTGACGTTTAAACGATGGACCGTCCAAAATGAAACTTTATAACGATGTTTTCTTAATAACTTTTGCGAAAATGATCTAACGATTGTCAAACTCTCAGTTCATTACTAAAATAATTTATCTTACGAGAATGTGAAATAAAAATTTTACGGATGAATAGTGAAAAGTGAATAGTAAAAGTGAATAGTAAATTCTCGAAAATGAAAAGTAACCTGAAAATGCGGGTGGTTACAGTAACTACCTAATAAGGTTTCGCCGTAACTAGTTCAGAGCCTATAAATAGTCCTAGGTTTCACCAGTTTTAATCGTCTCTCCTTTCCCAAACCTTCTAGGGTTTGGGGAGATAAAAAACATAGAAGAAGAAGCATGGCTTAGGAGCACTGAATAACGAAGTCCTCGTCTACAATTTCCATTGTATTTGAGTTTGAATTCTTTTTATATTTTTCTAGGACTTATACTATGAATTCATATCATTAATTGAAGTTTGCATTTATGTTATTGTTATTCTCTTTAATTCTTTATAGACATTTGCTAGTCTTTTCATAGATCTCTAGCCTTGGTAGTATTATAAGCTTGGTAGTATCTAAAGGGCTGGGAGATATGACCAACTGACCCCAGTCTGATAGATTGCGAAGTATGGGAGGAATTGGCCATAGTACAACCACTCTTCGTGTGCGAACTGACTAAATGATCACCTATCAATTGGAGGTATTTAAGAGGTTAGGGGGAGTGTAAGTTCCTAATGGCTGGATTCCCACTGTCTAGATCTAGTAGATTTGGTGCTTAATGACAGCTATTAGGTTGCCGAATGATCCCGGGTGACTTGTTCATCTTGGTGAGGAATCTAAGAACCATAGGCCATGACGAATTGACCAAAGGAGTCTGGTGATAATTAACCACTATATTGAACCTTCATATCGAGAATCAATTCATATTTGTATTCTTCGTTAAGCTTCATTTATCTATCTCTTTGCCCTAAATTTCTGGTGTCTGTGTGAGTAGAATAATAGCATATCGATGAATTATAACAACTTTATCATACCCATTTATTATCAATATCATTTTTAATCATCTTAGTTCTTTCAAGGTCACAGCTCTCTTGGGACGATACTCGGATTTACCTAAGGATTTACTACATCTGATCGGGTTCTCTGCCCGTTAGTATGTGTCTATCCTAAGTTATATAAGTTTTATAAATATTAAAAGCAGGATGAAATAGCACATCAGCTTTTTGGCGCCGCTGTCGGGGAGCAGTTAATGAAAGATCTAAGGTATATCATATTTACCTCATTAAGAGATTTGAGCACTTCCATTAGGTCGTTTCTCAATCTCTCATATTGCAATATTACAAATTTATCCTCCGATGCTATTAGTTACAGCGTAACTGTTAGGATTTAGTAAATCCAGTTATTAAAGAGTCGGTCACCTCAAGTATATGTAATCGTTAGAAAGCTCGTAGTCGTAGATTATTATAAGTTTAGTAGTATTTAGTTTAAGTAACACCGTGGAGGACGGACGGGTCTTTACCCACTGTATGCCTGATCCACAGCCCGATAGGTAGCGATTTATGTAACGACTATAAATACTCTCTACCTCCTAAGGTAGAGAGTTGGAGCTCATAATAAGATTTTTCTTTCTCTCACTAAAGTTCCCAAACCTCTAACTTTCTCTTTCTAAAACTCTTGTGTACGCCTACTTTGCTTATAGTTTGATGTGTATGTGAAATCCAATATGTTACAAATGGTATCAAGAGCCATGGTTTGATCATCTCTTACATATCTTTGGATTTCTAGTGACTTTTAGGTGGTTTTAGAGTTTGAAAAAGTTTAGTGGTTTTTGCATCATTTGGATCATTTCTAGTGTTAAAGTTTGAATCTTGGGTGTAGTTTTGTGTTTAGAATTATTGTATGTGCTTGGGTTTTGATTTGGTAAGCTTGAATCATCATGGTTGGGTTATTTTTGGATTGAAAAGTAGTCTTTATGTGTTTTTCTAGCTAGCGACTTGAGCCACGGTTAAGTTGTCTTGGTAGCGACTTGCTTTGTAATTTGGTAGCGAGTTGTAGTTGAAGGTCCTAGCGAGTTGAGCTAGCGACTTGTTTATTGAGACAAGCCGACAAACAGTACACTTAGTGGATTCTCCACTACGGGTAGCGACTTAGTGAAAGTTAGCGACTTGTACTTAAGTGTGTTAGCGACTTGGTATTAGCGATTTAGTACTTAGCGAGTTGCTGTTTAGCGACTTGACATCTTAGTGACTTGGTGCTTAGCGAGTTGCTATTTAGCGACTTGACATATTAGCGACTTGGTGCTTAGCGACTTGCTGTCAAAATTTGCTAGCGACTTGGTGCTTAGTGACTTGGTTCATGGTTTCTTAGCGACTTGGTTGATTCTGTATGTAATACGGTTTTCTCTTAATTTAGTAAAATCCCGTGAAAGAATCTATTTCCCGGTTTAATCATAGAGTTATAAAATCCCGTTTAATCTGTTAACATGTCTACCAACGTTCCTACAATCATCTCCACTGTTGCCGAGGATGTTCAAGCAGCTGGTTCAGATACTCGTCCACCCATGCTTGACAGAACTGACTACGACTCTTGGGCTCAAAGAATCAGATTGTACTGTCTTGGGCGCAAAGAGGACGAAAATCCAAAGGATGATCGTACTTGCTTTAAATGTGGGGACCCAAACCACTTTATTAGTAAGTGTCCCAAACGGGATGATCAAAAGGCGTTCGTGAGCGGAACATGGGGAATGAGCGAAGAGGAAGACGAAGAAATTTGTCTCATGGCAAACGACGAGGTATGTCACGAATACTATAGTAGCTCATCACTTGATGACGACTCATTGCATAATGAATATGATAAACTATGCAATATTAGCCTAAAATTAGTTAACAAAAATAAGCTTTTAAAGAGTCAAAATCAACGTTTAGATAAAGAAGTCATAGAATTAAAAGCAAAACGAAAACGTTTAGAAAAAAGTAAAATAGCAAGTGGTGAATGTGAACTTTGCGTTCAACTTCAAACACTAGTGGATAACTTAGATTCTAAAATTGCTAGAATGAGTACGAACACTTTAGATTCAATACTCGAAGGTGTTAAAACCGGTAATAATCAAAAAGGTCTAGGTAGTCAACAATTTGATCCATCAACTAGTGAAAGTAAAGAAACAAAATTTGTTAAGGAACTTGAAAAACCAGCCACTGTTGTGGCGGATCCCACGGATCCCCTAAAAAGGGAACCGGCTAGTGTACAGAAAGGGATCCGTGGATCTGCTGTAGCAAACAGTAGCAATAACATAGCTTCCTTACCTAGAACTGAGTTTGTTATAGTTAATAGGAAGAAACCAACTCATGTCACCACTAGACAACCACCTCCAAAATATAATCCTACTTTTGCAAGAAACAAAGCTCCATCTTTTTCAAAACCTAATTCATTTAGGAGACCTAATAACGTTTACCCAAAAAGTAACCATCAAATGGGATGGAATCCAAACATGCAAAACGGTTTTCCTTTTCAAAACTTTGCTCCATGGAATGCATACTCATCTTATCCATACATGTCTAACATGAATGGAATGTTTAACACTAATGGACCCATGAACAAATGGGGACCAAACTTTTGAGTTTATTATTGTTTTAGGTGTGCTTAAAGGTCGACCTAGACCCCGATGAATGGGTCAAGGATAGCGGGTGCACGAGGCACATGACCGGAAATATGGATCTATTCTCCACATACGAATCCTTCAATGGAGGTAATGTGGTGTTTGGAAATAGCAAAAGTAGAATCATCGGTAAAGGTACGATCTCTAACAAATCTCTAACCATTAACGATGTGTGTCACGTAGAAAACCTAAACTTTAATCTCTTAAGTATAGGACAAATATGTGATAAAAAGTGCAATGTACTTTTTACCGAAACCGGTAGTAAGATACTTAAAAATGGCATAACCATAGGAAGAGGAATTAGGAAACATGGAGTCTATGTCATTAAAATCGGTAATGAACCTAAAGACAAACTATGTCTTACCTCTATGGATGATACTTCGACCTTATGGCATCGAAGATTGGGTCACGCCAACATGCGACTTCTTCAATCGCTATCATCCAAAGATCTAGTAAGAGATCTACCTAAGTTAAAATATGAACATCATTTTTGTGATGCTTGTAATATAGGAAAACAAGCTCATTCGACTCATAAAGCTAAAAACGTGGTGTCCACAACTAAGTGTCTAGAATTACTACATATGGATTTATTTGGTCCATCCGCTAACCAAAGTTATGGAGGCAACTACTATACTTTGGTAATAGTGGATGACTACTCTAGGTATACTTGGACAAAAATTTTAAAGAACAAAACGGAAACCTTTAACTATTTTGAAATATTAAGCAAAAATATCCAAAGACAACTAAGAAGACCCATAGTGTCTATTAGGACGGATCATGGTAGGGAATTCGATAATGAAGTGCAATTCGGAGCTTTTTGTGACGCTAATGGTATTACTCATAACTTCTCGGCTCCACGCACTCCACAATCGAATGGGGTAGTAGAAAGAAAGAATAGAACTCTACAAGAAATGAGTCGAACCATGCTTAATGAACAATCCATACCACAAAAGTTTTGGTGTAATGCCGTTGATACTTCAACGTATATACTCAATCGAGTATTGATTAGACCAATTTTAGGAAAAACTCCATATGAGTTATTTCGAGACAAAAAGCCTACGTTAAATCACCTTAGAGTCTTTGGTAGTAAATGTTTTATTCTTAACACTAAAGATTACCTTACAAAATTTGATCCTAAATCAACCGAAGGTATCTTTTTAGGTTATTCGCCAAATAGCAAAGCCTACGTCATATTAAACAAAGAAACAATGAAGGTAGAAGAGTCATTAAATATAAAATTTGATGAAAGTCCACCCAAACCCTCTCCACCTCTTGTCGATGACGAGATTATAGAAAGTGAAGCCATAGTAATAAAGAAAAAGATAAGTGAAGAAGAAGAACCTCTAAGTGATAAAATAGTAAACATTAAAGAGTCCAAAGATCACCCCGTAGATAAAGTCATAGGAAAACTAAACGAACGAACATTAAGGTCTCAAGTTCAAAACCAAAGTAGCTTGTTTTCTTTCGTTTCAACCTTAGAACCTAAGAATACACAAGAAGCCATAAAAGATGAAAGTTGGGTAATGGCTATGCAAGAAGAACTAAATCAATTTGTTTCTAATGATGTTTGGACACTTGTCCCTCCACCTAGTAATCAAACCATAATAGGAACCAAATGGGTTTATAAAAACAAATTAGATGCAAACGGAGTAGTGTCTAGGAACAAGGCTAGACTCGTTGCTCAAGGGTATAACCAACAAGAGGGAATAGACTTTGATGAGACCTATGCCCCCGTGGCTAGATTAGAGTCTATAAGAATACTTCTTGTGTATGCTTGTGCTAATGATCTAAAGCTTTATCAAATGGATGTCAAAAGCGCTTTTCTAAATGGTGTCATTAATGAAGAAGTATATGTAGCTCAACCTCCGGGCTTCATTGATTTTGAAAAACCCAAACATGTGTATAAATTAAAGAAAGCCCTTTACGGTCTTAAACAAGCTCCAAAAGCTTGGTATGATAGACTCAAGTCATTTCTAGTTAAACACAACTACACCATGGGGTTAGTTGACAACACACTTTTTACTAAGAAAAGAGAGTCACATATAATCATAGTACAAATATATGTAGATGATATTATATTCGGATCCACTTGTCAAGACATGTGTGATGATTTCTCTAAAATCATGCATGACGAGTTCGAGATGAGTATGATGGGAGAACTTAGTTTCTTTCTTGGTCTACAAATAAAACAAGTAGAAGATGGTATCTTCTTTAATCAATCTAAATACATCAAGGAGATGTTAAAGAAATTCGGTCTAGAAGAGTCAAAACCAATTAGGACTCCAATGTCATCCGACACCAAACTCACAAAAGACGAGGACGGAGAATCCGTTGATAATACTAAATATCGTGGCATGATAGGTAGCCTTCTCTACCTCACGGCAAGTAGGCCGTATATCATGTTTAGTGTTTGCTTGTGTGCTAGGTTTCAAGAAGACCCTAAAATATCACACCTAGAAGCCGTAAAAAGAATATTTAGATATATTAAGGGTACAACACAATTAGGATTATGGTATCCTAAGGGCAAGGGAGTAGAAACAATTGTATATGCAGATTCTGACCATGCAGGTGATTACGTTGATAGAAAAAGTACAAGTGGGGTGTGTACTTTTATGGGATGTTGTTTAACATATGGTTTTCTAAGAAACAAACGGCACTTGCAATATCAACAACCGAAGCCGAGTACGTCTCCGCCGACAAAGCATGCCAACAAGCACTATGGATGAAACAAGCGTTAGTAGACTACGACATCCATCTAAGCGACATAGCCATCCTATGTGACAACAAAGGTGCAATCGACTTAAGCAAGAATCCGGTATTACATTCTCGCACAAAGCATATAGAGATTCGTCATCACTTCCTAAGAGACAATGTTCAAAAGGGGAACATCTCTATTGAGAAGGTTGCATCCAAAGACAACATAGCCGACGTCCTTACCAAACCGTTGAAGCGGGAACAATTCAACTTACTTCATCTTAGTCTTGGTCTAATGGAACAAACGTCTTAACTTAACTGACTCTACAAGGTATGTAAACACTAGCCTTCTTCTTTCTGAGTCTAGGATTCCTATTTCACGCACAACTCACAAACAATACGGGAATTTTCAAAACCCAAGATAAGTATTCCATTTATAATTTTTTTTACACATAACTACATACACATTTAAAAAAAAATGTTTTCTAAAAAGAATGATACCTTCCCGTATCAATTTCACAAAAGCAATTTCTCACGTCTAGGACAAATCACCTTTTCATTATTAATACAAAGTAAAAACCCGTTTTCATTGCATCTCATGTCTTTTGAATGCTAAAGGGAACATATAACTAATATGTGTTTTCGGGTACATTCATTTAAGCAAAAATGAATTAGGAGCATTGATAACACAATATTACGTACTTACGTACCAAATGTGTGTTTTCGGGTTATCTCAATTAGGATTTATTTTTCTCTAGTTATTTTCCTTTTCTTTTTAGAGGTCGAGAAAACCGCAACTCCAAATAGTTTGCATATAGGCACACAATAGGCAAAAATGTTTCCAAAAAGAAAATTTTGTGCTGCCTGAATCACCAGACCCACGGATCCCAGCCTTCATGCTGGACGGATCCCTCAAGGGAAGGATCAGTGGGATCCGTGTAAACAGAAGCTGTTTTCAACTTCTATTTTTTCACTTTGGATGAAAAATCCAGATTTGCTTCATTTTTGGGAGTATGCTCTTTAATGCTTGTGTTCTCATGATCAGATACCTTGAATTCATATCTAATCATTAGATTTTAATCCACATTTTGGGTCAAGCATTCATTACAATGTGTTGTTTTTCTATATATATAACTCCCAAAATGCTTGCATACTCCATCTCCTTCTCACAAACACACTTCATCATGTCATCCATAAACCCTTTAGGAGAATCATCTAGTACAAACAATCATGATATCCAAACCTTTGTACTTCCACCATCCAAAATACCACAATCAAATGCTAGGATATCCGCACGGATTAGTATCCGATCTTGTTGTTTAGCAAAACCAACCTCAAATGATTCATCCTCAACAAATAACTCACCACAAGATGCTTCCATTATAGCACCACCCTCATCACCAACAAGTACACCAACTTCATCACCACCTAAAATAACTCTTTTGGAACTCCTTAAGACTCCAACAAGATGTAATCAATCTAAAGAAAAAGAATTAGTCTTTTCAACACCCCCCACATCTCCAAATACTATATTTCAAGATCTTGAAACATCACCACCATTAGCCCCTATCACATCACAAGAACATCTAGGTTCTTTTCCACCACCATTTACTAACATTCCGGATATTGATCCATATTTTCCTATTTTTCCACCACAACTTCCGCATAACTCAAATCAAATCAACCCGGAAAACTTCCGCACTCATCACCCACATCATTTACATTGTGAACATTGCCAATCCACTAGGGAAATTGCAATAGAAGTTAGGGAAGAAATGCGTTTCATACTCAACCTCATCCTTGATCGCATCAATACCATTACTCATCAAAACCTCCATCCATAACCTTATGCAAGCATGGAAGGAATCACTACTACTACTTTTCTACTTTTAAGTATTATTTTTGAAGTCATTTTTCAAGAACAAGTCTTGTTCTTATTTTTACATGCTTGTAAGTGGCATACATACAACTACAATTTGTTGTTTTATTACAAGGCCTTGATTACATACCTTGGCTCCCAATCTTGATTCTCGGCAACCACAATATTATATAAGCATGTTAACTAACCTTTCTTTTTGCAGGATTTTTATTTTTCTTCACTTGAAGCCCCAAACAAGGGGGAGCTACCGTCAAGGGGGAGTTAGAAGTTTGTTTATTTCTTCCAAGGGTTAACTTTTTGTTTCGACAAAAAGGGGGAGAAGAAGTAAAGCTTAGGGCTTTCAACACTTACATCTATTCTTAAGTTTTACTCATCATAACATTATGTTTTGTCATCAACAAAAAGGGGGAGATTGTTAATACAAATAAACCGTAAAACCGTTTATTAATATTTTGCGATCTCTTTGTGTTTTGTTGATAACAAATATAATGTTATCTTAAGTACAATTATAAAGGATACATGTTAGTTTTGTAAAGCATTTACATATAGCCATTTAAATACAAAAATGTAGTAATTAAGCATTTGTTGTAATAGTTTATTAGGATGGGTAAATATCATAACCCATGGATCTTAACCCATACCCAAAGAGACTTGATACAATGTATACTTAGATACATTGAATCTAGATATAACCCATGGACCAACCCATGACCCATAACCAAAAAACCCATGGGCAAAGAGGAGCGTTCCACGGATCCCTAGGATTACACTAGACGGATCCCTTGTGGAAGGGATTCGTGGGATCCATGGGAACAGGGAAGAAGTTTGCCTATAAATAGAGAGCCATTTCTTCATTCTAACTCACCCCTCTTCTTACTAAATCTCTCATACACTCTCATTCTCTTCTAACATATAGATCACTTGATCTAGAGAGTTGTTCTTCTTTCTTTCTATTTGTGATCCTCATATAGGTCTGATTCGTGCCAAACAGTCAAGTCAAAAAGACTTGACACAGCTCAGACACAAATACAATGAAGATCAGAGAATACAGGGGATTCCCGGGTCGTTATGTCCCACGGAGACTCAATGGTGTGTTAAACACATGATCAGATGATAGAATGATCACTAATGATAGCGATCAGAAAGGATTAGGATTTGAATATTACACTACTGAAAAAGGAAATAAATAACAGCGACTTAAATGCAAATTAAGAAAATTAAAAAGATAAATCCTAGATATAACATAATCAAAGTGAAAAATAAAACATGCAGATGCAATAAAATTAAATTTGCATTCAAAAAGCAAAATCTAAAATTTGCAAGTAGTGAAATTTTTATCACTATCGCAAATAAATTATAGAAAATAGAAAAATTAAAAGAATTAAACGTAAATTCAGCGACAATAAATAAAGGAAAAAGTCATCACATTATAAGTTTAGGATTAGGAAAGACTAGCGATAGTAATCACTAGTAAGATAGTAGACTAGTACACAAATTGTGTGGTAACTCAGAGGCACCCTGTATTGCTGGGCCCTTAGGGGACATAAGAGACTAGAAGTAACATAAACACAGACTCGACACAGTTCAGAAAAACTGAACTGACAAACCGTGCTTAGTCTGGATATACTCC